>CM021107.1:225960343-226106764 GCA_007115665.2 Sequoiadendron giganteum | reverse complement strand
GTGAAAGCCCTTGTTTCCACCCTCTGGGAGAAGCTATGGTGGAAGTCATGTGTGTGACTCCATGACAACATCACGTGAGGGAATCCGTGATGAGTTTATACCATCTATGAGAGTAGCCATAATGGCTAATATCACATTGAGGTGATATTCTATTTTGTTTTCATTCTAATATGATGTGTCCTATGCAGATGGAAGTTCATCCCTAACTGAGAGGGAGTGTTGATGTTATAGCAGCTTAGGGCTGCACTTCCTTTGCAAGAGTTCCAAGTTGGTTCATATCACGATGAGGTGATATCCTATTTGTTTTCACATTGAGATGATGTGTCTTGTGCAGCTGGAAGTATCATCCCTAGCTGAGAGGGAGTGTTGATGTTTTGCAGCATCTGGATTATACTTCCAACCTTGCACAACTTACAAGAAGAATGAAAAATTGAATATAGCCTTTGGCTATTCAATTTTATATGCTTGAGACTTCGAATCATAAGAAGGCCGACCTTATGTAAATAATCAATGATCTTATTTGGGCCGACCTTACTTTGTATTTTGTAATTTAATTATTTAAAGGAAGGCCGACCTCCTTGTTAAGTTACCTCATCTTGTATAAATACAAGGTCATATTTGTCATTGTAAGACATTCATAATAGAGGCAAGTTCGCAATTAGTAGAGCAGAGCAGATCTGATTTCACGGAAGAATATATTCATTTGTATCCTGTGCATCCAAGAGAGGTGCGACTCCATTGTATTCCTTATTGGCCATTGTTGGGCCTGAGTTATAAAGCAGATTTCTGCTCTTGTTCCGACAATATATAAGAGAGATATTTGCTGGGTTTTTCCCCTCATGTTGGAGGGTTTTCCCAGGGTACTTGGTTGTGTTCATTGTCTCATGTGTTGTATTTTATGATTGCTTTCTTTCTGCATGTCTGATCATTTAAACAACAACAACAGGGACGTAGGGGTGTGATGGATTCACTGGGACAAAGTTTTCTGGTGTGGTGTTGACACTTACCTCTTTGTTGTTCACAAGGCGATGCTGTTGTAACTCTCAAAACATAGCACTTCCTTTGTTCACAATTGGGAAGTTTGGTGTGATTGTTGATATGGTTTGAGGCATTTCTTGAGTGATGTTCAAAGTTGACATTGAGGATACATGTTTGTAAGAGGCATGTCCATACTAGCGCCTACGTCAAGGTCAAAAGGAATCGGGATCCCTCCTTCCGTTAACGTGTGTAATTATTTAAACATGGCATTGACAATTTTATGATTCTCCGGATTTTGGACCATTTCTAGCATTTTTTATTGTGTCATCCCCATGTCCTTGTTTGTGATGTCCTCTTCATAAATTTATTTTTGAGGATTTTGTGATGGTAGAGGAGAGCCACTTGGAGGATGGCTTGATCCCACAAGATTTATTTCGGTGGTTACTTGACCCAAGTCACTAGAAGTTGATATTTCATTTTTGTTTTCCATGTTCTTCTTGTATTGCGATCTTGTTTGGACTACAAAAATAGGGATCGTTTGATCTTAATCTTTAGGCCCAAAAGAGAAGAACTAGGGAAAACAAAGGATGAAAGGGGGTGGTGATGATGATGAGATAAATGGATGAAGCAAATGAATGAAACCTTTGAAGAATTTTTTATGAGTTATGCTAAACTTTAGGGCTTGGATTGATTATGATAGTTTGACTAGGTGTATTAAGTCAAACAAGATTGTGGTGAGTTTGTGAACCCTACGAAGTTGTGTTATCCTAAGATAAACTCGCACAAGGGAAGAGATTGGCTAAATGTGTTAAGCCAACCAAGATGTTCATGAACTAGTAAACCTCAGGAAATTGCATTATCCTAGGGGAAATTTTGTTCAAGATTTTTGACTATTTGGCTAAGTGTGTTAAGCCAAGATAAAGTGATGTTGATTTAGCCTTTAAGTTTAGCATGAATGATTTTTCTAAAGTTCTCAAAATTTTTTTGATAGGATGAGATTTGATTGATGGAGAGATGGATGAGAATGAAGATTTTGATCCTAGACTTTGACCTAAACATGACTCTTTTTACAAAACCTTGGTGATGAAGAACATGCTACACTTCCTATATGAGGAAAAAAAATCTTTCAAAAAACTCTGGATTCTGTTGATAATAGAATGCATACAAAGTTGGGTTGTTTTTTGAAGCCTTTTTATAGAAATTGTACACTAGTATTTCTATGACTTCAAGGAGCATTTCAAGACATTTTTCGCGGTCTTTGAGACTAATATTTTTGAATCTTGGTTTTGGGATTTTGACTTTTCGAGAAATCATTGAGACGTCACATGTGAGGTTCAATTTGTCTTTTATCTTTCCTTAGTTAATTCCTTTTACCAAAAACACATTCTTGATTATGTTTCAAATTGCATGTCTAATGTCCCACTTTATTTTTCATTCCACAAGGTCCATTATGTGGAAATCAAGGAAATTAGGGCAAAATTTTCCTAGGTTTAACCTTGGTGAAATTAAATGATGATCAAATTCAAGCACTTAAAAACCTCTAAGGATATGATCCCTAGGGAAAACAAGAGTACTTAAATTCATCAAAGATATTTGTTTCCTCCAAGAGGTTTGAAATTTGGATCTCTTTGTGAATGTTTGTTTTTCAATTGTTTTAAGGACCAAACAATGTATTTTCTATTTCCAAGCACATGTACAACCCTAGGATGAAGAGAAAATATTTTGTTGGGTTCCCACTTGGACGAATCTTGTTGCACATATTCTGTGCAGATGACTAGATGCTTGACCACACTGGCTCCCATCCATGGCACACACTTCTTGGGTTAGCCAAGCATCAGTACCCATGAATCTCCCATGACATAATTTTCATCTCTACAACAAAACCGTATGTATAACGTGGGGCGGCTTTAAAGGACATGACCTTTTGCACCAACAAAATAGATAAGGATTTGGCTTTCTAAACAAGGGTTTTAATTTGGTCTTTCCATTTGTGGAGGCTGACCCATGCAGCAAGAGACCATTGCTGCCCTTCTCATTGGAGCCAACTGTGTGATACTGACTTTTGTTCTAGTACCCACTTTTATATCCCGACCAGAAATACACTTGTCCTTAGTGTGTTACCAGTTGAAGCATTCCCTTGGGTGAGTATTTTTTCCCACAAGGCAGTCCCACTAAGATAAAAAAAAGTGAGTAAACATATTCGTAGTTCAATCAACCTTCATTTAGAAATAAAGGGAGAACACACACAATAAGCCTACTCACACTTACAAGATGTTTTGTTTAATTTTAAACCCAAAAATGAAGTATGGAGGTAATACTTTTGATTTTCAAGATTGCCGTGAGGTGCAGGAGAAGCACATATGCCTTTTAAATGATATTACTTTGTGAAAAAGATTACAAAACATCAAATACACACATATTCATTTTAATCCTCAAAGCAAGAAATGAGTTCTTTTTTAAAGCACCAATTATTGAAGTGTGAGAGTTTGCCTTGTTCAATTTTTAGAACCCAAATTGAAATTTAGTACGTTTCTAAGTTCAATTTTAACCAAAAAGATCAAGTCACATGGTTGATTTTAAACCCGTAAAAAAATAGATGTGAGATGGTTTGAAATTGAAAATAAGCATAAAAAATGGAAAATTTAGCTCAATAAGCATTAAAAAATGCCTTTATGAATTTTGGACTCCAATCTTGCTTTGCCTTGGCTTGATTCCAATATCAACCTATAAAAGAAAATACAAAGTTAATATGAATAAAATAATCCACAAAATCTCTCATATATTAATGCATTAATCATAAGATATTACAAAATTTGCCACCCCTTAAAAAAATCATTTACTCCCCCTTTATAATGCTAAAATCCCTTTACCGCTATCTATTTCATGAATTAACCCTCTATCGCCATACTATGATTGGTTGGGACAGTTAGCATGATGACAACTAGCACAGTCAGTCAGGCAGCTACCACTACACCTCAGATGGTCTGAGAGGAACCTGCGGTAGTGCGGTGGGCAGGGAGGTAAAGACGGGAGCAATGGTCACTAGGTTTACTACAATACCACAAACGAGAAGGAAAAAGACCGTAGTGACGCGGTGGTAGTGAAAACAGTTACCGCGCTACTATTGGCAGTTAAGTGGGAGACCACGAGACAACAGTGATAGTGAGCAAGCAATTACCTCACTACCGCTGGCTGTTAGGAGGGAGACCGTGGTGATAGTGAGGAAGCAGTTACCTCGCCACCATGGGCAGGGAAAAGACAGACGATGGTAACGCGGTAGACACTACTCTACTGCGACAATTAGGGAGATAGACTACAGGACAATGATAGCAACTAGCAGGCGGTTAACCGTTCAACTGCGGATAGGGGAAGGTCAAGCCGTAGTAATGCGGTGGACTAGGAGAATGGAAACCGCAAGACCACAGTTACTGAAGAGGTGGGTCTTGGTATTGTGGTGGATACTGCAGTACCATGAATAGTGAAGGTTGACGACGCGGTGAAGCGATAACTTGTGGTGAAGACAATGAAAGCAAAAAGAAATGCTGGTGCAGTAAGGCGATAAGAGACAAGAGTAAATCCTGAGGAAAATGCCCGACACTGCTATACAACGAATGAACAAAATGAATGGAACGGTAACGTGAGAGATTGTCAGATTGACTACACTGGAGAACTATGAGGAAAAACACAGGAAAACAACTCGTAGCAAAACCTGTTTAGATTATGATTTGATATTTTTAAATTACTTATTTCCAAGATACATGAATATTAAGCATTTATCAATGAAGATAAAAGACTTGTAATCCATGAAAAATTTCTTAGACTTTTAAAATATAAATAAATAGAAGATTTCTTAGACAGAATAACATAAAGAAATAGAAACGTAAATAATTGTCTTTTTATGAAATGCAACGATTGGCAAAAGGTTTTTAACCATAAATAACAACAGAAATGAATGTTAACAGAATAGTCGAACACATGAAATGAAATTTCTTACAACAAACATGTTAGTAGAATTGCAAAAGAAAATTCGGAGGTTCAAGCCCTCCTTCTAGTGCCAAAATGTGAACCCTTTAATTTTAGACCTACACACAAGCAACAAACAAACATAGCATTAGATCAATGTGCAAGGTAAAATGAGGATTCCCCATGAAATTAGATTCAAAGATTAATATAGGAAGAAAATGAAGAACAATGCAAATGAAAGTAATTAAATCATATTTTAATGAACATCTATCAATCCCATGGGGGAATTGGTGTTTGATATGTCGAAATCAACCCTTTCCCAATTCTTATTGTAAGCTTTGTGATTGTTGATGGTGAGATTAGCTGCTTGGGTGAAATGAAAAAAATTAGCTCTCAATTCAAGAGAGTAACTTCGCATCAATATGTGGAATGAAGATGAATTTGAGTATAGTAAGTTTACTCAAAATTGTGGATACTGAAATGAGGAGAGAAACCTCTCATTTATAGATTTCCAAAATGGAAGAGAGAGTGAAAACAAACAATGTGGGATCATTCAACATCCAATGGCCAAGTGCCACTTGTCAAGATGTGAATGGTTGATGGTTGTGCACATCTTGGCCAAAGTGCCAATAAATGCAATTAGATGGAATTTGAATTTGAAGAAATGACATGTGAGAGGGAAAAATGAATGAAATAAATGCCACTTGGCTCAATGCATAAGGACATGTAAGAGGAGTGAATGCCTTGTTGGATGTACAAGTCCACTTGGAATTTTTGAATTCAAACTTGAGGGAATATTCCCTTTTGATGCCATGTGAGGGAAAATAAAGATTTAGTAAATGAATTAAATCTATATTCATGTGCAGCTTGCATTCTTTAGAAGATTTTAGTGATAGAAGATTTTATTTGATTTAATCTAACATTATCCCAATTAGTTAAATAAATCAAAATTATTTATTTAATTAAAAATTTCCTCTCAATTCTGATTTAAATCAATTCAACAATTTAAGTCAAAATTATCAAATCATCTAATCCCTCATTAATTTAATAAGAGGACTTTAGAGACTTTAATCAAATAAACTGATTTATTTAATTAAACAAAAATATAATGTTAATTAACTTAAATTGATTAATTTAATCATTGGAGGAGAAAAACTTAATCAAATAAACAATGATTTATTAAATTAAGAGATAAAATATGATGAAAAACTGAGAGTACGATTTAGGAGGAAATGTCATTAATAATCAGGATCAAGTGTGTCGAATCAAACTTGTTCATTTTCCATGTCGACAACAACATTACTATTATAGTCACTTTTCATATAATATTAATATTGGCTTTCTTCTAACCAGGATATTAATATTATTATATTCTATTATAATTGCTAAGGCATCTAACTTGGGCCTTCATGTGTCCCATGATGCTATAGGAATCCTAGTGGTTGAATATATAAATCTACTTTATTTATTAATAGTTTAAAATTGAGTAGAGAGAAGAATTACCATGAAATGCATATAATTTCATAATTATCTCCATACCACCATTTCAATGCCTTTAATAGTTCTTTAATCAATCCAAAATTATTTAATAATAGAGAAGCAAGGATATGATATTGTCTACAAGATTATGGTTTAGTAAGACATGGTAGTTCTTACGATTCATATGACATGTGAGGAATAGTAGATTATGTGGATTATTTTAAGTAAACTCTAAAATATTAACCCTTATCTCTTATGGCCATCCATGATGTAATAAAATTATTATTTAATTTCACTACATCCCCAAACTGTCTTCATTTTTATTAAGTAAAAAAAAGAGAAGAGGTTGCAAGCTTTCCTTGATGTGGGTTTGAGGGATATTAACATTCATTCCCATTGATCTTCCCCATATCACCTCTCACTTTCCTTTGCCCAAGATATAGTTTATATGATGTGTTAGCGACTAGTGCAACCAGTTGGTAAATTATTAAAATCACAAAAAAATCATGCTAAGCTAATAACGGTAACGTGTCACAAATTATACAGGAGTCGACTAACTACTAGACAAAATTCACCTATGTACATCAAAAAATGCATGAAAAACATACATGAGAACATACATGGATACATACATAACATGATGAGACATCGTAGTGCGAGGCTCGCTAGATGCCTGAAATCAGTGGATGAGATGAAACGTCTGAGCGATGGTCAAGTGAGAGTTAACGATGTCATCAGGTGCATTTTCCTGCCCGTTGTTGGGCGAAAAAGCAGGTGGGTTAGCTTCATCGGCAAGTTTCTTTTGTCTGGCGCAAGAAAAGTGGAAGGGAATGACGTGGGCTTTTTCTGTTTCGAGAAAGCAAGGCAAAAATACTATTTGTTTTGTTTCCTATCTACACGTTGAAAGGGAAAGCTGAAGGTTTCGAGTGCACGTGGATGACTTCGAGGAGAATACTGACCAAATAAGCTTAAGTGTGGAGTGCACGTGGAGAATTTGGAGGAGAATACAAACCAAATCGAGGTGAGGGGTAATTTTGTTGCAAGCAGAGGGTTTTACAAGATGTTTTAATTTGAGATTTGGGAAAACCAATGTGGAGTATTTCAGTTGCTTGAATGTCTTTAAAATCACACTCTTTCCATTGTTCCATTTAAATTTTGCACCATTGAAAAAAAAAACCAGCAAAAAAAAATTTGAATGGGAAATGTAGTGCTAGGTTTCAATAAAAAACTATAGAAAATAATTCTGAATGAGAAACACAGTGTTGGATTTCATTTATTTGAATCTCCTTGTTTAAATGTAGAGGGTTTTACAAGTTCTTTTAATTTAAAATTTGGGGAACATAGTGTGGAGTATTTTAGTAGCTTGAATGTCTTCAAAATCACACAATCCATTGTTGTGTTTAAATTTCACACCATTGAAATTATACTGCAAAAAATAATTCTGAATGAGAAAACGCAGTGTTGGGTTTCAATAAAAAAACTGTACAAAATAATTTTGAATGAGAAACACAATGTTGGGTTTCATTTATTTGAATCTCCTTGTTTTAATGTAGAGGGTTTTACAAGTTCTTTTAGTTTGAAATTTGGGAAACACAATGTCGAGTATTTCAGTTGCTTGAATGTCTTCAAAATCACACATTCCATTGTTGTGTTTAAATTTCACACCATTGAAAAAAAAAAGTGCAAAAAATATTTTAAAACTACTATCTTATACTACTAATACATAAGAAAAGAGACAAAAGCCATAATTTTTTTCACCAAAATAATAGACCAAGGCCTTAGTACATGAAAAAATCCAATACCCACCTTGGACATCAATGAGACCCTAAATACAAAATAAAACCACAAAGACGTGTTCGACTCATAACTATCTTATGGATTAAATCCCTAAATATAGTTCTCTATTTTGGAGCCACTAACACATGTGGGACCCATTTTTATGACAAGATTCCCAACTTCTTCTTCTAGTACTTAAGAAAGGGAAAATACTTTAAATGAGTCTAAAGTCAAATGGAATATGAAAAATAATGGCAAGGTTACCATTAGAATATAAATAGAAGATACCTCTATAATTATACAGTATAGAAATCCAAATTCACATTCTCAGAGTGTTCGAGATGCATGCAATAGAAATATTATTACAATATAAATAAAATCTTAGTCCAAACAATGTATTTGTACAATCCTTATCAAACAATCTCACTTTAATCTCAATTTTAGTAACATCCATATTCACCTATTTATGATTTTTCTTCATTCTTAATTTCATTCACAACTTCATTCTTGAACCACTTTAGGAATCTATCTTGAAGATTAAAACCATCATTGAGTGATTTCATTTTAGGCCATAGTCTCCTTGATATAATTATTATTCCTTTTAGTAGTTGTTTATATATTCTTAAATCTAGGGTTATCAATAAACTCAATTGAAGTACCAATGATATTTAGGTATTTTCCTTTTGTATTAGAGGGAGGGGAAATGATATCAATAGGGGAAACATTAGATGGATCACCTCAACACTAGGATTAGAGGGGGTAGGAATTCTACTAATACTAGCTCTACCTATAGGTCTAATAAGTTTAAAGAAGATAATAGTAGGAATAGTGAAAATTTAGTGGGATCATTTGTAGTTTCCTCACCAAGACTAGACCTCTTGTAATATTTTAAAATAAGAGAAAATTTTCATTAACAACCACCCTATGGTTGGATTTGAGAAGTAAGGAATTGAATTTATCACAATTATAAAGTTAAATTATAAAAATCTGGTGTAGTGGACCATTTTTTCTTACCTAGAATCTCGTTCTTGACTTATTTCTCTATATATATTGAAAGGTACAAAGCAAAGCATACTAGGTAATTATGTCTTATATTGTTTACAAAGGGAAAGTTATTTAACAAAAGATAGATAATTTATACTTCTCATTTAGGGTAAAATATTTAATGAGAAATAAGTTAAATTCATTTTAAGGAAGAGCCTCCTTGAGAAATCTTAATTATCATTTAATGAGCTTCTCAAAACCTTTTACGCAAGTGTCAATGCTTTCTTTTCTTTGACATTTGCTCACTTGATGGGTCTTGGATCTTTTCTTAGACATGCTAGCAACTACAATGTTGAACTCTTTAGAGTCTTAAATTTTTAGATCCCTCACAATAACCTTCTTACTCTTCCATTGTACAATGAAATCTCTATGAACTAATGGATCGTAAGTATCTATGTATTATATAGAAGGATTTAGCTCACCCTTCGCAAGGATTTCCAAATAATAAAATTTTTATTGTATTATTGACAATAATAAGCCTCTATTCATAGTCTCTCATCTCCCATGATAATCTTCCAAATGTACTAGTCCATAAAAAAATGGAAAATGATGAAATTATTAAGTCTCATTGGAAAAAATGAAAGAAGTTGATTCCCAAAGAGGTATCGATAAGTATATTGATTGATAGGCAGTATCCTTTACAAATAAAGAAAAAAATGGTGATATCATTGACCTCCAAGTTGTAGATTGTGATAAATCTAAAGGAGTAACCCAAATAAATATTTTGTTAAACTTCAATTATTATCAAGTCATTCAATAATTTTCCCAATATCACATAATTGCAATCAACCCCACTTCTCATAATTATTCCACAATTAATTTTAATAGGAAAAGATTTTCCATCATACCAATGCGATGTTTTCCATAAAACAACTCATATTGTCTAAAGAAATAGTTTTTCCACTACCTCCATGGTAGAGATGATCAATTGTTTCCTCATTTATGGAGTGAATTTTCTTATAGCTTTTAATAACTTTTAAGATATTCCAAGAGGGGGAGAACTCATATTGTCTAAAGAAATATTTTTTCCACTACCTCCATGGTAGAGATGATCAATTGTTTCCTCATTTATGGAGTTAATTTTCTTATAGCTTTTAATAACTTTTAAGATATTCCAAGAGGGGGAGAAAGGTAATTGAGGTATTTTAAAATACCGAGGGAATCTCCATTCATCATTAAGGGTGAGAACTTGATATTTAGATAGAGTAGGTGAACAAATATTTTAGGAAAATGTGAAAAATAGAGTCAACATTATTCTCACAAAGATCACATCTATTGGGGATTGTAATGGCTCTATTTTTAATATTATCAATAATCAATAATTTACTCTAACAAACAACATGCTAGATGTCGGAGATTGATTTTATGTAATATATTATTGTTCAAAATCTTCTTCTTTTCAAACACCTTAACATGTATATCATGTTCAAGGAGATAAGTAGATGCAATAGTACACTTCCATCTGGAAGAACCCAACTAAATGGTCTATTTTTTCCTATTAAACTAGACTATATAGAACTCTTTAAATTCTCTATATGGTAGCTAATAACCTCTTGATTGAGATGATTGAGAGGAGTAAATAAATTAATCAAATTTCTACATTAAGTACCATATTCCTAGTAATTAACCACACAGTATGAAAATAAAGAAGAAAGACCATCCTTGATAGCTAAACAAGGGATTAAAAAATTATGGAGAGTGTTTCCCAACCAAGAATCATACCGAAATCTAGCCTTCAACCCATTTCCTGCATTTCAAATTGTTCTCTTTCTAATGAGTTATCTATAATTTTTTACTTTAATTCATATAAGTAAGGCATTATATAAGTTATCCAAATTTGTAAAATCAATAACAAGTAACCCATTGAAGTATTTAGCCTCCACTATATTAGTTCAATTGTTACTCTTTTGCAAGTCTCCAAATAATTCTGAATGGGAAACACAGTGCTAAGTTTCAGTAAAAAAACTACACAAAATAATTATGAATGGGAAACATAGTGTTGGGTTTCAGTTATTTGAGTCTCCTTGTTTAAATGTAGAGGGTTGTATCATGGTGAGTTTATTGCTTCTTAAAACCCATGGTTTTTCAATATGGAATGTTACAATAAAGTATGACTGTCTTCCAAATCACACATTCCATTGTTGTGTTTAAATTTCAGTTGATTGATAAGAAATTTCACAAAATAATTTATAATGGGAAACAAAGTGCTGAGTTTCAATTATTTGAATCTCCTTGTTTAAATGTAAAGGGTTGTCTCATGGTGGGTTGGTTGCTTCTTAACACCCATGGTTTCGCAACATGGAATGTTACTTGAATGTCCTCCAAATCACATATTTCATTGTTGTGTTTAAATTTTGCAACATTGAAAAAAAAAGTGCACAAAATAATTCTAAATGGGAAACACAGTGCTTGGTTTCAGTTATTTTAATCATCCACTTGAAATGTAAAGGGTTTTGTTATGGTCGGTTGCTTGCTTCTTAACACCCACAATTTTGTTAAGGTGGTAGAATTTTGATCCCAGGTTTTCTTCGACATGGTGCTTCCTGGTGAAGTTGTGAAATGGGAAATCGAGCCAATACCAATCTTTCAGCCTAATTTAATGTGGCTCGAGGAGGAACAAATCGACATTGTTTCTAAGCTACGTTCGCTTGCATGGAAGGAAAAGTCTAGCTACGCCAAATATTAGAGGGTGATCTATGTCTTAGATAGAGAGGAAGAGAGAGCCAGATTTAATAATTTGCTTAATGAAATGCTTGCAAAGATTTTATTGGCTCTGGCTCCTCCGGTTGTTTAGTGAACTTGGTTTCTTTTGAGAGAAACTGAATCTTTACTTTACATGCATGAAAATTTTGTAATTATGAATAGTGACTGAATTCCTAGGGTGTAATGGAAACAGTGTTCATTTCTTAATGAATTACTGCAACCTTGGTCATTTTTAAGGAGGATTGCGAACAATTATTGGAGAAAAAAAATTGGGAGGAAAGAAAGAGAGGAAAAGGGGGAGAAGGGAATTTTCTATTTTTAGACAATTTTGTTACATAGCCATGGAGCCTTTGAACCCATAATTTGTATTGAGAAAAAAGGAAATAAGATTGAATCCTTGAGTTTGTTAATATTTTCTTGATCACAAATGTCTTTGTGCTTCTGTGATCATTCTTCAATATGATATTTGCTGAATCTGTGAATTCTAAAAGAAATCATCTTGTGAAATTAGTCTATTGTTTATCTTTCCTTGTCTCAATATGGAATGTTACAATGCAATATGACTAGCTTTCAAATCACACATTCCATTGTTGTGTATAAATTTCAGTCGATTGATAAGAAAACTGCACAAAATAATTCTGAATGGGAAACACAGTGTTGGGTTCCAGTTATTTGAATCTCCTTGTTTAAATGTAGAGGGTTGTCTCATGGTGGGTTGCTTTCTTCTTAAAACCCAGGGTTTTGCAATATGGAATGTTACAATACAGTGTGACTGTCTTCCAAATCACACATTTCATTGTTGTGTTTAACTTTCGCATGATTGACAAAATCAATTGGAAAAAATAAATGTGATTTGGAAAACACAGTGTTGGGTTTCAGTTATTTGAATGTCCATGTTTAAATGTGAAGGGTTGTCTCATGGTGGGTTACTTTCTTCTTAACACCTATGGGTTTGAAACATGGAGTGTTACAAAACCGTATGAATTTATTCAAAATCACAGATTCCATTGTTGTGTTTGAATTTCAAATGATTGAAAGAAAATTGCAAAAAATTATTATGATTCAGAAAACACAATGTTGGGTTTCAGTTATTTGAATCTCCATGTTCAACTGTCAAGGGTTGTCTCATGGTAGGTTGCTTGATTATTAACACCTAGAGTTTTGCAACATGGAATGTTACATGACAATATGAATGCCTTCCAAACCACACATTCCATTATTGTGTTTGAATTTCGCATGATTGAAAGAAAAGTGAAAAAAATAATTGTGATTCAGAAAACATAGTGTTGGGTTGTTGGAATGTCCAATTTCTAGCATGCATTTATGTTATATTTTATGCATAGCTTGATTGAATCTATCACCTTTAATTTTACTCGGTTGAAGCTAGAACATCTTATTAGTTTGACGTGGGTGAGAGAAATGCAAGCACATTTTATCTATGTTTAATGAATGATCTTTTTCTTTTTCTTCACACAATCCACACTAATTTTAAGTATTCGTCCAATGTTGTGATTTCCTAGAATGGGGAGAGGTTTGAAATGGAAGAAGCTAGATGAATTGGAGGTGCAAGATGTAAAAAATGGAGGCTCTACTTTTTTGTCTTTCGATTTGGAATGGGCTACTATTTCCGTCAACAAGGATAAGATCCTTGACCTTGTTGCAACAATTCCTCTTATGAAACTTGATCAGTTCATTCATGGTGAAATGCCAGTTGAAGGTGTAGAAACAAAATTTTTGGACAAGAAAATAAGAGAACCTACCACCTCCTGTCCCATCTATGACAAAAATTATAGCAAAATAATTTTGTATTAGAGGTTTTTGTATATCAACATTCATTTCTATGGCCAAATGATATTTTACTCACTTGGTTGAACATGATGAGATGATACCTTTCTTGCAGCTACTGGTGTCAATACGGTCCTAAAGACAATAGAAACCAGCCTCCACCAGAGAAGAAAACACGTAAGATGTTTATACAAAAGTGAGGTTCTCAATACCACTTCATGGTAAAGGTTGTGGAAGGAAAACCCGATGTTGCCTATATTATTTACAAAGAAATGTTCCACGTAGATAAAAATGGTGAATTTTTCCATGGCATTCATGACACAAGTGGAGAGAAGCATTTTATGTTTGTCGCTAGTCTATTCACGGAGTGAAAAAGCTATAATGAAAGCCTTTTGCTCATGGACGTCAGTGTCAATGCAATAATGGATAGACACATCAAAAATCCTTTGTTATGTGGCATGATGTCCAAGAGAGATCAATTCCTTACAAGAAAGGATGTAATGAATGTGTGGTGAAAGGTGCATTCTACTCACGCACAAAAACACAATGTTGATTCGACAAGTATCTTACTGTGGAGTGGACAGGAATTTGACAACTTCTACTTTCAACGGCCCGATGGGAACAATATGCCTTTTGTTATCAGGGTTCAAACTCCATGGATGTTGGATAGGATGGTTAGCTGCTCGCACAATTCAGTCATCTTGATGGATTCCACGTTTGCAACTGACAAATATGAGGTGAGGCCTTACAAACATTGACAAATAGTTCATCGTGTTTTCAATTATCTTATTGGCTGTAAACTTCACAATGCTCATGCTGAGTTGTTCTCTGTATAGTACCCATTGTATACTCTCCTCATTTTTGATGAGCAACAGAGTGGTGTGCTAGTTGCATGGGTAGTCTCCTCACGAAACAAGATTGAGGACATCTCTGCATGGCTACGTGTATTGCTCAAACGTGGAAACAGAGCCAGGCCCGATTCGAGAATCAATTCATTTTTGATCGATGATGCGACTGCAGAGATCCAAGCCATACAATATGTGCATCCCTTTCTTCATTTGTGTACCTTTCTCATTTTCTATTCATTTTCAATGCCACTTTCTCATGCACTCAAGCAGTACAAAATATTGTTTGTATTGTCTATTAGGGTTGTCTTTCAATGTCGTGTGCTTCTATGCCTTTGGCATGTCAAAAGGGCTTGGCTAAAGAATGTATACAAGTATGCAGCCAAGGAAAGGGCAATGGACATCTTCTGTAGTCTTGGAATGATCATGATGTAAATCGTTTACATCGAAGATTGCGTCACTCAGCTATTGAACTCTTTCTTTGAGGAGTTCAATGATCAGGCCTGATTCTTAGAGTACTTCAAGAAGACTTGGTGCATAGGAGAAGGTCAAATTGGTGAGTTGACAATTTTTCATCACCTCAGATGATTCGCACCATTCAAATTCTTTGATGTCACATCTAATACGTTGTGGCTTACTTGACTATTGGATATCTTTTTTCACAGCCATGTGGGCGAAAAATTGCAGACTATTCCCACATGCCAACCAGGATACGAATGCAACCATTGAGTTGTACCATTGCATACTAAAAACTCGATACTTGTGCAATCATTCAAAAAAATGCAATAGGAGAATGGACTATTTGTATTAAACACTTGTGTATAAAATGGAACCATCCTATAAGCAAAAGGAAAATTTGAAGCATTATGGTTTTTTGACAAACAAAAAATATTTAAATATGTGATCTAGTGTGGAGAGGGTCGAGGTAATTGTAGATGATGATTGTATTCCCGATGAAACAGATCTTGGATGGTACTGGGTGAAAAGTCAAAGTAGGTCAATGCACTACCTTGTGCGGAAATTTGGGGAGCACCTTTTTGTTTGTGAGTACCCTTGGAGTTTGCAAGGTGAACACTTGCATACATGTCATCAAGGTTGCTCACTTGATTAAAAGGTCATTTGTCGTTGAAGGGGTGGTACACAATAAGTGAATTTCAATTAAAATTGTGTTACTTTATTGGAGTCAATTGTGTTTTGCATTTTCTATAGCCTAATACAAATTTCTTCTATGTCCTCATTTAGAAGGGGGAGGTCAACCAATTGATACAAACATAGATTTGAACGAGACATTGTCAGAGGGGGTCATAGAAGAAATCAATCCTAATGTTCTGACCCTTGTGCAAGCTCCTTCTATGACTCATGTATATGATGAACATGTGGTGACAATGTCTCTTTGGAATGACACTAGTTAACTCTTGAAGAAAGTGATGCGTACACCGCCACAATCTCTAGAACAAGTGCAGTTATATGCAAAATGCATGGACAAGTTTGTAGAGGACCTACAACAATCAAATGCATTTCTGTTTGATTCATTTTGGATCCTGATCAAGTTGCAAGTACCACTGTTCACATCCGTCCATGGTTTAGTGCAACCAGGGATTGTCATCGACATCCAACCTGACATATGAAGCATTCCACACAATAGTTAGATC
This sequence comes from Sequoiadendron giganteum, assembly GCA_007115665.2. Classification (NCBI taxonomy): domain Eukaryota; kingdom Viridiplantae; phylum Streptophyta; class Pinopsida; order Cupressales; family Cupressaceae; genus Sequoiadendron; species Sequoiadendron giganteum. The sequence continues at coordinate 226,090,539 of CM021107.1, read as the reverse complement.
ACCGAACTCCTTTGGATGACTCCTTTTCATTGTCTGTGAACAATAGTTTGCATTTCAATGTCAATATGCAATGTGAGACTTTAGGTGCAACTATTATGGATGTGGTAGAGGATACAACATCTAATATGGGTGAGTATGAGAAAACCCATTTCAATTTCTTTATTGTAATAGGAAATGGTATTGCAGATTCCTTTTTTCCAGTATGTGCTTGTACCACGCCATAAACTTTATGATTTATTTTATGGATTTTTTTGTTCACTTCAACATTCCAATCTTGGGAAAGGAGTCCTCGCCGACGACTATCTTTCACGGGTGTAAACCAAATGGAAGGTATGGTTTGAATTTAATAAATTTTCTTACATAAGTCCAATTTTTGGTATGACGTTATGTAATTTAAGAAGTGTATTTGTTGAATCATGCAAGGGAAGCGAATTATTCAATGTTTGGTTGCTGATCTTTAGAAAATACAGAAGATTTCCAATGAAAAAGGATGTGTACAAGTTGGTAATTGAGGAAAGTGCATTCAAAGGGGCTGAAATTTTGTTCCTAAAGCATGGGAAAGCATTTATAAACATGTTTCATATGGTGGTAGAGCATGGGGAGGTTTGGAATACAATATTCTATTAAAGCCTCATTTGATAGAGATTTTTTTGTGCATAAAGTAAGGGTTTAGTAGATTAGCATTGGCTTGAGCCTTTGTATTCGTAAAAGTAGATGATGATTTAAGACCTACTCCTTTCTAAATTTGGGCTAATTGAGTGCATTTCCAGCAGTAGAGTCATATTTTCAAGCATTCTTTTCAAAACAATAACATCTCAATTTGTGATATGTAAAAATTGGCACAAATGGGTTTCTGGAACAACAAATACCTTATGGAACAAATACCTCAAACGAGGTCTTCTTCGCTATCATGGACCCCAAAATAGGCCTATTCTATAAACAAAATAATTAAGCCTAAAAAATTCTTCAAGCATGACTAATTAAGCTTGCAAAAACTTAATCTTACCTTAAACTTTGCTACCCCCAAGTTTGATAGACATTCACTTCCTAAACCCACCATATTTCACCTAAAATTTGCCTTATGAAAGATGTGTGATGTAATGGATGTAATTAGTGATGTGATCTTCGTCACTCAGGGAATGATTTTGGTAGGTTAGGTTTTGTTGTTGGGAAGATGGTTTTCAGATACTTAAGTTAACAAATTTGAGTGTGTTTTCCATCGTGCAACTGTTATGTGCATTTTTTGTTTGGAACATATGAAGACAATTTACAATGGAATTTTTTATGAAAGAAAGGGTTGCCACAAAACAAGAAGGTGAAATTTGAGACCTTGTTTTGTTACAGTCTGCAAAAAATAAAAATGCTAGGCATAACCCACTATGTTTTCCATCCTGCAACTGTGATTATTTGCATCTTGTGTTCGTAACATAAATATATTTTGTAAAATTCATTAGTTCAACTCATGTGATTGCAACAAATAAAATTCTCAAATTATTTTCCATGTTGGAAAAGACACCCTCCATACACAGTTACTTAGTTATGAAAAGTTTTCTTTCACTTTCATTTTTTTTAGCAAATTTTCGTGTATTTCTAATTAGAGAATGTTGTTGTATGTGCTGAAATTTTTGTTCTCTTTCCTTTTAGGCATTGTTCTTCCCACTGTTTGAATTGTGTGTTACCATATTCCCATTGGAGATACTACACGTGTTGCCTCATTCAGTTCAAAACAACAGGTACAATCTCTTTAGTGCATACATTATCTACATAAGTCCACTTTTCTCACTTATTTTTTCACTATTTCCATTGCATTGACAATGTCCTTCTAATTAGAGAATGCAGGTCTACCTTCCAAAAAAGTTTTTTTGTCTTTCATTTCAAGAATTTTACAACTTGTGCTGCAGTTCTATAGAAGATGTCTCACAGTTCTTGAGCATGGGTGCCTAGTTGGTTGACCAACTACCACCTGTATCTACCATGCAACATTCTTTCTCGAATTGAGGAACTCAGCCTCCTGTATTGGTTGCTGGAAAAGATGTTAAGGAGAATTAATAGAAAAGGTCCAAACCACACAGATTTGCAGTATGATAATTATGCTCACTTCTTCAACAACATATTTGGTGTATGGGAACATATGGGCATGAACATTCAATATTACAATCTACAAATAAAGATTGTCAATTTATGTGATTGCCCAATGTCTGTTTACCGAGAAATTCAAGACCTTTTCCTAGCTGGATGCATAGGGAAGGTGTGCATTAGACCAACAGTTATCATACAGAGGCACAATCTTGCGGATCAGGTGAACATGAGGTTTATGAGATTCCTGAAGGGGGAATCTCTAATTAGTAATCACAAAGGTCCTGTGGAGGAATGGTTGTTGGTCGTGTTCAAATTCAACCACATTGTCAGGTTTGAGTTCCACCATGTCAGGCCCTCCTGGCTGCTACATGAGAATTACGGGGTGCCAACATTGTATGTTGTCAATTCCACCTTGAAAATTAGAGTGCAACAAATACTTCCAGATTCTCAGAACACAGAGATTATACCTATTCGTAAATGGTTGACATAGTCTTCAGTGTGACCAATATTAAATGTGCATTGCAATTTTCTTTAGATTGTATAATATTGACCCGAAATATTTTTACATTTCATTCTTTGATGCGTATTGTTCTTATCAAATTTGACAGTGAACTTGAATACACTATTTTGTTACACTCTATGTTTTCCATTCTGCAAATTTTCTTGCACATCTTCTCTTCGAAACATATAAGGATATTGAAATGGAATGCTCAAATAGAATTTCAAAATCTGCAACTTTTCTTGGCTTCTTACTGTGTGCATAACACTATCTGCTATCTTCTTACTATTTTTTTTAAAGTAATGGGTGTCATAGAACAAGAAAGTGAATTTGAAAACTGTATTTTGTTACAGTTCGCAAAAAATAATAAGTGAGCCACAACCCACTGTGTTTTCCATGATGCTACTGTTATGTGAATAATGTGTTGGGTAGATATCGAACAGGTGTGTTTTGCTGAAAGTAAAGGTTGTTAAAAATTATGAAGCTCAAATTCAATACATTGTCTTCTTACTATGTGCATAACACTAGTTGTTGTCTTCTTATTGTTTTTCTTAAAGTAAGGGGTGTCATAGAACAAGAAAGTGAAGTTGAAAACTGTATTTTGTTATAGTCCACAAAAAATAATAAGTGAGCCACAACCCACTGTGTTTTCCATGATGCTACTGTTATGTGAATAATATGCTGGGCATATATCGAACAAGAGTGTTTTGCTGAAAGTAAGGGTTGTTAAATATTATGAAGCTCAAATTCAATACATTGTCTTCTTACTATGTGCATAACACTAGTTGTTGTCTTCTTACTATTTTTCTTAAAGTAAGGGGTGTCATAAAACAAGAAAGTGAAGTTGAAAACTGTATTTTGTTATAGTCCGCAATAAATAATAAGTGACCCACAACCCACTGTGTTTCCCATGATGCTACCGTTATGTGAATAATGTGTTGGGAAGATATCAAACAAGAATGTTTTATTGAAAGAAAGGGTTGTTAAAATTATGAAGCTGAATATCAATACATTGTCCTCTTGCTATGTGCATAACAGTAGCTACTGTCTTTGAACAAGATTTGCAAAGTCTGGGACAACCCAGTGTGTTTTCCATCCTCCAATAGCTAAGTAAATTTTTTGTTGGAAACATATGAATAGATAGTGAACACAATTTTTTTTCTTAAAGTAAGGGGTGTCATAAAAAAAGAAAGTGAAGTTGAAAACAATATTTTGTTACAGTTTGGAAAAAATAACAAGCGAGCCACAACCCACTGTGTTTTCCATGATGTAACTATTATGTGAATAATTTGTTGGGAAAATATCAAAGAAGATTGTTTTGCTAAAAGTAAGGGTTGTTAAAAATTATGAAGCTCAAATTCAATACATTATCCTCTTGCTGTATGCATAATAGTAGCTGCTATCTTTGAACAAGATTTGCAAAGTCCGGGAGAACCTAGTGTGTTTTCCATCCTCCAATAGTTAAGTAAATTTTTTGTTGGAAACATATGAACAGATAGGGAACAAGGCTATTTTTCTTAAAGTAAGGGGTGTCATAAAACAAGAAAGCGAAGTTTAAAACAATATTTTGTTATAGTCTGGAAAAAATAACAAGCGAGCCACAACCCACTATGTTTTCCATGATGCAACTGTTATGTGAATAATGTGTTGAGAAAATATCGAAGAAGACTGTTTTGCTAAAAGTAAGGGTTGTTAAAAATTATGAAGCTCAAATTCAATACATTGTCCTCTTGCTGTGTGTATAACAGTAGCTGTTGTCTTTGAACAAGATTTGCAAAGTCCGAGACAACCTAGTGTGTCTTCCATCCTCCAATAGTTAAGTAAATTTTTTGTTGGAAACTTATGAACAGATAGGGAACAAGACTATTTTTCTTAAAGTAAGGGGTGTCATAAAACAAGAAAGCAAAGTTGAAAACAATATTTTGTTATAGTCTAGAAAAAAGAACAAGCGAGGCACAACCCACTGTGTTTTCCATGATGCAACTGTTATGTGAATAATGTGTTGGGAAGATATCAAACAAGAGTGTTTTGCTGAAAGTAAGGGTTGTTAAAAATTATGAAGCTCAAATTCAATACATTATATTCTTGTTGTGTGCATAACACTAATTATCATCTTTGAAGAAGATTTGCAAAGTATGGGACAATGAAATGTGTTTTCCATCCTCCAACAATTATGTATACGAACTATTATACAAGAACCAATTTAGGTTATATGGAGAAAATAGTCAAAGATAAATATTTTTTTAGAAGTAAATTACCCTCCTTAAATGGAGAAGAGGTTTGAACAACTAAGTTTGTAGAGGATAAACAACTCATAGAGAGTAGTGTTTTAGAATATTGAGACTTAAAACCTTACTTTAAAGGTTTTCTAGAAGGATGAATAGGGAAGTTTTTAGAGGATAAACAACTCATAGAGAGTGGTGTTTTAGAATATTGAGACTTAAAACCTTACTTTAAATGTTTTATAGAAGGATGAATAAGGAAGTTTGTAGAGGATAAACAACTCATACAGAGTGGTGTTTTAGAATATTGACACTTAAAACCTTACTTTAAAGGTTTTCTAGAAGGATGAATAGGGAAGTTTGTAGAGGATAAACAACTCATACAGAGTGGTGTTTTAGAATATTGAGACTTAAAACCTTACTTTAAAGGTTTTCTAGAAGGATGAATAGGGTTTTCTAACCCACCAATATATGCTTTTCTTTGTCACTAGCATTTGGGTAAGGGTACACCATTAAAATGAATACTTTACTAATCACATTGTTGTCATTACCATATGGTTGAAGGTACATAATGAGAATCAAGGGTGCATAACTTGATTAAGATATTTTGATGGGCCTATTGTAATCACCTTTGGAATTGTTGACATTAGTCTAATTTTCATCATTCTTTTCTTGAGGCATTTCACTTGTTCTTTCAGAAGTTGATTTGATCTTGTGAGTGACTCATGGATAGTCCTTATTTTTATGTTTCTAGGATTGAGACCCAACATATTTTTTAGGTAGTTATATATATAATATGCATTACAAATGGTGCATTTCAAAAATTAGTATATCATTCTACCCACTTGTATGGATTATCACAATCCAAAACTAGATTACTGACACTTGATGGGTTTCAAACCCCATACCCCATGGATTGCTTTTTAAAATAATTTCTCAAATTTCTTTATAAATGGTGACATCAATTATTCCCATACCAACCACTTTAGCATTAATAACCAAATTTAAAGTGAAAGCTCTAGAGAAATTCAGTTATCAAGCATGTTTGATGATTTTTAACATGAATGAACATAAAGACTATAACCAGATCACAGAGACTAAGAACATTATAGAAACCCAAAAGCTGAAATATTTACAAGATAACATAATATTACAACTTTAAAACTGAATGACATGATAAATACATGAACATGAGGACCAAAACTGTCTTCATAACTATTTCAACTCATATAATTGTATTTACATATAGTCACAATTTTAGGTCCTTATGACAATATGCAAGATGACTAAACATGGAACAATATGCAGTGTACTAGAGTTGAAAAACACTTGTATGCCAAGTCAAGTGATTGTCAAAGATCTGAAATGAAGAGACCATCAACTGAATTACCAAACCAATACTGCTAACTTTTTTACCAATCAAGAACATCTTATTCTCTTATTGCTTTGACATTAATGGAAACACATGGAAAAGGGGACAACACAAGAGTCATGTAAAATTTGTAATCGAAACATATGAATAGATAGTGAACAAGACTATTTTTTTTAAGTCTGATATGAAATGGATAATAGTTATGTGTTCCAATGACGTGAAATTAGTATATATGTTCAACATAATTGTACAATAATAAAATAATTAAAGAAGCCCATGAAAAGTCTCCTATTAAATGTATAACACCATAGTGTTGAAACATATGCAAATGGTGTATCTCTACACCACAATTGTTCAATATTCAAATAATGAAACCCACAAAGAAGAATCAATATTTGGAGTCTGTCTCATCAATTCCTACACTTCCTATTCCTTGCAATAGAGTTTAGGTCAGAGTAAAATATGACACGTTTCTTAGGGTCCTTATGTATTTCGGGAGGGGTGATTCTAGATCCACGAACCCTCATAGATGATGAAAGTGAAACAATAGCTTTCTTCGTAGTCTATGCTTTGTCCGTGTTAGGTTGAACACCTTCACCCTATAGAAAACAATTAATGAGAATTAACGTATGCATGGAAAAAATATATGCAGTATGATATATATACAACATATCGTTTATGTGTACCTCTAGAACATAATGCTTCATCTCGACGAGCTGCCATATGACAAAGCTGCCCAGGCACTCTACAATGGTCTCTATGCTAGGCATGGGAAAAGGCACATAGCATTGACCATAAATGGCCTCAACAATGCTGACTCTCACATAATTGTTTGGGTGCCTCAAGTAGTGGGTGTGAGCGTTTCTAGTGACAACATGTAGAATTCCTTTCGCGACCCATTTATGCGGCCTCCAAAGGTTGATGTGATCACCGACCTTAAAAGTTATGCCATTGAACTCTATCACCTATTCACCCATCAGATTTTCCTGCAATGGAAACGTCATTGACGTGAAGCATAATTGAAGGCACGTTAAAAGATTCCTAAAGAAATAAGAACATAGCATGGAAGTGTGTTGGGTCTCATACTGATATAGATGGCACACCACACCTCTCCCCATCCCCATTTCCATCTTTATTGCCATCTCCCCCTTGCAGGCCAATGCTCTCCTCCTCCCTGGGTCCATCCTTATTACCCTCTCCCACTTGCAAGCCACTGTTCAAGCCAGTGTTCTCCCCATCGTGATGACCATCTGTGTTACCCTGTCTCACTTCATGGCCAGTGCTCTCCCCATCTGCATGTCCATCTGTATTAGCCTCTCTCATTTCAATCACAACAACATCGCTAATCAGGTCAAGGTCAACACTTCGTTGTTTATCCTTGCCTTGTAATAGAAGGAATTAAATGGTCATTTCAAATTTAGGTGCATGCAACCAATTCATTGAAATAATCAAAACAAATATTAAATAAAAGAATTGCAATTCACCGTTTATTCTAGTTCCTCCATGTCAAGGCACCTTGACATGTTTGATGACATATGCTCATTCTTCTTCTTCTTATTCTTCTTCTTCTCAACATTGTTAGATGGCAGGTCAAGAGGAACAACATCATCTTGTGCTTCCATGGGCAATCGTTCACCATCAAAAATCACAAAAACCTACTCAAGGGAAGCAACTCATTGTTCATCATTATTGTGTAATAGGAGGAATTGAAATGCTGCACCAAACTCAGATGCATGCAACCAATTCATTCAAATAATCAAAACAAACTTTAGAGTAAACAAAAGATTTTGAGATCACTGTTTGTTTTTGTTTCTTCTTCAAAGGGTGCCTTGAAACTTTCAACTATGTAGGAAGCTTATTCTGAATGTTAGACATATGGGTGGGAGGAACAACATCATTTTCGCCTTTCATGGGCACAACTTCCTCTAGCGAATGAACCCTACTCTATTGGGGGGAAGAAATCACTTCTCGAACATCACCTTGTCATGTCATGTAAGTTAACGTTAAGTGAACCTTGTATGCATCCGAACATAAAAGATGAAGCAAGGAAAAATCACATTTAATAGTTCAGTTCGACATTACCATTCCTTCCTATCTCTTTCTCTCCTGTAATTGCAATATTCTTTCCCTTCTCTACTCCTTCATCTCCTCACTATTGTATAATGCCATTTGCTTCTTCACCTCATCCTTTCCTTCTTGGGGAAGTTGAAGGAAGTTTTATTTCCCATACTTTTGATAGACATGTCTAATAACACGCTTCTGTTGCAGCTAGTGTCGTATATTCATTTGGTACTTTGTATTTTCCACCTTCTTTAGAAGGTACTCTTTCAATTTATTAGGGGGAGGAGCGAGTTGTTTTGGTTCCCACCCCAACACAACTCGACCATGCTTTGGTGCCTCAAGAATAGGAAGGTGGTGATGTTGAAACCTATGCATGTTGAACACTCTCCAATCATAATACTTTCTCGTACATTCTTTCTACAATACAATAATATATATATCTACCATTCACTGTTTCTCTTCTATATTTAGCAACAACCTGCACAGAAAATTTGGAAAATAAAATAGCTTAATATATTTGATTTTCAAACAAATTGAATGCACAACATATACACACAACCAAACAATACAATAATTTAGTTATTATATCTACCTTCCCATCCACCACATCACCCCATGCTTCATTGGATCCCTCTCCATCCTTAGGGTCTCCCTTTACACGCTTTTCCTTCTAGTCATGGACTATGGCAAGAGCGAGATCATCTCCTTGATTATTTTCATGAATCAAAGGAATGATATATGCCAAAATCAGAATATTTGTAACAAACATGATATTTTTGAACTAAAATTAAAAAGCATTCTGATTCACACATAGGAAGGGAAGGGAAATTGCAAGTCCACAATCAATTATTGAACACGTCACTGCCTTACGGTTGATCATTTTCATAAACCGAGGGGACTTCCTCCATACCACGATTGCTACCTCCTGAATAAAACATTCCCACTTTCCAATCAACCTCATAACCACTTATGAGAGATTAAAATTATACATTTGATTGCATCTTGTAATTACCAGATCTTACTTGCACGTTTCATGAATGCAACCACCCCGAAGAAGATGCACTACTACACAACCTTTCAGGTGTGCTGCCTATAGGAGTTGAAAAAATATAACACCACAAACCCCAAAGATCACCTGCATGCAAATAACCTGTCACAAAAGAAGAGATGGAGACAAACAAGCAAGGGTTCTCTGAAAATTGAAAATGTATATATCAGAGAGAATGAGAGAATGAATTGATATGAAATACAATAGGATCAATCCTTATAAAAAGGAGATCATGCAAACCCTAATAAAACCCTAATAGGAAAAACCCTAATAGAAGCCCTAATAGGATAACATTTAATAATTAATATAATTATTAAATGTCACTTTATGCAAACTAACGTGAAATCTTAAGAAGGGAATAAAGGTAACTTAATCAACATAATTAAGTGAAGACCTTTACTCTAACACCCACACTTAAGATGAGCAACAGTGAAACTACAAACAAATGCAGAAAAGCAAAGGTAACTACAATGCAAGAAGGAAAACATGGGTCCCAAAAACTAGGCTAGATCAGGTACCCAAATACCACCAAATCTCTGTAAAGAGGAGAAATAGAGAAAACCTCATGGGAAAAAGCTCTACTCCAAAAAGAGATGCAGAAGGCCAAAAAGAAGAACATCATTGAAGTAGAAGAAGCTACAAACAACTGTCGAAAGATGATTGCTATGGTGCTGAGGAACCTTCGCTGAAGATAGGATGATCAGGAACAAGAAGACAATAATCTGCATAAGTGCCCATACGACACTACTTGAATCAGATGGCAAACAAAGGCAAACACCTGGAACGAAGATACAAATGGCACAAGAACCAATAGTTTGAAACACTGATTAACTAAGAATGGAAGATTCCTTCCAAGGTGAAACAAAGGAAGAATTAGCACGAACAATATAATAACCCCCCCATAATGCGAAACTGGGAGAGCCTAATAGATCCACTGAAATGAAGTGAAACACCTTGTAGTGCATGAAGGAGAAGAAACATCTAAAAGTGTGCAAGATAGCACCTGTAACTGAAAAAGTGGTGTGCAAAACAAAGCACACATGCATGAGGTTGGAATCATATGGATCCATGGTCATCGTGGAGGGACACTCACCGAACAAAGGTGTGATGGCAAACAAAGGCAAACTACATAAACCCCCATGGTATGGATTCAATGTCGTCATGGAGGGATACTCACCAGACAAAGATGTGATGGCAAAACAAAGGAAAACTACACAACCCCTCATGGCACTTTATAATAACAGTGCGAATACAAAATATGGCACAACCTTATGTGCAAAATCCCCAAAAAATGCATGTACAATAGTGTGACACTTTATCTCAGTGCGTTTACATAAAATATAGCTTACAAATAATGCTCAAAATGTTCTCAAAGGACAAAATGCTGGAAATACATGAGAACAGCCAAAAACAAAGCATCCCATGTGAGCAAAAAATTTCCAAGAGCAAATGTGTCTAGGTAATCCACCAAAGTGTGAAAACACAAATAACTGAATAAAATATACCTGGAGTGAAATCTGGAAAAATGGCATAGATGAAACTGAAGAGCTCTGAAATATGGTTCCAACGCCACTGAGATTGCAAAAAACGGAGAAACTGATCAAAAGTTATGAGCTTGAGACTGAAAATAGCCCCTTTGTCTTCAACTAGCTGAAGAATGCACCAACAGAAAAAAAAAAAAAAAAGTGATGAGACCCACACCACTAAAAATATGAGAAAACTAGCTTTCCGATGATATCTTGTTTTCCAAAAAACGATATCGTATGCCCAAGTTACGACCTCCAAAATAAATCAGCTCCAAAGAGGGAAAAAAACAGTGCTGGGTTAAATTTGATGGTCATACGGCCATCACAGTGAAATCACTAGACTAAATTTGACGGCCAAACGACTGTCATCGTAAAAGTGCGATTGGACTATTTTTGGAAAAAAATGTTTTTTTAAAAATAAAAAAAACAATAAAAATAAATTACAAAATAAATTTTTTTGATAAAAAAATTTAAAAAAAAAATGGAGGTGGGGAGGCACGTGGGCCACCCCCACCGTACCCGTGCAGTGGACTGCGTAGGTACACTACCCAACACTGCATAGGGTACACTACGCAAGGCTGCGCAGGTACATGTGGCCTACGCAAGCCCCAAATCCGAGGCCCAAGCAAGCCTTAAAAAGGCTTAAATTTTTGCTCTTTTTTTCTTTGATTTTTTTTTAAATCAAAACAAAAATTTCATTTACAACAATTTTTGCAAATAAAAAATTTGACAAAATTTTTCCAAAAAACAGGAGGAATTTTTTTTCCGAAAAAATAAAATTTACTAGGCAGGCGACCGCTGTACGGCCGTATTGCAAAAAAAATTTGCCTCAAATTTTGACTTTGTCCAAAATGGATGAATGAACAGTCGATTTAGGCATTTTGGACTGCTGCAAACGCAATGGCGATATTCATTTGAGCTGAAAATGCTTCAAAAATGTAGGTGTGCCCTAGATCAAGAAAACAAGCCCCAAACCCTTGAAGCTCCAAAAATCTTCAAAACAAGAGCAGGAAGTAGTAGGTGTGGAGCTCTGATACCATGTTGAAGTTGAGAAGATACAACACCACAGAAGCGCAAAAGATCTTTGCAAGCAAATAACCTGTTACAAGGAGAAGCAAAGAGAAGCAACAAAGGAAATGCTCAAGAATGTGGAGCAATGTATTCACTTGCACGTTTCATGAATGCAACCACCCCAAAGAAGATGCACTACTACACATCCTTTTAGGTGTGCTGCCCACATCAATGACATTCTTCACTGCAAGAACCAATTTCCATTTTACAACACGTATCCTTGGTTTCTTGTAAACTGTAAAATTTTTGCAAGTTTTATGGACAGTTAAAGTTCCAAAATTTATTGCACAATTTTGCAGTAATCAAGCATATATTTTTTTCAATGAAAAGAAGAATTTGAAATGCACACCCCACATTGTTGTAAAATGTTATACAAGTAACCCAGCGTGTTTTACAACTTGCAATTATTTTGTCCAATTATTATTGTCAATTATGCGAAGATACTGAATTGCAATTTATACCATAACTAACAATTGTAATTTTTGGAAGTGCCATTTTTACATTCATATAGTGTAAATAAGAAAATATTTTCAAGACAGTCAAACTTTTATCTAAATTTTCAGGTTGGAAAATGCAAGGTGTTATAAACCATGCAACCCAAAAACTATTCAAAGACAACACTTTTTGTTATGCAGACTGGAACAATTGTTTTGATTGAAGTTCACATTCATATTTTATAACAATCCATCACATGCACTAAACATTCCATTTGAATATCGTAATATGTTTCGAAGAGAGGATGCACAAAAAATATTGCATGATGGAAAACACACTGGGTTGTCCTACACTTTTCAAATCTTGTTCAATGACAACACTTAGTGTTATGCACACCATAATAAAAGAATGTATTGAAGGTCACTTTCATATTTTATAACTGCCCTTGCTTGCAACAAAAGTTGCACAAAAAATAAATTAAAGTTGCAGTATGGAAAACCCAGCGGGTTGTCCGTCGCTTCTCAAAAGCTTAAATAATTATGGTTATTTAAAAGTTCTAGGATTATTTAGGTTATATATAATGGGAGAAAGCTACCTCTTGGAAAAAAATCACTTATGTATATAACATAGGATATGCCGGTTTGAAGCATATTTTTGTGTCGAAGGCTTTAAAACATTTGTTTTGTTTCCTCCCTGTATGTTGGTTTTCGAATTTTGCCATTTCTGAATGAAATAAGGGACAACCCACTGTATAAATATGAGTGAAATTACTGAATAATGTTTGTAGAAAGAATAATCTATGGGTTCTGCAATGAAATGCTATATTTTGAAAATCATGTAAAACCTAGAATGTTGCCATTGTTCGCATAGTTTTTTGGAATGGATAGAAAGGGCATAATGTGGTATTCAAAATCATAATTGGGAAATGGTAAAAAGCCCACATCCAATCCCATTTTTGTCACCATTTTATACATTGTTGTTTTGGAAAACACACTGTCTCCTAAAACTCGAACCACTGTAAAACCCATTGTTTCACTACGATGTCTTCTCATGTTATGTATGTATCCACATATGTTCTTATGTATTTTTTTCATGCATTTTTCAATGTGCATAGGTGAATTTTTTCTAGGAATTTAAAACCGGAAGCCGACTAAATCCTAGACAAAATTCACCTATGTACATTGAAAAATGCATCAAAAACATACATGGATACTACACAACATGATGAGACGTCATAGTTGGAAAACACACTATTTCCTGTCTGTTGCAAAGGAACCGACATATCCTATCTTATATACATATGTGAATTTATGCCTAAAACTGACATATCCTATGTTATATACATATGTGAATTTTTTCTAGGAGTTAGCTTGCTCCTTCCTTAACTCATGAATAAAATTCACCTATATATATAATATAGCATATGTGCCCATACCGCATGGAGAAAAGAGCCACGACGAAAGAGGTGGGACCCACAATGACAAAAAAGGTTGCTAGACGAAAGGAAAGATATGTCTCATCCCGTGTGCCATTTTTTGTCCCGTCCCTAGGAAATTGTGTCAGTGTTGGTGGTTTTTCAAAATAATTATTCGGCGTGGATGGACAAAAATCCAAAAACGTGGCATTCGAAACCATTACTAGAAAATATAAAAAATCCCAGACAAGGTCCCATTTTCTCCATTTTTGGACAACGATGTTTTGGTAGATAACAAGGTTAAGAGTTTTAGGCATGCGAAGCTCCTTCGGGTATGTATATCCACTTTGTGTATGCACACAGTAAGAGGACAATATATTAATTTTGAGCTTCACAATTTTTAACAACCCTTACTTTCAGAAAAAAACACTCTTGTTCGATATCTGCCCAACACATTATTCACATAACAGTTGCATCATGGAAAATACAGTGGGTTGTGGCTCACTTATTATTTTATGCAGGTTGTGAGAAATGAATGTTTTCAAGTTCATGTTGTAGTTTTTTAACAACACTCACTTTGAGAAAAACACTCTTTTTCAATATCTTCCCATATGTTTCCAATAGAATATTTACATAACAGTAGCATCATGGAAAACACAGTGAGTTGTGGCTCACTTTTTTTTCCAAACTGTAACAAAATAATGATTTCAAATTCCCTTTCTTGTTCTATGACACCCCTTACTTTAAGAAAAAAGTCTTGTTCACTATATGTTCATATGTTTCTAACAAAAAATTTACTTGACTGTTGCAGGATGGAAAACACGCTAGGTTGTCCTGGACTTTGCAAAAACAATAAGAAGATAACATCTAGTGTTATGCACACAGTAAGAAGACAATGTATTGAATTTGAGCTTCTTAATTTTTAAAACGCTTACTTTCAACAAAACACTCTTCTTCGATATCTGCCCAACACATTTTTCACATAACAGTAGCATCATGGAAAACACAGTGGGTTGTGGCTTGCTTATTATTTTTTCCAAACTGTAACAAAATATTGTTTTCAACTTCACTTTCTTGTTTTATGACAACCCTTACTTTAAAAAAAATAGTTCGAAGAAAACAACTAGTGTTATGCACACAATAAGAGGACAATGTATTGAATTTGAGCTTCATAATTTTTAACAACCCTTACTTTCAGAAAAACACTCTTGTTTGATATCTACCCAACACATTATTCACATAACACTTGCATCATGGAAAACAAAGTGGGCTGTGGATCACTTATTATTTTATACAGGCTATGAGAAATGAATGTTTTGAAGTTCACATTGTAGTTTTTTAACAACACTTAATTTGAGCAAAACACTCTTTTTCAATATCTGCCCATATGTTTCGAA
Organism: Sequoiadendron giganteum; assembly: GCA_007115665.2. Classification (NCBI taxonomy): domain Eukaryota; kingdom Viridiplantae; phylum Streptophyta; class Pinopsida; order Cupressales; family Cupressaceae; genus Sequoiadendron; species Sequoiadendron giganteum. The sequence goes on along the minus strand of CM021107.1, from coordinate 226,075,415 downwards.
TAGAAAATTATCATAATAGTAGCATCATGGAAAATACAATGGGTTGTGACTCACTTCTTATTGTTTCCAGACTGTAACAAAATAATGTTTTCAAATTTGCTTTCTTGTTTTATGACACCCTATACTTTAAAGAAAACAGCCTTGTTCACTATCTGTTCATATGTTTCCAACAAAAAAATTACTTAACTATTGCAGGATAGAAAACACACTGGGTTGTCCCAAACTTTGCAAAAATAGTTCGAAGACAACAACTAGTGTTATGCACATAGTAAGAGGAAAATTTATTGAATTTTAGCTTCATAATTTTTAACAACCCTTACTTTCAACAAAAAACTCTTGTTTGATATCTGCCCAACACATTATTCACATAACAGTTGCATCATGGAAAACACAGTGGGTTGTGGCTCACTTATTATTTTATGCAGGCTGTGAGAAATTAATTTTTTTAAGTTCACGTTGTAGTTTTTTAACAACACTTACTTTGAGAAAACACTCTTTTCCAATATCTGCTCATATGTTTCCAATAGAAAATTTACATAACAGTAGCATCATGGAAAACATAGTGGGTTTTTGCATGTTATGATGCCTCTGACATGCATTCTTCTAGGGATAATAGTGGAATCCAATTGCAATGCAAAAGCTAATCTCTCTATGAAATATAGTAAAATCAAGTTATTATCCCTGAAAAAACATGTGTTTGAAATGATAACATAATCAGACATAAACGATATCAATTTTCCACAATCCGTATTGATTATTGCTAGTTGAATTGTAGATTCGATTGTGTAAGAATTCTTGCATCAACGTTTGGCATCACACTCCATGATCTAGAATAAGGATGAAGAAGACAACATCACTCATCATGATGTTGGATCACAAAGTTTCATCTGCAACGTTGATGCAAAAATTCTTAGACAATCGAATCCAAAAATCAACTAGCAATGATAAGCAGATATTTCTTATCCTTGAAGAAGGGCAACACATTATCATGTGTAAGCCATGTCACAAGGAGATCACCTTTTTCAATTGGGAGTAGGCTATTCTCCCTACAAAAATGAGTGTCACTTGCATCATAACAGTCATCTTCTTTTCAAAATAATTGTTTGGCATGGATGGACAAAAAGCCCAATACATGTCATTCAAAACCATTATTTCCAAATAGCAAAATGAGGTGCCAAGAATGTAATTAAATTGGAAAACTGAAATGGGACAGTGTGTTTTCAATACTGCAAACCATCTATAACAACACTGTGCCTTGCAAGTATTATGTTATGATACTTGCAAGGTACAGTGTTGTTATAGATGGTCTGCAGTGTTGAAAAAACACACTGTCCCATTTCAACTATTTGAATCTATTTGTTTAAATGTAAAGGGTTGTCTCATGGTGGGTTGATTGCTTCTTAATACACATGGTCTTTCAATATGGAATGTTACTTGAATGTATTCAAAATCACACATTCCAATGTTGTGTTTAAATTTTGCACCATTAAAAAAAAACTGCACAAAATAATTCTGAATGGGAAACACAATGCCAGGTTTCAATTATTTTAATCATCCACTTGAGATGTAAAGGGTCATATCATGTTGGGTTGCTTGGTTCTTAACACCCACGGTTTTCTAAGATGGAATGTTAGAAAACAGTATGAAAGTCTTCTAGATCACACCTTCCATTGTTGTGTTTAAGTTTCAAGTATATAAAAAATTGCATGCTTCATAACACATAGCATTTTTCAACCTCCACATCACAACGTACCCTAGCCCTTTCTAGTTTTTAAACCAATATATCTAGGTGTGCACATTGTGTAGTGCATGTTGGAAATCACAATGTGTTTTGAAGCCCACCTTTACTTATACGGTATACCCAACCTTTGTCTTGTGATGCAAATATACAAACGTATAGATGGTGTTTTATTTTATCAAATAACATATCTCTCATTTAATGAGGACAATAATAACCCTCAACACATAGTGTAATTCATAGTACACACTTCATTCTGTTTCGCAACAATTCATGTTGGAAAACCCTAGGTGTTAAGAAAGAAGCAACCCAAATAGTGTTGTAAAACCCTCTACAACACTATTGGATAGTACACGTCACCTCAATTTGGTCGGTATTCTCCTTGAAGTTGTCCACATGCATTGAGACCTTCTACTTTCCCTTTCAACAGGCAAAGAGAAAACAAAACAAATAGTATTTTCACCTTTCTTTCTTGAAACAGAAAAGGCCCATGTCATTCCCTTCCACTTTTCTCGTGCCAAAAAAAAAGAAACTTGTCGACAAAGCTAACCAGCCCACTTTTTTGCCCAGCAATAGGTGAGAAAACCCACCTGACAACGCCATTAACTCCTACATAACCATCGCCCAAATATTTGGTCTCGTATGTCCGTTTCGTCACTTTTTGTTTCCATGTATGTTGTTATTCTAATAGCTCTTTTACAATTTTTCTATAATATTTAGGGCAAAGTAATGGGAGTAGGCTAAATTATCAATTAAGTTATTCCTACCCATTGGCTTTATGAGTTCTATTTAATATAGTGCATATAACTATTTGGAGTAGTCGCTTGTTATATGTGCACATATTTTTGTAGTGTGGTGGTCAGATCAAAACATACTGAAAAAGAGCAGAAATAGAATATAGAAATATCATTCTACAAAATTGCCATCAGATGTTAAAAACAAACCATTTATAACTTACTAAATATTCTATACAAATAGAGAAATTGTAAAAAGAACTATTACGAAAAACCTTATGAACCACATTTAAACTCTTTTGGTGAAAGATTTCAAATTACTGCAAAACACTTTAAAATGACATGAAAATGGCAGCTGAATGAAAATCCCAACATTTCACAATTTCAAATAAATCGACAATTCTAAATGCATATTAAATTTTGGAAATTTAACTATCCACTACACTTGTGATTCAAGCTATGGTAGCCAGAATCACCTATATTTACTGCACAAGGTTTGCATCTCCTGAAGCATCCTTCTCAATTCACCTGCCCTTGTTTTGTTCAATTTTATTTCATGGCCTATATAAACCACCTGGAAGAAAGACAAGTGTTAGTGATAGATTAAATTGGCAATTTAAAGACAATTGGTGCTAGAAATAATTTTATTTCTTCCAAATTTCCCCAATATATAATTTATATGTTCTGCTGAGTGCAAAATGCCAACTTGCATAGACAATAAACAAACATATTAAACTATACATTGGGAATTTAATTTCCAATTTAACCTATCACTAACACTAGTATATATATCAACAATCATATGTTCCATTTTTCCATTGTACTGGAACTGTGAAGCAATGAATGTTCATTCTATATGATAAATTCATTTGTTCCAATCGGGAATTAGGAGAAAGCTAACTAGTAAACAAAAAGTGCCTATGTATGTAACATGAGATAAAAATGGCATTTCATTTTCCATATCTGATTCAACCAAATAAATGCTCATACTATTTGTAGTGTTGGAAAATACAATGTCTCCATATAAGGTGTTAAGAAACAAGAAACCCAAATAGTGTTGTAAAACCCTCTGCAACAAAGAGGAGACCGTGTGTTTTCCAACTACGATGTCTCATCATGTTATGTATGTATCCATGTATTTTTTAATCTGTTTCTCGATGTAGATAGGTGTCATTGTACGTCTAGGAGTTAGTCGGCTCTTTAACAAACAAGCAACCCAAATAGTATTATAAAACCCTCTACGAAAAAGAGGAGATAGTGTGTTTTCCAACTGTGCAAATAATGAGAGCAATTGAGTTGTTCCAATCAGGAGAAAGCTAACTCATAAAAAAAAATAACCTATTTATGTAACATGAGATTAAAAAGGAATTTTATTTTCCTCATCTAATTCGACCAAATAAGTGCTCACATTATATGCACAGTTGGAAAACGCACTGTCTCGATATAAGGTGTTAAGAAACAAACAAGCTAACTCAAACAAAAAGCACCTATTTATGCAACATGAGATCAAAATGACATTTCATTTTCCTCATTTGATTCAACCAACTAAATGCTCCCATTATTTGCAAGGTTGGAAAACACACTATTTGGATATAACATGTTAAGAAAGAAGCAACCCAATTAAAGTTGTAAAACCCACTGCAACAAAGAGGAGATAATGTGTTTTTCAACTGTGCAAATAATGAGAGAAATTCAATTATTCCAATTAGGAGAAATCTAACTCATAAACAAAAAGCACCTACTTATGTAACATCAGATGAAAATGGCATTTCATTTTCCTCATCTGATTCGACCAAATAAGTGCTCACATTATCTGCACAATTAGAAAACACACTGTCTCAATATAAGGTGTTAAGAAACAAGCAAGCTAACCCATAAACAAAAAACACCTATTTATGTAACATGAGATCAAAATGACATTTCATTTTTCCTCATCTGATTCGACCAACTAAATGCTCCCATTATCTGCACGGTTGGAAAACACAATGTCTTGACATAAGGTGTTAAGAAAGAAGCAACCCAAATAGTGTTGTAAAACCCTCTACCTTTTTGCCTTTGTGAAGTCTATGTGCCAAAAGGTGATCTTTTCCTTGTAAGAGGTGGTATTGGTAGTGTGGAGTTTAAGGTAATCGAGACAGACCTTGGGGAATACTATGTTGTTCCTCCAGATACTAAAATTTTCTATGAAGAGGAGCTTATAAAGTGGGAGGTTGAAGATAGATTACATGAAACAGGTTAAGATGATGTTGGTGGTGTACGAAAACAAATGGCTCAGATACGTGAATTGGTAGAACTTCCTCCCAAACACCCACAAATCTTCAAATCAATTGGTGTGAAACCCCCAAAGGGTATTCTGCTTTATGGGTCACCTGGTTTTGGGAAAACCTTAATTACTAGGGCAGTTGCAAATGAAACCGGTGCCTTCTTTTTCTGTATCAATCAACCTAAAATTATGTCAAAGCTAGCTGGAGAAAGAAAAATCAATCTCTGGAAGTCTTTTGAGGAGGTTGAGAAGAATGCACCTTCCATTATATTTATTGATGAAATTGATTCCATAACTCTCAAGAGGGAAAAAAACCCACGGTGAAGTTGAGAGGAGAATTTTTTCTCAACTTCTTACAGTTATGGACGGACTTAAGTTTCATGCTTATGTTATTGTGATTGCAGCAACTAACCAACCAAATAGTATTGACTTGTCACTCAGAAGGTTTGGAAGGTTTGATAGAGAAATTGACATTGGGTTTCCAGATGAAATAGGCAGGTTGGAAGTGCTTCGTATCCATACGAAGAATATGAAGATTTCTGATGATGTATGTATTGTAGAACCTAAATTGTTTTTTGTACTTCTAGATCTAATGTTAAGTAGTGCTTGGATTTTGAGAGCATTTTTTAATCTTTGTTTTTCTTGGTGAGAGTATATATTAATCTTTAGGATTCTTGGTACAAGTTGATCTCAAAAGGATTGCTAAGGATACTCATGGATACGTTGGAGTAGTTCTTGCAGCTTTGTGCACTGAGGCTGCACTTTAGTGTATTGGGGAAAAAATGGATGTCATTGACTTAGAAGATGAGACAATAGATGTTGAGATTTTAAATTCAATGGTCGTGACTAATGAGCACTTCCAGATTGCATTGGGCTCTAGCAACCCATCCGCTGTTCGTGAAACTATGAGTTTTTCCAAACCATGCCTAGACATTCAATTATTCTCATATTGATTAAGTAGGGATTGCATTTTTAAACTATTGATCTGTTGGGCCCCTAAATTTTAAATTTCTAAGTTTGTTTATTTCTGATGATTTTAATAATGGTAAATTTTCTTATGAATATTGGGAAAACATTGACAGGTTGTTGAAGTTCCAAATGTCACTTGGGAAGATATTGGAGGGTTGGAAAATGTCAAGAGGGAGCTTCAAGAGGTATATTCAGATACGTGGCTCACTATATTTGTGCCTTGCTTTTATTTCAATGCAGAAAACCTACTTTTCAAGGAGATATCAACTTATAACAAAATTCATTATGAGTTTGGTGTAGATTGCTCAATATCCAGTGGAGCATCTTGAGAAATTTGAAAATTTTGGAATGTCTCCTTCAAAAGAAGTGCTATTTTATGGGCCACCTGGTTGTGGAGAGACATTGCTTGTAAAATCCATTTCCAAATAATGCTAGACCAATTTCATCAGTGTGAAGGGCCTTGAATTGTTAACAATGTGGTTTCGAGAGAGAGGCTAATGTGACACATTTTTTATAAGGCTAGAGGGTCAGCTCCATGTGTCATGTTTTATGATGAGCTTGATTATATTGCTACACAGGTGTGTTGCTTTTTTATAAGTAAAAGTTTAAGGTTGACTATAAATGATTGGGAATTTTGTTTGACCTTTTTGAAGTAGGCTCTAACTTGTGATGCATAATTGGTTTGCATGTTTCTAGCATGGTAGTAGTGTTGGGGATGCTGGTGGTGTTGTAGATAGAGTCCTTAATCAACTGTTGATGGAGATGGCTTGTATGACAACTAAGAAAAAAATTATCATTATTGCTGCTACAAATAGGCATGGCCAACTTGACCAGCTGATTTATATTCCCTTACCTGATGAGTCCTCACGTTATCAAATCTTCAAATCTTGCTTGAGAAAGTCACTTGTATCAAAGGATGTAGACCTAATGACACAGGCTCGTTATATCGAAGGATTCAGTGGAGCCGATATCACTGAGATTTTTCAGAGGGCTTGCAAGTATGCTATTAGAGAAAATATTGAGAAGGTGAGTTCCAATTGTGCCATCTTTTGCAAGCTAGATCTGTTTATGGATTTATAATGGTTTTTTTTTACTATTATGTAACTAATTTTTAAGATAGAGTAGTAGTCTACCTATTGAACCTACCTCAACTTGTAGCTTGTTATTTCAATTCTTCATACTAGCATGCATTTCAATTTTACCATAACCTCTCCCCCCACACTTTCAGGAAATTCAACATGAACGAAAAAGAGCCGAGAATCCTGAGGAAATGGATGAGCATGATAGTGATGAGGTAGCTGAAATAAAATATGATTATTTTGAGGAGTCTATAAAATTTGCCCGAAGAACTGTCAGTGATGTTGATATTTGGAAGTATGAAGCCTTTGCACAAATACTACAACAATCTAGAGGCTTTGGTTCTAAGTTTCGATCTCCAGAAAGACCTACTGGTACTCCTACTGGGGCTTCAAATGTATTTTCTACAATAGATAATAAAGATGATGATGACTTATACAGTTAGGAAACTTCATACAAAACTGTCATCTTAATGAAGAGACAAATTTGTCTGTTCTAGCAGGGACCTTCCGCTGACAACTAGCCAAAGCTATTAAATTTGGCTCCGCTTTGCTTGTATGAGTTTAATATTTGTATGTTCTAAACTTTATTTAATTTAAAAGCCCTTTAGTAGTGGACTAAATACTCTTTAGTAACTTGTAAGTTTTTAGAGAAAGATCAACTTTATGGAAAATAAAGTTACTCAGCTATGGAAACCTTCGTACAACTAGTAGATAATGCTATGAAAACTTTTCTTTTTCTTTATGTTGTTATAAAATATGTTTTACTAAAATAAACTCTGCAACAAAGAAAGCCTTGTTCAACTTTGGTAGGTATTCTATAGAAACTTATTATTCTAAAGCCTTGTTCAACTCTGGTAGGTATGCTATAGAAACTTATTATTCTAAAGCCTTGTTCAATAGTATGCTATAGAATCTTATTATTCTAAAGCCTTGTTCAACTGGTAGGTGTGCTATTTTTCTTTATCTTGTGAGGAATATTTTTTCACTAAATCATTTTACAACAAAACCTTGTTGAACTTTTGTTTATATGCTATGAAATTATTCTTTGTAATAACCTTGTTAGGATACAGTTTACAATAAAATGTCAATTTATGTTCCTACATTTATTATTATTAACATTACTATGCATCCACTACACTTGTGATTCAAGCTATGACAACCAAAATCGCCTGTATTTACTACAGAAGGTTCACATCTCATGAAGCATCCTTCTCAATTCACCTGCCCTTGTTTTGTTCAATTTTCTTTCGTGGCCTAGATAAACCACATGGAAGAAAGAAAAGTGTTAGTGATAGATTAAATTGGCAAATTAAAGACAATTGGTGCTAAAAATAATTTTATTTCTTCAAAATTTCCCCAATATACAATTTATATGTTCTGCTTAGGGCAAAATGACAGCTTGCATAGACAATAAACAAACATATTAAACTATACATTGGGAATTTAATTTCCAATTTAACCTATCGCTAACACTAGTATATATATCAGCAATCATATGTGCCATTTTTCCATTCTGATAGAACTGTGAAGCAATGAACATTCATTCTATTAGATAAATTCATTTGTTCCAATAAGGAATTAGGAGAAAGCTAACTCGTAAACAAAAAAAACCTATGTATGTAACATGAGATAAAAATAGAATTTCATTTTCCTCATCTGATTTGACCAAATAAATGCTCATACTATTTGCAGTGTTGGAAAATACAATTTCTTCATATAAGGTGTTAAGAAACAAGCAACCCAAATAGTGTTGTAAAACCCTCTGCAACAAAGAGGAAACAATGTGTTTTCCAACTATGACGTCTTGTCATGTTATGTATGTATCCATGTATGTTTTTCATGTGTTTTTCGATGTACATTGGTGAATTTTTTCTAGGAGTTAGGCGGATCCTTAAGAAACAAGCAACCCAAATAGTGTTGTAAAACCCTCTACAACAGAGAGGAGACAATGTGTTTTCCAACTATGACATCTCGTCATGTTATGTATGTATCCATGTATTTTTTTCATGCGTTTTTTGATGTACATAGGTGAATTTTTTCTAGGAGTTAGTCGGCTCCTTAAGAAACAAGCAACCCAAATAGTGTTGTAAAACCCTTTGCAACAAAGAGGAGACAGTGTGTTTTCCAACTGTGCAAATAATGAGAGCAATTCATTTGTTCCAATCAGGAGAAAGCTAACTCAAACAAAAAGAACCTATTCATGTAACATGAGATCAAAATGGCATTTCATTTTCCTCATCTGATTTGACCAAATAAATGCTCACATTATCTACACATTTGGAAAACGCACTGTGTTGATATAAGGTGTTAAGAAATAAGCAACCCATATAGTGTTGTAAAACCCTCTGTAATTGAGAGGAGATAGTGTGTTTTCCAACTCCACAAATAATGCAAGAAATTTATTTGTTCCAATCAGATAAAGAAAGTGATATGACATTTCGACTGTAGCAAAGAGTTGTTTTCACCCCTTCCCCAAGATTTTAAACTTATTCTAAGGAACTAGGCTTTGTTACCAATTGTTGGAATCAAGGAACACTGAGACGGGGGTGAGTCAGTGTTCTACAATTTTTAACTTAACCGATCTGATTCTTCAAGCAGTTAAAACATTCAATCAAAAGAAATATGCATGAACATAAAGTAAACAACCACAACACCATAACACATAATTTTTTATGTGAAAAACCTGTTAGGGGAAAAACCACAGTGGATGGCCAATCCACAATATGATCTGAGTATACTAAAAAAAATAATTACAATAGGGGAATGCACTTGCATTCAGGCACACTGTGTAGAGCTCACTGCTCAAAGAAGGAAGGCTCACTACCTTACAAAGATAATCAGATTAAATCCATCTAGGAAAATGAACTGAGGTAATAGCATCTACCAATACTTGATTATAGTTTTGGTTAGGCTCAATAGTCGATCTTCTATCCTTCTGACTGGTTTTGCACTTCTTCTATGCTCTGCTCAAACTCGCATCACAAAATATTTAATGTACAAGTGAAACTGTGCAAGATCACTTTTTTCTCTTATGATATTCACAATTTGTATCAACACACTTCACATCCATCTCAAAATGATATATTTGCACTCTTATATATATATGTGACTAAGAATTTAATTACTAACTATCAGCTCAAACAAAAGTAAACACATATCCAAATTGTCGGCTCAATCCATCTTTAATTCTTGATGCGCATCACCCAAATTCGGCTCCAATATAGTAAGGATCTAGATGAACATTGTCAAACACAAAAATACTTAAACAAATACTTCCCAAACATGTGCGGCATATTATATCAATTGGGTCAGCCTTCATGCATTGATGAACAAGAAATTAACTAACCAAATCTTCAAATTCACACATGGATCGATATGAGCCAATAATATTCAGTAGCAACATAGATCATATACCAAACAAAATTCTCTAAGATACACAATTCAAAATGATAACAAAAAATCTTCATAAGAATCAATGAACACAAAACTACCCGATGCTTTGTTCTTCCTTGGTTGTCTTTAATCTGTCTACCAGTATGAGAAAATGATGATGTGTGTATCTAATCACGGACTATAGTTTCCATCAATGACAATATCTAATGATATTACCAGTGTCTCTTTCCAATAGAATGATCGTACTAGGGGATGAATGGAAGACAACATTTAAGACAAATGAAGGGCTTTATGAGTGGCTTGTAATGCCTTTTGGTCCCTCAAATGCACCCAACACCTTTATGAGGTTGATGAATGAAGTTCTCAAGCCTTTTACTAGTAAGTTTTTTGTGATTTACCTTGATGATATTCTTGTTTTCAGTCAAACTAAGGAAGAGAATTTACACCATTTGGATTTGGTTTTGAGAAGATTGCATGAAGAGAAACTAATGATCAATTTGAAGAAATGTGAGTTTATGAAAACAAAGTTGGTGTATCTTAGTCTTGTGGTTATAAATGGCACTTTGAAAATGGATCCCAATAAGGTTGAAGTTATTCTAAGTTGGCCTCCACCCAAATCAATTGTTGAGGTAAGAAGTTTCCATGGTTTGGTAAGTTTTTATAGGAATTTTATTAAGGGCTTCAGTCATATTTGTGCTCCAATCATTGATACCATAAAGGGGATAAAATAAAAATGTTTGTTTGGACTACTGAAGTTGGAAAGAGTTTTGAATATTTGAAAAAGAGGGTAGCATAGCAGCCCATAGGGGTGGTGTTGAGTCAAGAGGGCAGACCCATAGCCTTTTTTAGTGAAAAACTTAATGAAGCTAAGAAGAAATACTCTTCCTATGACCTAGAGATGCATGCTTTCATTCAATCCTTGAAAAAATGGAGACATTATCTACTTCCAAAGGATTTCATGGTCTTCACTGATAACCATGCTCTCCAATTTTTGAATAATCAAGAGAAACTCAATCATAGGGATATTAAATGGGTGGAATGCTTGCAAGGTGACACCTTTACCATCAAGAATAAGAAGAGGCAGTCAAACAAAGTAGTTGATACATTGAGTAGGACACTCATGATGCAAGAAATCTAATTACAAAGTGTAGGTGTTGAAGCACTAAAAGGTATGTATGTAGATGATGCTAATTTAAAGGATATTTATGCATCTTGCAAACTAGCTAATCTAATGGTGTTCCACATAAGATAAGTTTTGATTTTCTAATTCAAGAGATTTTTTTATTTAAGGGGGCTCAACTTTGTGTGCCTAAATTTTCTATGAGGGATAATTTGAGAAAAGAGAAGCATAGTGGCAGCCTTGCAGGTCATTTTGGTCTTGATAAGACCTTGGAGCAGTTGAGAAGGTACTATTTTGGCCTAAAATGCAAAGTGATGTAAGGAAGTTTGTTTTGAGAAATGTGTTATTTGTCAAAAGGCCAAGGGTAGTAGTACAAATGTAGGCTTATATAAGCCTCTACCTATTCCAAATAGGCCTTAGGAGTCTATAAGCATGCATTTTGTAATGGGTTTACAAAAAAAACCTAGAGGTTTTGATTACATCTATGTTGTAGTAGACTGGTTCTCCAAGATGGCACATTTCATCCCATGTAAGAGCACTAATTATGCATCCTACATTATAGGTTTGTTCTTCAAGGAAGTGATAAGGATTTATGGTTTTCCTTTGAGTATTGTTTCAGATAGAGATAGTAAGTTTGTTGGGCATTTTTGTAGAACTTTATGGAAGAAACTTGGCACTAACCTTAGTTTCAACTTTTCTTGTCACCCCCAAACTAATGGGAAGACCAAGGTATTCAATAGGATCCTTGGTCACCTCTTAAGATGCCTTAGAAAATAACATTCTACTCAATGGGATTTTATCTTGCCTCAAACAAAACTTGCATACAATGATTCAGTGAATAGAAGTGTGCGTAAGAGTCATTTTGAAATTGTTTATGGTTTGCAGCCTAGAGGAGTCTTTGAATTAAGAGATACAAGTGGAATGGAGAGGATGAGTGCTCAGGGTGAACAATTTGTTGTGTCTATGAAAGAGATTCACCAATAGGTCAAGGGTCACCTACAAAAGAGTGTTGACAAGTATAAGCAAACTGATGATGCACACAGGAGAGAATTCACTTTCAAGGTTGGAGATTTGGTTCCAAATCATGTCAGAAAGAAGAGATTTCCCAAGGGACAATTTTCCAAACCGCAAATGAAGAAAATTGAACCTTGTAGAGTTGTGCACAAGTTTATTCATTGCATTTCACCTATATTTAATGTATTTGACTTGTACCCTTTCAAAGGGGATGCTATTGCATGTAGTAAAACAAGTTCCCAAGAATTTGAGGATGAAGAATGGATCAAAAATCTTCCTCCCAACAAACCTTTAGAGTTTGAATGCATCCTTGATACCAAGGAGCTCAAGAAGACAAGAAACACCACATATTATTATTACTTGGTAAAATGGAGGGTATGGAATATTCTACTTGGATGTCTAAGTATGATATCATCAAACATGGATATACATTTGCAGACCTGCACTCAAGTGGGACTTGAGTTTTTTTCCCCTTGGGTGTATGATGCAGGGTCATCAAGACCTTATATGCATATTTTGTGTAATTTTTTCTTTTAGGTTTTTTGTGTGTTTTGAAGTTTTCTAAAGTCATTTATGACCATTTTCAATCATATTAATTCATTTTTATAGTGTTAGTGTTCGTTGGTTAGAAAGTTGTCAGTGTTGCTGAAAATTGTCAAAACGTTGCTAAAATTATCATGCAACTTTTCGCAAGTGGCAAAAACATCAAGGAAATATTACAAACCAAGAAATAAATGTTACAATTAGTTACAAAATGATGTAATATGCATGTATACATGAAGAAAAAGGCCGAACGTTGTTGGTTCAAGTGGATTTTGTAACTTTTGATGAATTAAAACAAGCTTTTACTATGACTCCAATGTTGCAGATCATTTCTATCACCTGGTACAGAATGTACAATCCATGGATTGATCTGAAATTAATTGCATTTCATTGGAATATTAATCTACTATATTTTTCTTTTGGTTGCATCAATTTTCATTGAGTTATGAGAAAGTTATTGCATTTTTTTAAAATTTGTCTGAAACCATTCCTAGGGTAACCAATCAACAATAAAAATGTGATATCTTGAGTTCCATCATGTAAACATGATGAAATATTTTTAAAAATTATATTTTTATGTTTTCATTGAACTTGCAAGATTTGGAGCCTTAAATGTTACAATTAGTTATAGAATGATCGAATATGCATTTATGCATCAGAAAAAGGTCAAACGTTATTGGTTCAAGTGGATTTTGTAACTTTTGATGAATTAAAGCAAGTTTTTATTGTGATTTCAATGTTGCAGCTCATTTCTATCACTTGGTATAGAATGTACAATCCATGGATTGATCTAAAATCAATTAAATTGCATTGGCACATGAATCTAATATATTTTTCTTTTGGTTGCATCAATTTTCATTGAGTTAGGAGAAAGTTATTGTATTTTTTCCAAATTTGCCTGAAACCCTTCCTAGGGTAACCAATCAACAATAAAAATATGATATCTTGAGTTTCCATCATGTGAAAATGATGAAATATTTTGAAAAACTATGTTTTTATGTGTTCATTGACCTTGAAAGATTTGGAGCCTTAGTTTGTATGCATGTGGGAGAGATCTTGGACAATTTACTTCAAAAAATTATGAAAATAGTGTAAAGAAACCTACACTGTGTTTGTTTGTACAAATATTTGCATTGTTTCATAAGGTTTGGCATTGATAAATGTTTGGTAATGCCTTAAGAGGCCTCTTACACTTGATTCAATATTTTGGTGCATTTGTGAAAGGTTTATACAAGCTTGGTTATGACTGTCCTAAGGGGGCTATTTAAACAACCATAAGATAAGGAATGTATTGGATTTCAATCAAGTTAGGTTCTATGAGTGAAATTAGTCATTGAGTACTTGGTAGAAATCAATTTTGGCATGCTGGAAGAGGTCTCCAAGTTTGTGTTTTGGATTGAATACTCTATAACGGTTGTCTCAGTACATAGATATCATCTTTTCTTGGTTGTGCAATACAAAAGTTGTAGGTCTCTTTAATGGTTGATTTGAGTCTCATCACATTTAATTTTCTTATAACCCTTAAATTCATTAGGCAGGTTTTTCATGGTCTCTACACTATCTCAAGTTGCATTGAATCAAATTCTTAAGTGAATCCTTTGTTAGGATCCATTAGGTGTACCTAGGAGCAGCTATGAAGAACATATAAGAACAATTTGTCTTTTGGGTCTATTTTTTTGAATAATGTCCTTTCTCTACATCATAAATTATGCATATCATCATGAGAGGTTGGAGAGTTCAAAAAAACCCTAGAAAGATAGGATCTAAGGGCCATACTTATACCTAAGGGGCTCATCTCTATTGGCTTTGTTTATGTACATGTATAAGCTTCATAGTTCGGAAACTTGAACTTGAATCATCATATGCTTGGTTGACCTTGATAATAGGGTATAACCACTAGGTTCAAATGATATTTTGACATCAATTTCAATCATAGTCCACTAAACCTAATTCACACTATTTTGATGTTGGGGAATTTATACTATTATGATGATGAAAATAACTTGACAAAAAATGATATCTTAGAAATATAAAAAAAGAAATGGAGTCAATTATATTTATCATTACATAGAGGATAAAATCATATTCCAAGATGATAAGGAAGATCAAATTTTTAGCACATTTCACCTTCTTGTTTTGGTAGGTTTAAAAATATTGGAATTTCACTTTTTGATAAAATTGTAATAAAGACAAAGGAATTAGATTTCATTATAATTCCAATTTAGAATGTAACCTATTAAAATAAAATACAAACACAATATTATTCAAAATTATTAAAAAATAAGCTATATTATTCAAAGATAAAATACAACATTATTCAAAATAGGCTACAATTTACAAGACTTAATTGATGGAGAATTTATACTATCATGATGATAATAATTTGACAAATAATGATATCTTACAAATAAAAATAAATAAATGGAGTCAATTATGTTTATCATTACATAGAGGATAGAAGCATATTCTATGATGATAAGGAAAATCAAATTTTTAGCCCATCTCACCTTATTTTGATAGGCTTGAAAATATTGGAATTTCACTTTTTGATAAAATTGTAATAAAGGTAAAGGCGTTATATTTCATTATAATTCAAATTTAGAAATATAATCCAAATTAGAAACCCTATGCTATATTTTTATCTTTTGAACTATAATCTAAAATTGGCATTCAAATCATAATTGACCTGAATCAATCTAAACATAATTCTATATAAGTGATACAAATAAATAAGAAACCAACATTAATTGTATAATGAATTAAAAAAATTGACTTGTGACCACATCACATATCCAATTATAAAAATTTAGATTTGTGGATATAACTATTAGAAATTAAGGAAATTTAAGAGATAAGAGATATCAAGCTCAATGAACAATATGCAATATTGTATTTAGTTAACCCAAATGTAATGAGTACAAATCCTTTCTTATATAAGAAAGGATGATGTAATCCCACCTATGACGTGCATTGAAAATTTCCCTATGAAGTGATAAAAAGAATAGGCAAGTGTCTTATAGGTGTCAACTTTAAAAATACTTAGAGTGTGCAAACCAACAACCTTTATGAAAAAGTCATCAATCTTGTGTGCCAAGTGTTGAGTGACCTTTGAGGTGAGATTGAAAGTATTGCAACCTCAAAATGTGTGTGCATGAGGTTAACCAAATAACTTGGTAACCTTTAGAGGTCTAAAAGTTTCAGTATGAAGGGGATAAAATGCTTATGACATTGTTTAGGATTTATCTCTTACAAACAATTCACTAGGCTTTAGGATTTACTATGGTTAACTCCTTAGAGATAATATGCAATTATAGATTATTATGTCTTTGTTATGCTCTCTTGGATTTTATAGCTGGAATTACTTCCAATATATAGTTGTGGACACCTAAAATTATCCTTCTATGGTGTATGATTTTTTAGATATGTAAATAGATAAGTGACACACAACCAAGTAATATTTTCATAGACTCGTGACTAAATCATTGAGTGTGTGAATAGGAAAATATTCAGCTGAAAAATGAGAAAAGGGACCCACATTCTTGTAGTGCAGTTGCTTTACAATCGAAAGAAAATATAGCATAACATTTTTTATCACAAGGATGATGACTCTTCTCCCTTTATCATGAGTGGAGTTATGAATTTTATCATGAGTTATTCTCTCATGCCTACTTTAACATTAGTGGGCTTACGAAACTGCAGATTGTGTCAGAGATTCTGCAGAGGAGTCATATCCTTCACAATCAAAAGGATACAAAAACTCATTATCTTGTGGCTAAGCATTTGGGATGTCTTATTTCTTGTTCATCTCATTATGCCAATATATATTTGTTGTATGCTTGATGATGCCATTTGTACAAGGTGTGTAAGTCATCATATTAGAGCCACCAAGGAAAATGATTGTGGGAAAGTTTGAATATACGTCCAGCTGGAGTTTCACTCAAATAGTAGCCAAAAGGGTGAATGTTTTGCAATAGTCATTCCAATGTTTTTCTACAAAGATCATTGTATGAAGGTTGGTTGTATTCAGTTGCCAATTGAAATTGTAGAAGTTTTCCATGCCAATGTGAACCATGAATAGGTTCCTTGACGAGATCTAAAAATTTTGTTAGGATAGGAGACTCATATATTGGATCAAACATTTTCATAGAGTACAAAATTTCATAAGGGCGAGCCATATGATGACATAGTGTATTCAATTCTTCAGAATAAGGATTTTGATAGAAGTTAAACTTAGGATCCAATTGGAGTTGAAGTTGTTGAAGAACTTCATTTTGAGTCAAATAATCATTTACTTGTTGAATGTGATGGAGAAGATCTTGAGGGTGAGTGTTCCAATCAAGAATAAGAGGAATGATTTCTCAGATTTTGATTGTATTAGAATTGATGACTCGAACTATTCCTTCTTCTCGATATCCTTCTCTAGCAAGAAAATCTATAACAAGATTTTTTTTTCTAGGTAGGTGCTCATGGGTGAATTTGAATGTATCAAGAAACTATGCCCAATAGAGGAATGTTCACGAGCGACCTTATCCTTGGATTCCTTCTTAAAGAAACCTTTGAAATGGTGTTAATCAGTTCTTAACACAAATGGTTGATCTACAATGAAAATTTGAAAAAAATTAAATGAATTTACCACAACTAAAATCTCCTTGTGTGTATTGTGATAATTTTTTGTGCTCCTTGAAAACTACCAGATGCATATCTTACAATAAATTATTTATCATTTTGGTGTTCTTTGAGAACACCTCCCCAATATTCATTTCTAGCATTCGTTTCAACAATTTTATAGCCAAAACCAGGCAAAGAGAGTGTTAGAAGACAAACATAAGTGTCTTTGATATTTTGAATTGCCTGATCATGAGTATGGGTCCAAACAAGATCATCTTTTCTGAGGAGTTTATTGAGTAAACTTCTATCTCTAACAATGTTAGAATAGAATCTTGCAACATAATTAACTAATCCTAAGAAATGTTGAAGTTCATTAGTATTGTTGACTTGTAGAGAAGTGATCCATTTAAGGATATTCTCTTGAGCTTCCATCTATCCATGTGGTAACAATTTGGTGCCAATGAACAAAATTTCAGATTTAGCAAATTTTTATTTGGATGGATTCAACATGATATCATGTTGCTTACATGCAACAAGGAATTATTCAAGATATTTGAGGTGTGTTTGGGGACACTAACTAAATACTAGAATATCATCAATGTAGGGGATGATATTTAGAGTATGGAAAAAAGATATTGTCCATATGTTGCTAGAAGATAGAAGGTGTGGTGTTGATACCAAATGAAAAGATATTCCATTGATACAATCCCTGAGGGACTCAGAAGCTTGTTTTATATCTATATTATTCCTTTACGCTAATCTTCCAAAAACCTTTAGACAAATCAAATTGGGAATATATATTTTCACCTTGTACCTTTTTCTAAATATGTTCTTTGGATGGAAAATGGTATTGATTATCTTCTAGGCAATCATTGAGTGGCTTGTAGTTGACTACAAGGCATTTCTCTGGTATGATGTTGTCATTTTCATCTTTCTTTGTTACATACATGGCATGACAACTAAATAGAGATGAGGATGGGGATATAAATCCTAATTGTAGAAGTTTTGCAATTTTCTTTTGGCATAACTCTACTTTGGATTTGTTAAGAGGGAAGTAATTAGCCTTTTCAGTAGGAAATATTTCATTATTATAATTTTTTTTCTTTAATAGAAGAGAACAAGACAAATTGTAGGTAGATGTTGTGAGGTCCTTGGTCATGATTGGTTGGAATTTCTGGACTAACTCCTCCAGAGGTCCTTTAATTTGGGCTTGTTGTTGTGAAAACCAAATATTGTTACTAGGTTTAGTTTTGGTCATGTGATAGATTTTGGTGGTACAACTCTTTCCAAAATTGAGGTGAGGAACTGGGGTTTGTTGAAGAGAAATAAATTCCTTGGACAAGGTGATAAGTTCCCAAGAGCTAAGCGTATTTCTACCAATGAGGCCATCATAGAAATCAATTTTAAAATAAAAAACTTGACTCATGGACGAACCCATTAGGAAATTCAATAGGAGTTATACAAACATACTGAGAATGGTGTTGAAATTTTCCAAAGGAGTTTCTACCTTAAAACATTTATCAAAGGGAAAGTAATTGAATCATGCAACATTCAAATCCACACTAGTATCCATAAGAAAATGTAATGGATAGGCTTTAAAAGTGGGAAATGAATTTTTAATGTTATACTTGGATAGATGGTATGAGTTTTAGCCATTTTGCATGATCCTTCAACAATAGTTCCAATGGTTGGTATTTCTAGTTCAACAAGTGTCTTTGGGTGAGCCAAAGGATTCTAATATGTGGTTGATTCTTCTTCTTCTTCTTCATTGAGAAAACTACAAGTAAAAGTGGCATTGAGGAACTTGGAATGATGTCATGCGCCAAATCGATCAAAAGGTTGAAAGAGTGGAGGTGGTGGTTGAGAAGAAGATGGAGGACGAACAGGTTATGTGTACTCTATGTGCATGTGACCAATAAATTAATCAGGATTAATGTTTTCTTGAACTGTAGAACTTACCAGATCTTGATTTTCTTCTTCTAGGAGTGTTGAGAGCTCAAGTTGTGCTTGATCAAGGACTCTTTCAAGAGTCTGTATGCGGGCTTTTCACCAAATGTGTGGAGTAGTAGAACCAATAGGAGGGTTCTATTGAGGCTTAGGGTAAACAACATGTGTTGGAAGTGGCTAAAAAGATGGTTCAGGGTTGATGAGAGATTTTTTTTTATCTCTAAGCTTTCAAAGATTTTCTTTACAAGTGAACCATGAACCTTTAGTGCTAGGAACTCTACAAAGTTCATCTTCTATCTACAGAATTTGTTTATCAATTGAACAGAGCTTTGTATAAGTAGGTATGCAATGTAGGCTAGGAGCCTTTGGAGGAGGAAAATGTCCTCTCATCATGCAACAGAGAAATGAAACTTTTGAAGCATCCACGTAGGTTGAGGATCTGGAAGAATCGGTCATAAAATCTGTCTTTAGAGGCATTTTCATAATCTTCATCAAAAGAGGAAATAGGAACATCATCAAAATTTGAGGGATAGTCATCTTCAAAATCCCATTCCTCTTCATCAATTATTCCAAGTTATTGGATCTTTCTAACTTTAGCTTTTTCTTTATCCTTTTCTCTATCATAACACTTGTTAGCATAGTGTGGTCCTTTACAGATATAACAAGTTGGCTTCCACTTTCTGGATTTGCATTTTTTATTGAACTACTTCTTTCTAAAATATACTTTTTGATATTTCTTTGACTGATGGATTTTGGATTTCCACTTGTGTGGTGTATCCAGGCGGCATTCAAAATACTTATGCTTCTTCTTTTTCTTCATCTTGGACTTTGAGCGATAGACATTGGAAATAGTCTTCAGTAAGAGGATGTCATGTTGCTCTAAAAAGAAGAGGCTTTATCTTTTCTTAAGATTTGTCGAGAGTACATTTTCGACAAAGTTCTTCATTTATTTTTGTAAAATAATTATAGAGTTGGGAAAAAAATACTTTACATAAATATCATCTGGAGTGGAGGAGATCTTCAATTACACATCTAATGTAATATTTCTTGATAGCGGGAAAAGATTGCAAAAAGGTATAATACGTACCATACAAATATTATTCACTTGTATGCCCAGTATAATAAAAATTGAGATATTGGTCAGAAAAATACCTTTTGATCTTATTGAGATCATAAAACTTGGCATGAATAATTTTGGTGTATGCCATTCTTTGAATTGATGATGTATTACCAAAAATATGGTAATAAGCTGATTTACAACTATACCTAGGCCGACATTGAGGAGATTTGTGTGGTAGGCAACATCTAGGTTATCCCATGTGAGTTGAGTGACTCCAATCATGACATTGAGAGCCATTGGAATGGCTTGCTTCTCATCTACACATGCGCTTGTGCTAAGATAATTGGTGACCCAAGCTTGAAGATATTTAATGTTTTGGAGATTCTTAATAGGATCAAAATGGTCAAAGTTAGACCAAGGTGGAGTCTTAGCCTTAAAGTTCTGCAAGCTAGCATATATATTAGTAGGTGGTGATGTAGTTGAATTGATATGGGCCATTGTGACATGGTGTGTGTTAAAGGCTTTTATTTTTCCTTTATCCGTGTATTCACCAAGGACAAGATTCCATTCTTGAAGCCTGAATTCTGGTTAGAAAGTGAGACTAGGTTGCTGGTGTTGAACCTGTTGAAAGGATGATGCACTTTTAGGAAAATTAAGAACATTATTCTTTTCTTTAGGTACATTATGAACAATGTAATATTTAATAGTGTTACTTTTAGAGACAATTGTTTGAGTAACATTGTCAATTCTTGGCACATGATTCAATGAGTGTCAAGTGAGTAGACTAATTAGCTTCTACTCATATCAGTGTGTCATGAACTGTGGTGACATTTATGGTTATATTGTTCAATATTATAGACTACCTAGATTATGTTGCTTGTACTTGAGTATTTACAGTCTACTATTTGGTCTACCAAGATTTTGCTTGTGCCTTGAAAGCTTTGTAATCAGCATGGATATCAGAAGATCAGTGAGGACTTGATCAAGAGCATTCTGAAAAAGCTTATTTTCTAAGGGGGTAAGTCGGGCAAGATATTCATGTGCATTATGCAATTCAGTGGTATGATGCTTGGCTTGCTCAATTTTGTCATGTTTTTGGTTAAGGAGGATTTCATGAGAAAGGAGAAGGTTCTTGTGATGGTAGAGGTTGGACCAATTAAGGATATTAGAACTAGAGGGTATATCAAGACCATTGATAACTTGGAAATTTTGTGCTTAGTAAGGAATACAAAAAGCATTTGTATCATCAATCAAGATAAAATATTTAAATCAAGATATAGTGACAGAGATGACACTAATACCAACAAGGGTTGGTTGTTCCACATTTGTAGTGGCAGCTAGTGTTGATTCAAGAAAAGACACAACATGAGTAGACATCATCTAAATGGATCCAAAAGGATTAAAAACATAGCTACAATTATCACAATTAATCCATGATCAAGCTCAAAAAAGTGTGTATGTGGACATTGAGGAGAATCAACTGACGAAATTGGATGAGTGCAATTTTGATAGAGATGGCATGGATTGTTATGTGGATATAGAAATAAAGAGGTAGGAACATATGATGGAGGTATACACAAAGATTGAGTTTGTAAAGAATTAATGCATTGGGGAACATAATTGTGCTTTTGAGCCTTGCATCGAGCAACATGTTCTTTACCTTTATAGTGGTATGTGACACATCCACATTCAACATCATATTGGAGAATATTAGAATTTGGTGCTAGACGAACATGAGGAGCAACTGGTTGTGATTGTGCAACAAGGATTGAAAGAGTTTTATTACCCATTGCTGAAGAATTTTCACATCTTTGAAATGAACATTTCAAGGGGCTCTAAGTTGATCAAGTGAACTATTGGAAGACCAAATGATACTGTATTGTTCATCTCTAGGTAAACCAATACAAGGGTTAGACATAAAAGGCATTGTAGTATTAAATAATTTGTAATGAACAAGGAAAGATATGGCATGATCTACAAATCCTTGTTTCATTTCCAATTTTTTAATCTTAAAACTGAAAGAAAGGACTTCATTGAGATTTGCATCTCGCAAACTGATTGCATATTTTAGGACAACATCCATTTGAATGGGACCATAGGCCATAGTATCACTGCCTGTTCCTAAAATTGTATCAAATTTTCTAACATGTCTGCTATCACAAAGCATTAACAAAATATTAATAGGAAGACTTCGATGGTAAAGACGTTTAAATCCCATATGAACCCAAGAAAGATGCATGTATTGATATGCTTTTGGATCAAACCTAGCCATTTGGGCTAATTTGTGTATTTCCTTATCAGAGAACAACTGGAGATTTCCTTCACAATCATTAGTTACACAATGTTGGATTTCACAAACTTTACATAGACATTTTGACTTATATCCTACGAAAAGACCTTTTGTGTCAGGGTAAATTTCTTCGAGCTTTTTAAATGGTTGTTTAAAATGACCTTGAGGAAGATCAATAGATAACATACTAGAAGCAATAGAATTTGATCTAGCTAATGAAACATCATTTTGCGTAAAGAAGTCTATAAGACTTACTTGTTCATTGTGTTCAACCTGAAAAATCCAATTGATCTAATATCTGCATAACACCTATCATTCTATCCATCTTGATTTACTGGTAGAGGAGATCGGTTGGTAGTGATGCTATTGCATTACTGCCCTGAAGCACCTTCACACAGCTAAAAGTGGGACTTACTTTACAAACTTAGGCATATACGAACTCTTCTTAGGTTTCAAAAGAGAATATGGATAAACAAGCTTTGCAAAAATAGAGAAATGAATTGTAGATGAAACAACTTACAAAAAGTGTGATTGAATCCATAGAAATATGAGAACACCGACTAGATAGAAGAAAAAAATAACTTTGATTATAGATATCATCAAATTATAGGAGAATATAGTCTGAGGGTCGACTCGGCTCTAATACCAAACTAATTATAAAGCTTTCAAGGAACAAGAAGAAGCCTGGTGGACCACACAACAGACTATAAATAGTTGAGTACAAGAAAAACAATCTAGATAGTTTGTAATATTGAACAATATAAGAACAAATGCCACCACATTCTACGACACACTGGTATGAGTAGAAGAAAATCAATCTACTCAATTGACACTCACTGAATCATGTATCAAGAAAATTGACACTATTACTCAAACAATTTTCTTTGAAAGTAACACTATTAAAGATTCCATTGTTCAGAATGTACCTAAAGAAAAGAAGCATGTTCTTAATTTTTCTGAAAGTGCATCATCCTTTCAACAAATTCAACACCAACAACATGGTCTCACTTTATGATCAGAAGTCAAGATTCAAGAATGGAATCCTGTCCTTGGTGAATATATAAATAAAGGAAAAGGCAAAGCCTCTAACACACATCATGTCACAATGGCCGACATCAATTCAAGTCCATCACCACCTGCTAATATCTATGCTAACTTTCAAAACTTTAAAGTTGAGACTCCACCTTGGTCTAACTTTGACCATTTTGATCTTATCAAGAATCTACAAAGCATTAAAGCTCTTCGAGCTTGGGTCACCAATTATCTTAGCACAAGCATAGGTGTAGATGAGAAGAAATTCATTCTCATGGCTCTCAACTCCATGATTGGAGTCGCTCGATTCACATGGGACAACCTAGATGTTTCCTACCACATGAATCTCCTCAATGTTGTCCTAGATACAGTTGCAAATCAAATTATTACCATGTTTTTTGGTAATACATCCTCAATTCAAAGAATGGAATACAACAGATTCATTCATACCAAGTGTTATGATCTTAGTCAGCTCAAAAGGTGTTTTTTTTACCAATATCTCAATTTCTATTATAGTGGGCATACAAGTGAACAATATCTATATGGTATGTATTATACTTTTCTACAATATTTTCCAAATATGAAGAAATATTACATTAATTGTGTAATTAATTGCTCCTCCAATCTGGATGAGATTTATGTGAAGTATCTTTTCCCTAGCTCTATAATTATATTACAAAAATTAATAAAGAACTTTGTTGAAAATTTTCTCTCAACAAAGCTGAAGAAAAGATATCGCCTCTTCTTTTTAGAGAAACATGCCATGCTCTTAATGAAGACTATGGCCAATGTTCCTACCACTTAAATTCCAAGATGAAGAAAAATAAACATGTGTTTTTAATGTCGTCCGGATACACCACGCAAGTGGAAATCCAAAAGCCATCAATCAAAGAAATATCGAAAAGGATATTTAAAAAAGAAGTAGTTTAATAGCAAGCACAAATACAAAAAATGGAAGCCAAATTTTTATATCTATAAAGGACCACACTATGCTAACAAGTGTCTTGATAGAGAAAAGGATAAAGGAAAAGCTAAAGTCAGAAAGATCCAAGTGTTGGAATCAAGGAACATTCAACCAAAAGAAATATGCATGAACATAAAACAAACAACCACAACACCATAACACAAGAATTTTTATGTGGAAACCCTGTTAGGGGAAAAACCATGGTGGAAGACCAATCTGCAATGTTATCTGAGTATACTCAAAAGTTTTACAGAATAGGAATGCACTTGCATTCAGGCACAATGCCTAGAGCTCACTACTCAAAGAAGACTCACTATCTTACAAAGATAATCAGAATAAATCCATCTGAGAAATTGAACTAAGAAAATAGCATCTACCAATGCTTGGTTATAGTTCTGATTAAGCACATTAGTTGATTTCTTGACCTTTTGCCTAATTTTTTTCTTTATCTCTGCTCTACTCTGCTCTGCTCTAGTTTGCATCACAAATCTCTTTTTTGCAGAAGTGAAACTATGCATAATTTATCTACTATTTGCAACACATTCCAAATATTCACATCACACACACAAATGATATAATCAATCACATATATCCACCACTAAGAATTTAATAGCTTGTTGTCAGCTCAAAAAAAGTATGAAAGTATTTGCAAATTGTCAGGTCAATCCATGGTTAATTCTTGATGTGCACCAACCAAAGTTGGCCATAGCATAGTGAAGACCTAAATGAACATTTTCAAACACAAAAATACTTAAAAAATTACTTCCCAAACATTTGAGACATGTTATATCCACGAAGTCAAATTTTTGCACTGATAAACATGAAATTAATTAACCGAATCTTCTAACCTGCACTCCAATGAATGCACACCTTGCATAAGATAGTACATACACAAAAATATCTTCCCTGAGATCCACAACTCAAAATAAAAACAAGAAATTTCATGTGAATCAATGAAATACATTTATGTCGGATGCTCTGTTCTTGTTTGACTGTTAAATACAAAAATTCGATCTGACTTCCGGTATGAGAAAATTTTGATGTGTGGATCAAACCACTGACTAGGGTTGCCATTAATGACAATACCAAATGACATTTGCAGTGTCTCTTGCAAACAATCTCCAATAATCTCCCCCTTTGGCATTGATGGAAACACTTAGTGAAAAATGACTAGATGTCGGATTAGAACCAACATTAATGTACTACCACTCTTGAAAATTTCAAATACACAACTCTCCCCCTAAGATGATTAAGAAATTTTTCACTGTCTCATTCTCCCCCTTTGACATCAATGGAAAAGGTAGGAATCCACACACTAAAAATCAAACAAAATTGCTATGAACAAATTGTGTATGTATAGATATACTTTTTCAACTTACATAAACTTGAATAATTCCAAAAAATTATTCTTCAATAGGTTCAAAATTTTGTCCCAAACCTTCTTAAGACTCTCTAAGATAACCACGTGACCACATAATAAGTAAGATTATATTTCTGCAGATTTAAGGTTTGTTGGATCATTGACCACCATGGCATCTTGTGCTTATTTTAATGTGCTCAACATTGTTTCCATTTTGGGACCAATTAGTCCTTTGAGCTCACAAAATATTTTAACCATTTTACTTTCTTCATGCTTTAGGATTTTTATTTTTTCAAGTAGGGATATGACTTGACCTTCTTGTTTCCCAACAAAGACAGTTAGCGGATTGAATGCTTGAGTGATTTTAGCTAATTGTTTCTCACATTCTTTTGTTTTCTTTTCAAAATCCCCAGTAAACTTGGATAAAGATAGACATGATTTGTAAATGTTTCCACCTTCAGATAAAGCACTTTGAATATTCTTTATACAAGTAGCTACCAAATTTTTATCCCTAGCTATACTCCCTTTCAATTTACCAAACATTTTATCATCAAACTCCTTCTGAACTTTATCCTCAATTGATTTCCCAAGAGACTCAAAATGAGTACTTACAACATTAATAATATTCTTTAGCTCATCGGAGGGAGTATCAGATGGATCCTTAACATATGTAGGCATGGTTTTCTCTAGAACACTAGATGCAAGATTAATAAACTTACTATCTTCAATATGATATTTGAGAATTTCTTCCCTTGCCTTGTTCTAAGCAGATGAAGCTACCTTCATTTTTTGAATGGGATATAAAGTGTCTAGGTTGATAGGACCTTTTAGCAATTCAAGATAAAATTATTCATGTTGTTCTTCCAAAAACTCTTTTACTGCCTTGGAAATGTCTCTTGCTTTCACCAGAACTTCCTATATCAAATTTCTTTTCGTCAACCACTATTTCCTTAGCTATAGATTCTTGGTTATCTTTAGGAATCTCAATTGATACAATTTCAGGAGCTTCAATCTCCATAGGTACTTCTATATTATCTACATCAAGAAGAATCTGAGTATCCTCAGCTATATCTTATTTTCCTTCTTCTACTAGACCAGATGAGGCATCTTTGTCATTTGTTTCTTTAGAGATGACATCAATTATGTTTCTTAACAAAACTTTCCTTAAAAATTTTTTAGTTTACTCTGTAATTTCTTTAGTCTAACCAATCATGAGCTTATTTACTCTTTTTTTTCTTTTGAAATATTTCTTGGCACCATTTAGAATTGAATTCATTTCCTTAAAGGACATTAATGGACATAAATCTACAAGAATTCACTCTCTCAAGTGTTCATATTTAGTTCTTGCATTTACTCTTCTCATTTCTAGAATTTCATAAAGAATTTTAGGCAACACAAATATTATCTCAATAAGTGCCTTGTTGAATTTATTCAAGTACTTAATTGAGGCTTCCTTAAGAACTCTTTGAATTGTACTATCAAAGGTGTAATACCATTCATAAAGAGGCCTAAGATTGTCATCCTTAATCAATGAATTCTCTACTTCTTTTATGGACATACCTATTTTTTTAGTTTTTATCTTCTTCTTTTCTTTCACTTCTTCACCGAAGGGCTTGTCTTTTAGAAATTGTTGCTGCCTTTGTACCTTGATGCTTAATCTCTCTTACTCCTTCACCAGATTCTATTTATTCATCTTCAGAGACTGCCACATAAACTCTTTTTCTTTTGTCCTTCTTCCTTTTTTCCTTCCTTACCAGATGTCTTCATTTAAGTTTTCATAAGACTTGATTTATTTGTAGGACCGAAAGGGAGAGTGGAGCTTCTTGAAGATCTAGTTTGGGCAGATGATGCTAGTAGACTAGCAGATTCAGTTCTGACTGACTCACCTACTTCAACTTCTTCTCTCTTCCTTCTACCTTCTCTTACTTTTTCTTTAGATATACCCATAATTTTTGCAAATATTTCCACTTATTTTCTTACTCTTTTGACTATCAAAGGTTTTCTTAGTTCATTGTGTACCTATATATCCTTTTCTAAAAAGTACCAAAGCTTTCTTCTGATGAATTACAAGGTTTGCTCCATAAATATTCAATATACATTTCCAAAATGTGTTCTTCAACCTCATATCCCATTGGCATAATCCAAACTATTCTAGGATCTGTTGCTTCCATTAGGCATTGATCAATATCAACCATAAAGAAAATAGTATCTTTATAATTCTCCATAATAAATGTGGTAATTATTTCTCTAGCATCCATCATATTCTGAAAGTTTTTGAAATATCCCCAGATTGTAGTATTCTTTGTCTTAGTGTCAACAAATCTGTGCAAGATATCTCTGATTTGAGCAGCTAATGGTTTATCTTTTTCCATTGTACCTTTCCAAATCCCAGAACCTCATTCATGAAGTAAAAGGACAAACATAACAACAAATTACCATACTTAAATAAATTCTTCTTATCCTACTTGATTTTTCCAAGATTTTCCATCAATTGAATTCTAAGCAACTCACATAGATCATAATTTGCATTCTCTTTTACCATCTAATACACTGCATAAATAGCTGTGCTAGATATTAAATTATCACGACTAGAATGATAGATTTTATAACCAATGACCATAGATGCAAATCTAACATCTACATCAACAATATCATTAATTGTCATAACTCTTTTATCATACTTAAAACTGGTTGCATCAGTAATTGTTTGATTCTTTACTAACCTCAAAATAAGTAACCCACCGAAGGAACTTAAACCTGTAACAATTCTTATAGCTTCTTTTGTAATCTTGAAGGGCTAATTCAACCACATAAATTCTGCATGAACTCAACTCAAGATATACCAGACCCATTCACTCTCTTCAAACATGAAAAATTTAAAAATCTATGTAAATATATTCTCTTCTAGGGTTTTGAATTCCGGTTTCACACAAAAGTCTTCTCTTATAATGTGATTGTTATACAAATTCAAAATTTGTGAGCTTCCTAACTCTTTGATGTTTAATATCTTCAATATGTAAGACTTTGTACGAAATAGATGAAAATGCACCTAACGGGTTTGTCTCGACAAATTTGAAAGGATGCCACTTGAATTTTGGACATGGTCTATCCTTGATGTAAACTAACAATAGATTATTCATTTTCACAAATTCACAAGTTCACAAATTTTTTCGAAAATACCTTTTTACCAGTTAGGGTTTTGATCGTTGAATTGCCTTCACACTTGTAGTTTCACCAAATTTTGCCAAAGCTTGCTTCCAAGATTTCTAAACTTTATTTTTCTCAAAAGGAAAAGTGACAAATGAAATTTTATCATTCACACACCTAATTTTTATTTGCAATAAATGCTTCTGCCCTAACTCTTTTAGATACCCTATTTCCATACATTGTGAGAGATGAATCTTTTGTGAACCTCCAACTTAGCATAAATAGTTTCTCCAACTATTTCAGTAGCATCTATGGATCATCAATGTAATCACTATACTCATCTATATCCTGATACTGACTTCTGATAGGGAGTTTGAAGGATTTTCTTGAGAACTCCCTTGGATTAGAGGCCTTAATCTAATTCCCAAAGGAATTACCAGTATCTGGTGCTGGTGTAGAATCATTTTATGCAATAGAGGGATTATTTTTCACCCATGTCTTCTTCATTTTCTTCCTAATCTCACCTATAGTAACTTTCCCTTTTCCTTTTTCATCCTTCTACATGTTTCTTGTTTGATTTACTATACCTTTTCTAGCAATGTGATTGGATTTGTTGAAACTGTAACATACTACATTTCTTTGTCTAGACCAATTGTTCCAATGATTTTCTCTTGATCTACACTTGTTAGTAATATGCCAAAATCCATTGCATGTATAGCATTTGACAGCTCTATGAAATTTGTTCATCATGTTTCTCCATTCATTTGACTTATGACCATACTTGTAGTTACAACACTGACTGGAGAATGGTTGAGCATTTGAATTTATTCTACTTGTACATTGAGAATCCATATGACCAAATTTATTACAAACAAAATAGTAGCCATTGAATCTTTGAGAATTAGGTTGTCTTACCAAATACTTTCTAGATTTGTTCATCTAATTTCCTTGCTTGAATATCTTTTGTCTAGATCTAGAACTTTCTCCTTCCTCATATCCAAGACCTCGCTTGTCTCCTTTTGTCCTCTGAATTTTAATCAGTTCATCAAGCTTGGTTGAGCTAATATTGAACTTCTCCTTGAATTAATTTGTAGTAGCAAGTTCATATTTGAGGGTAACAACCTATCTTTGAAGTTCTTCATTGTCTCTAGATTGTTGCAATTCAAGTGCTAGATTAATGAGTCCATTATTAATTTTGTTGCATTCTTCAAATTTCTCTTTCAAGGACAAAGAAATATTCTCTTCATTATTCTTTTTGTCTTCAACCTTCTTGATCATTGTCATCATAATAGACTCCATCTCATGTTCTAGAACTATGTTATCTCTGGTAAGCTTTTCACATTCTTCTATCTTTTCCTTCAGGGCTTGACTCGGTTGTTCATCTTCATTTCTCTTACTATCTTTTTGCTTGATCTAATCACATAGTTCCTTTCTCTTCTCCTTGGACTTGCTAATTTTATCTTTCAAAGAAACAATGAGTTTCTCAGCATCCATGAGGTTTTCTTGCAATTTATGAATTTCAGATTTTGACTGATCAAGATCATCTAGGGCCACCAAAAGTTGTTGTTGAAGACTTCTTGAATCCATTGAATTTCTTTCCTTGATATTCCTTGAGCTATTAAATTTATTTCGAGGAAGTAGGATCTGTTACCAATTTTTGGAATCAAGGAACGTTGAGAGGGGGGTGAATCATTGTTCTGCAATTTTTAACTTTATTAATCTAACTCTTCAAGAATTTATAATATTCAACCAAAAAAAATATGCATGAACATAAAACAAACAACCAAAACACCATAACACAAGAATTTTTACGTGGAAACCCTGTTAGGGGAAAAACCATAGTGGAAGGCCAATCCACAATATTATCTGAGTATACTCAAAAAATTTATAGAATAGGAATGCACTTGCATTCAGGCACACTGCCTAGAGCTCACTGCTCAAAGAAGACTCATTGTCTTACAAAGATAATCAGATTAATTCCATCTGAGAAATTAAATTGAGAAAATAAAATCTACCAATTCTTGGTTATAGTTCTGATTAAGCACATTAGTTGATATATCGACCTTCTGCCTGATTCTGCTCTTCTGCTCTACTTTGCTCTGATTCACATCACATAACTCTTTTATGTAGAAGTGAAACTGTGCATAATTTCTCTTTTATTCACAACACACACCAACTCTTCACATCACACACACAAATGATATAGTCAATCACTTATATATATCCGCCACTAATAGATTAATGGCTTGTTGTTGGCTCAAAAAAAAGTATGAAAATATTTGCAAACTATTGGCTCAATCCATGGTTAATTCTTGATGCACAACCACCAAATTTGGTCATAGTATAGTGAGAACATAAATGAACATTTTCGAACACAAAAATACTTAAACAATTACTTCCTAAACATCCGTGATATGTTATATCCACGAAGTCAGCTTTTTGCACTGATAAATATGAAATTAATAACCAAATCTTCTAACTTGCACTCCAATGAATGCACACCCTGCATAAGATAGTATGTACACCAAAATATATTCCCTAAGATTCACAACTCAAAATGATAACAAGAAATCACATGTGAATTTGATGAAATACATTTCTGTCGGATGTGTTGTTCTTGTTTGACTGTTAAATGCATAACTTCAATTTGACTTCTGGTATGAGAAAATTTTGATATGTGGATCAAACCACTAACTTGGGTTGCCATCAATGACAACACCAAATGAAATTTGCAATGTCTCTTTCCAGCAATCTCCAACACCAAGAACTCAGAATAACTGATGAAGAAGAATGGGATATTGAAGATGACTATCCTTTAGATTATGTTGATGTTCCTATTTCCTCTTTTGATGAAGATTATGAAAATGCCTCTAAAGATGAAGATTTCATGACTAATTCTTCCAGCTCCTCAACCTACTTAGATGCCTCAAAAGTTTCATTTCTCTGCCACATGATGAGAGGACATTTCCCTCCTCCAAAGGCTCTTAGCCTACATTACATACCTACTACTATAAAGCTCAGTTCAATTCATGAAAAAATTTGACAGATAGAAGATAAACTCCACAAAGTTCCTGGTGCTCAAGGTTCATGGCTTGCTTGTAAAGAAAAGCTTTGGAAGCTCAAAGATCAAAAGAAAGCTCTCATCAACCTTGAACCATCTTTTCAACCATTGCCAACGCATGTTGTTCGCCCTATGCCTCAATGAAACTCTCCTATTGGTTCTATTACTCAGTGCGTTTGGTGACAAGCCCGCATATAAACTCTTGAAGGAGTCCTTGAGCAAGCAAAACTTGAGCTCTCAACACTCTTCGAAGAAGAAAATCAATATTTGGTAAGTTTTACAGTTGAAAAAAACTTTGAACTTGATGATTTTATTGGTTGCATGCACATAGAGGACCCACAACCTATTCATCCTATAACACCCCTCTGTTTTGCTTTCTGGACTGGACAGTGGGTCCTTGTTTTGCTTTGATATTCTGATACTATATTTTGTGTGTGTTTTGATTGCTACTTATAGAGCGATGAACTATTATTTGTGTGATGTGGTTTATCTAATGATTTTTTTTACATGCTTTAATGGTGTAATGATGTTAGTAGATATAACATATGATTTTATATGAGATTATTGAGTAAGATGGAAATGTTGATTTTGATAAGTGTATTGGTGAAGGGGACGGGTTCGCATAACTCGCTTGCGAGTGCCCTATGATTCCGTGATTTCCTCTTCACTGTGTGTATTTTATGCTTCTTATATATATATATGTTGTTGTTTACTTGGTTTATAGGTTTGCAGGTACATGACATCGACTCCACCTGGTTTCACAGGTTTGAGCGTGTCGATCCAACGGTGAAGTTGAACGGGAGATAGTATCTAGGTAACTTGTGTCAATTCTACACCCTAGCCATAGTGTATCATCAGTCATGTGTGCCGAGTCGTTGATTGCCATGTTTTAATCTTATTTAATTCTAAAGGGATTCTTGATTTGGAAATAATTATTTAAAATTATTGCATTAAAATTATGTTGATGGTTATTTAATTTAAATTATGCATTGTGGATAGAAATTTATATTTAAATTAATTAATTTAATTTAATCCATGGGGTTGAATTTAGTTATTAAATAATTAAATTAATTAATTAAATGTGATGTTAAGAAAATTAAAAGAAAGAAAATAATTTAATTCATTTTTCAATTTTAATTTCAATTAGTGAGAATTAAATTAGAATCTGGAATTAAATGATTATTTGGAAATATTAAATTAAATAGAAATTAATTTTGGTTGTTAGAATATATTTTAATTTTTCTAGCATGTTGGAGTTAAATTAATTAAAAAGAGTTTGTTGAAAATTCATTCACAGAGAGAATTTTGGAGAGGAAAAGATTCTTCACAGGTGTGAAGATATTATTTGAAAAAATGGAGAGAGGATTGTTTTGGGAAATTCATGGCTGTGGAGTTACATTGGAATTGTTCTGGTAAATCTTGTTGTGTTTGTTGGTTGCTTTCTTGGTTGGAATCACTATATTGTTGAAGAGAAGTTGTGGAAGCTTTGGAGGAGGCTCTGCATCAAAATCTCCATTACCTGGAGCTTCTTGACTCATGTTTTCTTCTGTGGTTTTTTTTATTGCTCTTGGTTTTCTTTTAAAATTGTCGTGATTAGAGATTTGTTTGTTAAATCTATTTAGGAAAAGAATTTATTATTAGAAGGAAGAAATTAAATAAATAAATTTAAAAGCTTTTGTTGTTCCTGTGAAATTTCTTCAGGGAAATTATGAAACCTCTGTTGAATTTAGTTTATTTGAGGAAATTGTTAGTTTCGTATTTAAATCAAACTTATGGGTAAAACAACATATTTAGATTTTTCTTAGAAGATTTAATTCACGGTAGAAATGAATTTATTTCTAAAACCTCTGTAGAAATTGTAGTGGAAAAATCTAGAGGATTTGAAAGCTTCTGGATGTAACCTAGATTCCCCTTAGTTTTCTTGTTCTTTTATTGTCTATGAATTTGAGAAATATTGATTAAAAGATTTAGTTTTGAACCTCTTTGAATTTTGGATTGTATTTTGGACAATTGCATAATTTCACCTGTAGGTGAATATTTTCACAAAATTTCCTAATTTATTTATCATGTTAAATTCATTTATATGTATATGTATATGTTAACATATATATATATAAATAATATATATATTTATAGATGTTATTATTTAAAAAAAATACTATTTGAAATTATTTTCGCCACTGTACGACTGACGATTTTCTGAGTAGAAGGGATGTGAATTTGTTTAAAAAATGTAGAAGCAAATATTTTAATTCACTATTTTTTGTGCTTGCATTGTGGTGGGGGTGCAAAGCACACCCCAACCGCCCCCACACTCAGGAGGGTACGGTTGTCTCAAGGACATCGCCCTCCACTAAGTGGAGGGAGCGCTGCCTTGAGGCAGTGCAACCCCCTTTGGGGAGGCTGTTGGTACTGTGGAGTGGGGCGGGGCTGACCCCTCCCCAATCCTTTAGCTTTTGTTCTTTTAAATTTATTTTATTTAATTTCGCCCAAACAATGGGTCTGCATAAAAAGGGATGTGTGTTGTAAGTTTTTAATAAGATATAATTTGTGTTTGTTATATATATAATATGTATATATAGTATGCATACATATATACATATGTATATGTATTATGTATATATATGTTGGGTGAAATTTTAATATGGATATATATTTAATATATATAGATATATGGTATGTGCATGATTATATATGTATATATATTTGTAGATTATTAATAAAGTGTATTTTATTTTGGGTTAACAATTTGGTATTTGGTAAATATTAATAGATATATTTAGTGTATATATACAAGGTATATATAGTTAAATATATTATTATATATTTAATGTATATATTACATGAATATTTTCAATTAGGAGTATATTCAATATTTATTTTGTTTTATTTAGGTGCATGCAATTTAGTTTTGCATGGAGATTTTAAAAGATAAGATTTGAATGCATGGTTAAATGATAAGGAAAAATATATTTTATAAATCACATGTTTTAATGGAAAATTGAAAGAGATATAGGTTTTGGTTAGAAATTTGAAAGGATTTACTTGCATGGATTTATCTTGTTTTTAAAAGTAAATTTAGGAATTGATTATATTGAAGAGGCAATTAATTACTTTAATTTATTTATTTTCTATTAAGGCAATTATATTATTGTGAATGGAGTATGTAAGGGATATGGATTTAGAATATCCAAAAATAGTAATTTCCTCGTGATTCCCTTAAATGTTTTATTTTCTCTGTATTTTGTAAAGGGTTATATGATTATTTGAGTTAACCCAGTTATTGTGTCTTTGACTTTGTCAATGTTACCTATTGATTGAGGATGGATTTAGGAAATCCAAATATTAGATTTGATTAATGACTTGAATGTTTTTTGTAACTTCTTCTTCAAGTTGTGTTTTGGGAAATGGGATTAAGTGTTAGTCCAATATTGTAAGTCTTCTAGAGGATCTTAGAGGATGAGGGTTGTCGATTCTTTATGTCAACCAGTTGTTTTTCCCTTGGGTAGTGCATGGAATCCTTTTAGTAATTTACCTGGTTTCCATAAACGGGGATGTTTTGTACCTCCTTTGGAAGGAGTGGATTATGTGTTTTGTTTCCTCCAATTGTTGGAGTGAGTTCTATTATTTGTCCTCCTTGAGATGGAGTGGTTATGTTACCTAGGTTGTATGCACTTGTGATTCACTTGGTGATTAGTTTTGTTTGTGTGTTTTCAAATAAAAGAGTGGCTTCCAGTAGGGGGGCAAATCCCATAAGAGGTAAGATTGGGTAACCTTTGGAAGTAGTTTAATCAAGTGATAATTAAATTAATTTACTTATATGATTAGGATGCATTTCACATTAATCAAGAGAATTTAGCCTCACTCATAGATACAAGGGCTCGTTTAGACTTGGGATGAGTGGGAAGGCTTGAAATGGCATGGTCATCTATCTTGTCCTTAAGAGAGGTATTTTATTCAGCATGAGTGAGCATGGGAGTTGGGATTAGGTTGAGTTCACCAGGATTATTGGAGCCTATAAAGAATGCCTAGAGGAGATCTCATGACTAATTGTGTGATGACACTCTATCTAGGACAATAGTTGGTATATGTTTTATGTGTATGGTTCTTTGAACATACTTGATCTATTTTATGTTTGGAAGCAATGTGACCTATGTCAGTGATGTGAGTTGTACTTGTTTAGTACATTGGTTGGTTGTGTCAGTATGAGTCAGTATGAGTCTGCCTATGGTTTGTAGATGTAGATTATTGTCCATGTTACATTGTTACTATCTCCTAGCATGGGGGGTGGGCCTTCAGGTACCACTTGGTTGGGTGGAACATGCACCATACACCGTTGGGTCCCCATTTATCTTCAGTACTTGGTGGTGAGACATCTTGATGGATAGTTCAGAGTTCTTTTTTTAAATTCTAGCATTGTATTATTTCAATTTGTATAAGTTATTTTATCCCTCTTATGTTTATGAGGTGGAATTTTGTAATTGTAACACATTTGTACTATTGCCTCATTCTGGGAATGAGTGATGTAACTATTTTATTATGTTAATGATTATGAAAATTGTATCTTGGATGATTATCTCATTATGTTATGTTATACATTAATGTTGATTTAATTCTTATTGCTTAAAGTAATTTAATGTTATGGTTATATGTAAGATGTATGTGTGGGTTTTTAAGTAATCCCAACCTTGTAGCTTTAAGGGTTGTTGTTAATTAGTAAGTGAATGTGTATGTTAATTGCACTTTTTAATAAAATTAAAAAAATTGGTTCGCTTAAGTCATTAATTACAACTTCCTTTAGGGTTACTTGGCGGGGCATTACACATCCTCCACTCTTTCAACCTTTTGATCGATTTAGCGGACGACATCATTCCAAGTTCCTCGATATCACTTTTACTTGTAGTTTTCCTAGTGATGGTGAAGAAGAAGAATCTGCCACAAATTGGAATCCTTTGCCTCACCTAGACAAACTTTCTGAACCAGAAATACCACCCATTGGAACTATTACTAAAGGATCATGAAAAATGGATAAAACACATACCAATTTTCCAGGTATGACATTAACAATTCATTTCCCACATTTTAAAGCCTATCCATTGCATTTTATTATGGATACTCATGGAGATAAGAATGTTGCATGATTCGACTGCTTTCCCTCTGATAAATGGTTTAACACAAAAACTAAGATCTCCTTTGGAAAAGGTCAACACCATTCTCTGTATGTTTGTATAACTCCTATTGAATTTCCTAATGAGTCCGTCCATGAAGTCAAATTTGTTCATTTTGAAATTTATGGTTATGGTGGCCTCATTTGTAGTAATACCCTTAGAGCTCTTGGTAACCTATCACCTTTTCTAGAGAGTTTATTTCTCTTCAACACACCCCAGTTCCTCACCTCAATTTTGAAAAGAGTTGCACCACC
Source organism: Sequoiadendron giganteum (assembly GCA_007115665.2). Taxonomy (NCBI): domain Eukaryota; kingdom Viridiplantae; phylum Streptophyta; class Pinopsida; order Cupressales; family Cupressaceae; genus Sequoiadendron; species Sequoiadendron giganteum. The sequence goes on along the minus strand of CM021107.1, from coordinate 226,037,671 downwards.
AAAATCTATCACATGATCAAAACTAAACCTGATAACCGTATTTGGTTTTCCAAACAACAAGCCCAAATTCAAGGACCCCTTGAGGATTTATTCAAGCAATTCCAACCAATCATGACCAAGATCCTCACAACATCTACCCGCAATTTGTCTTTTTCTCTTCCATTAAAGAAAGATGCTGATAATAATGAATTTTGTCCTATTGCAGAGGCCAATTACTCCCCTCTTAGCAAACACAAAGTAGAGTTATGCCAAAATGAAATTATAGAACTTCTACAATTAGGATATATATCCCATCCTCATCTCCATTTGGATGTGATGCCATGTATGTAACAAAGAAAGATGAGAATGAAAACATCATACTAGATACCTTGTAGTCAACTAAAAGTCACTCAATGTCTACCTAGAAGATAATCAGTACCCTTTTCCATCCAAAGAACATATTTGGAAAAAGATCCAAGGTGAAAATATCTATTCCAAGTTTGATTTGTCCAAATTTTTCTCGTAGATTACCATAAAGGAAGAATATAGATATAAAACATGCTTCTTAGTACCTCAGGGATTGTATCAATGGAATATATTTTCATTTGGTATCAAGACCAGACCTATCTTCCAACAACATATGGACAATATATTTCATTTATAATATAAATTTATCATCCCCTACATTGATGATATACTGGTATTCAATCAGTGTCCCTAGACACACCTCAAAGATCTTGAACAATTCCTTGCTAGTGTCCTTCTCAATCCATCCAAATGCCAATTTTCTAAATTTGAAATTATGTTCATCTACACCAAATTGTTACCACATGGACAGATGGAAGCTCAAGAGAATATCCTTAAACATATCTCTTCTCTACCAGTCAAAAATACTAAGGAACTTCAATGTTTCTTAGGATTAGTTAATTATGTTGTAGGATTCTATTCTAACATTGTTGTAGATAGAAGTTTACTCAATAAGCTCCTCATAAAAGATGCTCCTATTTGGACCCCTACTCATGATTAGGCAATTCAAAAGATCAAAGACACTTGCGCCACTCTTCTAGAATTCTCTTTGCTTGGTTCTGGCTATAAAATTATTTAAATAGATGCCAACAATGAATATTAGGGAGGTGTTCTCAAAGAATACCAAAATTATAAAGAAGTTATTATCAGATATGCATCTGGGAGTTTTCAAGGAGCACAAAAAAATTGTCACAGTACACACAAGGAAATTTTAGCTATGGTAAATTCATTTAAATGTTTTCAAATGTTTATTGCAGATCAACCATTTCTATTAAGAACTGATCTACAACATTTCAAAGGTTTCTTTAATAAGGAATCCAAGGATAAGTTCGCTTGCAGATGTCTCCTCCATTGGGCATGATTTCTTGATACATTCTGATTCACCCATGAGCACTTTCCTAGAAAGAAAAATCTTGTTGAAGATTTTCTCACTAGAGAAGGATATCAAGAAGAAGGAACAGTTTGAGCAATCAACTCTACTACTACCAAAATCCAAGAAATCATTCCTCCTATTCTTGATTGGAACACTCACCCTCAAGATCCTCTCCATCACAGTCAACAAGCAAAGGACTATTTGATTCAAAATAAAGTTCTTCAATGAATTTCTAATAGCTTTTGCAGATCTCATCAAGGAACCTAGTGATGGTTCACATTGGCATGGACAACTTCTATAGTTTCAATTGGCAACAGAATCCAACCTGCCTCTATACAATGATCTCCACAACAAAACATTGGAATGACTGTTGCAAAACATTGGCCCTTCTGGCTACTATCTGAGTGAAACTCCAGCTGGATGTATACACAAAGTTACCCACAATCATTTTCCTTGGTGGATCTAATATGATGTGACTTACACACCTTAGATAGATGGCATCATCAAGCATACAACAAATATCTATTGGCATACTGGGATCGACAAAGAAGAAGGCATCCCAAATGCTCAACCACAAGACAATGAGTTTTTGTATTCTTTTTATTGTGAAGGATATGACTCTTCTACATAATCTTTGACATAAATATATAGTTTCATAAGCCCAATAATGTTAAACTAGGCACATGAGAATAACTCATGATCAAATCCATAACTCCACTCACGATAAAGGGAGACATGTCATTATCCTCATGATCAAAGATACTTTTCCATATTTTATTTTAGTTATAAAGAAACCGTACTATGAGAATGTGGGTCCCTCTTCTCGTTTTTCGATCGAATATTTTCCTATTCATGCACTCGATGAGTTAGTCATGAGTCTATAGAAATATTTCCTGGTTACATGTCACTTGTCTATTGACAGATCTCAAAAATCATACACCATAGCAGGTTAAATATTAGAGTGATTCTTATATAAGGATAGGAAGCCACCTTGTTATGCATTGCCAATTAATACACTACGAGTGAGTATTCTACAAGTGTCTAAGTCTTAGGATAATCAGAGTATGCTCTTTGCATTGCCACAATAGTGGAACCTTGCAAATTAGAAATGGTTTTAATTTGATATCAAAGCCGAGTCAACCCTCAAACTATATTCTTTTATAATTTGATGATATCTATAATGGAAGTTGTGTTTTTATTCTATCTAGTTGTTGTTCTCGTATTGCTATGGATTCTATCACAATTTCTATAATTTGTTTCATCTACAATCCATTTCTTTGTTTCTATGAGTCTTTTTTATCCATATTCTCTTTTGAAACCCAAGAAGAGTTTGTATATTCCTTAGTCTATGAATTAAATCCTGCTTTTAGTCATATGAATGCACTTAAGGGTAGTAATATAGAAACATCACTTCCGACTAATCTCCTCTACCAATAAATTGAGATGGATAAAATGATAGGCATTCCATAGATACTAGATCAACAATATTTTCAGGTTGAATGTAATGAACAAGTCTTATATAATTATTTATACAAGTTGATGTTTCATTAGCTAGATCAGATTATGTTGCTTCCATTACATCATATATTGATCTTCCTCAAGGTCATTTTAAACTACCATTTAAAAAGCTTGAAGAAATTTATCCTGACACAAACGGTCTTTTGGTAGGATATAATTCAAAACATTTATGTAAATTTTGTGAAATTCAACACCATGTAACCAACGGTTGTGAAGGAAATCTCTTGTTATTCTCTGATAAGGAAATACAAAAATTAGCCCAAATGGCTAGGTCTGATCCAAAAGAATATCAATACATGCACCTTTCTTAGGTTGACATGGGAGTTGAAGGTCTTTACTGTCAAGGTCTTCCTGTTAATATTTTGTTAATGCTTTGTGATAATAGACATGTTAAAAAATTTGATACAATTTTTGGAACAACCAATGATACTATGGCCTATGGTCCCATTCAAATGGATGTTGTCTTGAACTATGCAGTCAGTCTATGAGATACAAATCTCAATGAAGCCCTTTATTTCAGTTTTAAGATTGAATACCTAGAAATGAAACAAGGATCTATAGATCATGCCATATATTTCCTTGTTCATTACAAATTTTTTAATACTACAATGCCTTTTATGATTGACCCTTGTACTAGTTTACCTAGAGATGAACAATACAATATTGTTTGGTCTTCAAGTAGTTCACTTGGTCAACTCAGAGCCCCTCAAAATTTTCATTTCAAAGATGTGAAACTTCCTCAACAATGGGCAATAGAACTCTTCCAGTCTTATCTACTTAGACAAAGCCTACTCAACTACAAGGCCTCACTATTGAAGAAATAGGAGACAAAGTCGCTATTATCTTTGATAAACCACGGTCTTGTACTTAAATACATGTTGTACAATCACAACCAGTTGTTCCTCTTGTTTTTCTAGCACCAAATGCTAATATTGTCCAACATGATGTTGAATTTGGATGTGTCGCATACCACTATAAAGGAAAATAACATGCTGCTCGTTGGAAGGCTCAAAAGCACGATAATGTTCCCCAAGACATTAATCCTTTACACACTCATTTTTTGTGTATGCCTCCATTATATGCTAGTCCCTCTTTATTTTCATGCCAATAAAAAAATCCACATCATCTCTACTAACATTGCATTCATCCATTTTCCTCAGTTGAAGCTCCTTAGTGTCCACATGCACAGTTTTCTGAGCTTGATCATGGATTAATGAAGTGTGATAATTATAGCTATATTTTTAATCCTTTTGGATAATTTCCAATTGTGTTGTGACTTTTCCTAAACCAACACTAGCTACCACTATAGATGTGTAACAACCAACCCCTATTGGTATTAGTACCATCTCTGACACTATTCCTCGATTTAAATATTTTGTCTTGATTGATGATACAAATTCTTTCTGTATTCCTTACTGGGCACAACATGTCTAGGTAATCAATGGTCTTGATATAACCTCTAGTTCTAAGATAATTAATTTCTCTCACATTTTCCATTGCAATAACATTCTCCTTTCTTAGTAAATCATCCTCAACCTAAAACTCAAAGAAATCGAGCAAGCTAGGCATCGTGCTGCTCAATTGCATAATGCACATGAATATCTTTCCTGACTTACCGACTTAGAAAATAATCTTTCTCAGAATGCTCTTGATCAAGTCTACATTGATCTTAATTAATAACAAATCTTTCAAGGCACAAGCAGAAGCCTAGTGGACTACACAACAAATTTTAAATACTCAAGTACAAGCAACACAATCTAGGAAAATTGTAATATTGAACAATATAACCATAAATGTCACCACAATCCATGACACACTAGTACGAGTAGAAGCTATTTAGTATACTGACTAAATCATGCACCAAGAAAATAGACACTATTACTCAAATAGTTATCTTTGAAAGTAACACTATTAAAGATTCCATTGTTTAGAATGTACCTAAAGAAAAGAAGCATGTTCTTAATTTTCTCAAAAGTGCATCATCCTTTCAACAGGTTCAACACTAGCAACCTGGTCTCACTTTCCATCCAAAATTCAAGCTTCAAGAATGGAATCCTATCCTTGGAGAATATATGGATAAAGAAAAAGGTAAAGCCTTTGACACACATCGTGTCACAATGGCCCACAAAAATTCAAGTCCATCACCACCTTCTAATATCTATGCTAACTTTTAGAACTTTAAAGCTGAGATTCCACCTTGGTCTAACTTTTGATCCTATCAAGAATCTCCAGAGCATTGAAACTCTTCAAGCTTGGGTCACCAATTATCTCAACATAAGCACACGTGTAGATGAGAAGCAAGTCATTCTCATGGCTCTCAACACCATGAATGGAATCGCTCGACTCACATGGGATAACCTAGATGTTGCCTACTGCACAAATCTCCTCAATGTCGACCTAGATACATTTACAAATAAAATTATTACCATGTTTGCTGGTAAAAAATCCTTAATTCAAATAATGACATACAACGGATTCATTCATGCCATGTATTATGATCTCAGTCAACTCAAAAGGTATTTTTTTGACCAATATGTCAATTTCTATTATAGTAGGTATATAGGTGAACAATGTCTATATGGTATGTATTATAATTTTTTGCAATATTTTCCCACTATCAAGAAATATTACATTAATTGTGTAATTGAAGATCTCCTCCACTCTGGACAAGATTTACCTAAAGTATCTTTTCCCTAGGTTTGTAATTATATTACAAAAATCAATGAAGAACTTTGTTGAAAATATTCTCTCGACAAAGTTGAAGAAAAGATAAAGCCTCTTCTTTCAAGAGCAACATGTCATGCTCTTACTGAAGACTATGGATAGTGGGCCTACCACTTAGAGTCCACAATGAAGAAAAAGAAGAAGCATAAATGTTTTGAATGCCACTTGGATATTCCATGCAAGTGGAAATCCAAAAGCCATTATTCAAAGAAATATCGAAAAGGGTATTTTAGAAAGAAGTAGTTCAATACCAAGTGAAAATCTAGAAAATGGAATCCAACTTGTTATATCTATAAAGGACCACACTATGCTAAGACGTGTCATGAAAAAGAAAAGGATAAAGGAAAAGCTAAATTCATAAAACTCCAAGAACTCAAAATAACTGATGAAGAAGAATGGGATTTTGAAGATGACTATTCCTTCTAATTCTACTAATGTTCCTATTTCCTCTTTTGATTAGGATTATAAAAATTTCTTAGAAGACGAATATTTCATGATCGATTCTTCTAGCTCCCTAGATTTCTCAGATGCCTTATAAGTTTTATTTCTCTATCACATGATGAGAGGACATTTTCCTCCTCCAAAGGCTCTTGGCCTACATTACATACCTACTACTAAAAATCTCAGCTCAATTGATGAACAAATTCGGTAGATAGAAGATGAACTCTATAGAGTTCCTAGTACTCAAGGTTCATGGCTTTCTTGTAAAGAATGGCTCTAGAGGCTCAAAGATCAAAAGAAATCTCTCATCAAGCTTGAACCATCTTTTCATCCACTTCCAACACATGTTGCTCACTCTAAGCCTCAACATAGCCCTCCTGTTGGTTCTTCTACTCAACATATCTGGTGACAAGCCCGCATACAAACTCTTAAAAGAATCTTTGAGAAAGCACAAATTAAGATCTGAACACTCCTGGAAGAAGAAAATCAAGATCTGCTAAGTTCTATAGCTCAAGAAAACATTGATCTTGATGAATTTATTAGTTGCATGCACATATAGCACACACAACCTATTTTTCCTCCATCTTCTTCTCGATAGTAGCTAGAAGGGCCTATATTTTGCAATATTCGTTCTAATGTTCTGCTACAGAGATTTTTGTACAGAGGCTGGTTGTATTTTGTTGCCAACTAAAACTACATAAGTTGTCCATGCCAATGTGGACCTTGAATAGGTTCCTTGATGAGATCTACAAAATCTGTTAGGATTGGAGATTCATATATTGGATCAAACATTTTCATAGAGTACAAAATTTCATCTGATGACATAGTGTATTTTGTTGTTCTCAGTTTTTGCAAAGCAAAAATTGGACAACATATAGGAATTTTTCTCCAAAAATTCTTATTTTTTGGTTTATCTAAAGCATGTTTCCCAAGGGAAAATTGTGCCTTGTATAATATTTAAGGTCTTAGGTGGTCTTGATCATTTTCATTTTATTTTTGAGTCATTTTTGGTCTTATGTTTATGTCTCTTCTTCCTCTAGTTGGGTTTTGGATGTCTCTTTGTGAGTGTGGGGGTTTCAAGTTCTAAAATGCAAGTGATACTCTAACTTGCAATCAAGTTCCGAAGACCTGATTTCACTTAAGTCACTTTTGTGTTTTTAAATTGATCACTTGTAATGGGGGTCCCAAGACTTGATTGCAAGTTAAAGGTTTAAAATTTGGTTTTCGATCACTTGTAATGGAGGTCCCAAGACCCGATTTGCAAGTGAAGGCCTTTTAAGTCATTTTTTAAAGTTTCATGTAACTTGTAATGGGGGTTCCAAGACTCGATTTTTAAGTTAGGAGGATTTTAAAGTTACTTTTTAAATATTTTTCACTTGTAATGGGGGTCCCATGACCCGCTTACAACTAAAAAGGTCTTAACACAAGCTAATCACTTGCAATCGGGTCTTGGAGGCTTGATTACAAGTTTGCATGAGAGATCTTTTTGAAAAGCGACTTGCATATGGTCTTAAAAGACCCGACTCATATGAGTTTGGGAGTTTATCACCGGTAAATCCATTTAAAAAGCTTGGATTAAAGCTTGAAAGTTCAAATTTTTTGGTGAAGCATGTGTTTTTTCTCTTCAAAGCCCAATTTTTGACTTGGTCTTCTCATTCTCTCTTCATGGCATGTTTTCTCTACCTTCCGCCTTCCTTTCTTTTCGTGGTTCTTGAGGAGAGGATTAATTAATCAGCTGATTTTGTTTGAAAATGAGTCTTTGTCTCACTTTATCTATAAGCATTGGTTACAAGAGAGTTCTTAGTTTATTTCTTTAGTTGTGCATTTTTTCTCTTCAATGGTATGTTTTTTTGTCTTTGTTTTTCATTTTTTTTTCCTGGTTTTTTATTTTCTTTTTTCTTCTTTTTGTTGTCCCCATGGTCTCAAGTTAGTAATGCATTTTTGAAATGCAAATTGAGGGTTAAAAATGTCATCTCTTGCATGCTTGCAATAGGGTCTCCAAGAACTGATTGCAAGTAAAGGATATATTTAAAAGCTTTCAAAATGCTTTCATTTCTTTCATATGCCTTACGCATTGCTTGCAAAAACCCTTCAAAATGCATTCGTCATACAATATCCCCATCACTTGCAATCGGGTCTTCAAGACCCAACTCCAAGAATACATTGTTAAAAAATATTCATTTCTTGCAATCGGATTTCCAAGACCCGATTACAAGTTGAACTTACAAATGACCTTCCCAGATCCGATTTTCTTCACATCATCATCCAAAGCATATTTTCCAAGCATCTTCAAGTCATGATGAGTGTTATAAGTTCAAAACCCAGGAAAGTCTTGGTGGGATTGCTATTTTTTAAGATTTTGGCATCATGGAATCACCGATAGCTACTAAAGATGTTCTTACTCTTTTGATTTTTCATCATAGTGTTTCAGATTCTTGTTCAATGACAAAACAACCAACATCACCTCCAAACAAGAATATGAAGGCTAGACATGATAAATATTTGAATGAGATCGCTTCCTCCTAGGTGGTTTCTCTTATTGATGAGATTAGAGACATGGAGATCGAGCACATTGATATGTATGAGTTCCTACAAAGAACAAAGGGCTCACCGACTCATGGGATGCAGTTGCTTCTCAGAATTTATATATTCATTTAGTCTCTTCATTCCCAATGACAACCTTTGAACCAAAGTTTTTGCTTGCATGTGTTGCTCATTTTCATGAAGAAACAAGGACAATTAGGGATGAAGATGGAAATTTCATAATAAGTTTGGATGCTGAAACAATTGATAAGATCTTTAAAGTACTTGCAACTCCTTTGTATGCTAAGATCACAATGAAGAGTGCAAAATATCATTATAAACAAAGAAAATCAGATTGCATTAGACATATTAGTGCTAAGTGGTTGAAGAGTCCCCAAAATTTATTTTCTAGATGAACTAAGTTGTATCGTTCTAATTTCATTGAAGAAGTAAGTGATATGATTACACTTCTCAATAGGTTAGTAGGTCTGAAATATTCCAATGTGTTTGAAACTTGGATGTACAAATACATCATGGTAATGAGGAAAGGGAAGTCTCTTATTTCATGGGGAGAATTAATCAGTGATAACTTGTGTAGACAATTGGCACAAGTTCATACTACTTCCACTTTTTATATGAATTCATTCTTGGTGTATATTGTTGCATCACTCAGGAAGTTCCCTAGTCTTTCTACCAAGGGTAATAGATCATTGGTGCTAGTAGGCTTCATTATAGGAGAGTGAAAGATGCTTTCTTTGGTCACTTTATGTGTCTCTTTGACAAATCACTCAAGAGTAGAAAAGTCTTTGAAGCAACTTGATAGAAAGTGAATGAGTACGATTATTTGTTTCTAAAGTTCCCTACTTTCACTTACATGAGAGTTGAATATTTTGAGGGACAATCATTAATGCTACCTCGATATCCTCCTAACATAATTCTTCTAATGGAGTTGGCAAGACAACTAATGGTAGTTCATGTTGTACAACTTGCTAATCACAAGTTGGGTATTAATATCTCTTCACACAATCCATTGCCGATTGGTCAATATTCTATAAAAACTTGTCGAAGAGCCAAGGCAATGGAGGGTGATCTTCAAGAAATCAAGTTGAAGAAGTTCATTGTGAGAAAATATTTTGATTACCATAGGATGAAAGATAAAATCAAGAGAGCCTTTGTTCATGTTCATCACCTTGAAGATATTTTGGTTGATCTTCGTACTGAAGAAGACATAAGAATAATGGATTACAATAGGCTTACCTTGGAGAAGATTGTAGATATTAACTTAACCAGAATCCTTGAAGGGATGATTGATGATGGAGAAATCCTAGATGAAAAGTACATTGAAAAAAGAGTTGCATAATCTCCTCTTCCATATCTGAAATGGTCCAAAAAGGAGTGTGATTCTATCCTTGACCATTTTCAGCCCATCCTCGCTAATACAAATGCTTGGTTGAAGGATAATAATCTCAAGAATATCAAGATCAAAGGTGAAGTAGAGAATGATTTGGCTGGTCCAATTGGGAAAAGGTCTAAAATCAAAGACAAATATAAAGAAGGTGCTTCTTCTTCTGGCACAAGAATCAAGTTAAGGGTTAGCAGAGCTTTGGTAATCCCTCCACCAACAGTGTCAACAAAATGGAAAGAGACATCACAGGTATAGGTACATGTCATTAATAATGAGGATGATACTTATGAAGAAAATACAGTAGAATCACCTCCTTCAGTAGTCTCAAAGTCTCCTCATGTGGTCATCCCTCAAATTTCCATGGATATTGATACAAATGTAGATTATTTCTCCATTGTATTTGTTGGTGCTAATGTCGATATTCGAACTTCGCACGAAGACTTGGAGATAATTTTTGATGATAATCCTTCTTATGTGACCATGTCCAACATTCCTTTCCTAGAGGTTGATACTTTTGCCTTGAGTTTTGATAAGTTTATGATAGAGGTAAATCATGTGTTGCCACCTCAGCAAAGGCTTGTTGCAATTCAAATGGATATTTCTCCTAAGGTGACAACTATGTTATAGGTAGAGCCTATTTCTTCAGAAACCATAGTTGTTGTCTCCAATATGAACTCACTAGAATTACCCCCATGGTTGAGTTCAACTATGCCCAAATGGAAGAAGCAAGAAATCTCTCTTGATGTGTTTGATTTATAGCAAATTGCAAAATCTAAATCCAAGGTTGTAAAGAAGGGAAAGCAAGTCTCACGGGTGGTGATAGTTAAAGAGTAACTTCTTTTACCTCTAAAGAATTAGTCAGACAACTAGAGAAGATTACACAAAAGGCCAAAGCAGTTGATTCTTGGGCAATTCAACTGATTGATCAAGGTACACAAGTGATTGAGAAGGCAATACATATTTTAAGCACTATCAAAGAAGCAAGGGTTAAGATGAATCAAACTTTAGAAGCTTTCAAGCAAAGTTTGGATTCACTTGGAAAATACTTAAAAATATGGCATGATATGGATCTAGTCAAGATGGAAATTCTGAGCAACAATTCAATAATATCAAGCAAATAAAAATATTTAGAGTTTGAAGAACTTATGAAAAACAAGTCATTTGTTGTTTAAGACCTCATCAAAGGCGTTCAAGCTACATTTGAAATGAGTGGCGAAGTTGAGCAGACATAATTTCTAGTTTTGAGAAAATATATTGCGAAATTCTAAGTCACGAAGGAGAGTTGTAACTAATGTGATTATTACTAAGATAACAACAAATCTTTTCCAAGAGCTGGAGTCAAAATAGTTTACTATTGATTCGATTCATAAGTTTGTAAATCATCAAATGATCCTTGATTAAATCTTAATTGTTCTTGAATAGCACAGAGACACAATAGTAAGGTATTATGATGTGATCCTTAAGATTGTTGTGGTTGCCAAGAACACGTTGGGTCCTGATCCTGATGAGCTGCAAGAAATTATCAAAAAAATTCAGTCTTTCAAAGCTAGGAATGAAATGGAATAAAAAGCATCTCATGATACATTATCTTTATTTTATGTATTTTGTTTTCGACAAGTTACATGTAAAATCAAATTTTGTAATTGCAAGTGTTTCTTTCACTTGCATTTTTGTAAAATGTAATTACATGTAAGGAAATTACAAGTTAAGTTAGATTAGGACTGTAGTTGGAATAATTCATGATGGTTGAGAGAATTTATCAAGTTAGTTGGGATCCTCCCACCTTTTTCTCATGACTCCTCTCCTATATATACTTGAAGGGGTCTATTGTAAAATCATCTTTTTGGCAAGCAAGAAAATTCTGCAAATTTTGTACTCATAAAGACATTGAGCTTTATAGTTATTAGTTGTTCTTATTCAAGTAATATCAAAGAGTTGGAATTTCAAACTTTGTGTTGAAGTCCTAATTTGTATCCATTGTGTTTTTATGTCATTTTGGAGCATTTCTTTGAGATTATTTGGAGATTGTGGAAGATTGTTGAAGAGAGTTTCACTTTAAATATCTACAGACTTTGTGTTATAAATGTTGAAGATTGAATTCATAATTTATATTTATAAATTGAGAAGAATTGTAAGTCTTTGTTCTCGTAGTAATTCCCATTTGAAGTAATTAATAGGTGTATCATACTTGTAGACTTTGTGTTGTCTTATGTTGTATATTGTTCTTAAGTAGTCATTTTAAAAGGGTGGATAGGATTTCAGATCTTCAAGGCTTTGTGCTTGGTGGTTGTTTTCTTGTCCTGGAGGAGGTGATGGAAGTCTTTGTTCTTTCAGGAAACTTCATTTCCTCTCTCTTAATTTCATTTCAAAGCTTTTGTGATAAGTTTTCTTAAAGATCGTTGTTACTTTTCTGTGAAGAGAAAATAGTATAATCCTTCTTGAAAAAAGAGGAAATATTGTTGTCCTACCCATATTAGTTTAAATTAGTTAATAGGAAAGGGGGAGCCTTCCCTTAATTAGGAGAGTTTTATCTCACATACTATGGCTGAAACCACAATTTTGTATGCTTTCCCAAGTATACAAATTTTTCAATGAACAGTTTTTGGTGACTCAGATGGGGATACCGAATGCATTCATGAGCCTCTCGCTTACATTTGAAGTCTAGTGTCCTAAATTTCCCAGGACTACTTTTCTTGGAATTTTGTTATTTCTTTATGTTTGATGGAACTCATTTTTACGTTTGTCGTAAGAAGGGTAAAGGTTCTCAAGAAATTACTCCATGTGAACAAGCTAGATTTCATTTTCTCACTAGTACATCTTCTCTTTCATGAACTACTAGTTTCCCACCATCCTAGAAGAAAAGGACTATTCCAAGTGAAGTTTCACATTTCTTTCTAAAGTCATTGACACCTTCCATTGTTGTTGTTGTTGCCACTGATGTTGTTCCTGCAGGTCCTTGGTGAGTAGCTTTTGGTCCTTTGGCTTTAACACCACCTCTTCATTCTCTTCCACGAGGTTCCCAAAAGAATCTTCCTAAATTCTATGGAGATGGTAAAAAACATCTAGATGAGCATGTCAAGTCTTTTTATATGGCATGTGGAGTTCTTGGAGTAGAGCATCAAGATGTTGTTGTTCACCTTTTTGTGGAAACTCTCCAAGGTATTGCTACTGATTGGTTCTATAATCTTTCTATTGGTTTGATCATGTCTTGGGCTACACTTAAAGACAAGTTTGAGGAACGTTTTAAGCCCATAAAAGATGAACATGCCTTGTTGGCTCAACTAAACTAGATGAAGAAAGATATGCATGAAGGCATGCAAGAATTCATTGCCAAGTTTAACAAGTTGGTGAATAGAATTCACACATCTTCTCAGCCTACTCCTAAAAATCTTAAATGCTTCTTCATCAACACACAACTTTCAGAAGTTAGTTTCCTACTAAGACAAGCAACTCCAATAGATTTGGCCACTGCTCGGATTATGGCCATAGAAATTGAAGATGATTTGATCTTAGCTAGAAAAATCAGAAAATATCCTAATCGGTCAAAGGGAAATTCTTTGACAGAGGTATCCTCATTAGGCACTACTGATTCTATGGTGCAAAAATTGGAAAATGAACTTCTTTATTTAAAGAAACAAGTATCACAAAAAAAAACTTCTGCACCTTACAAGGATATTCCAAGGTATACATATCCTAATTTTTCTCCCAATTATGCTGTGAAAAATCATTTCAAGCTTCCTCCTACTCTTGAGAGGCTTGCACTTGAACCACCACTGTGGAAAGCAACAGTTGGTTATTTTGAGACTGATCAAAATGAATCTTTGTTATTTGATAGTTAGTTTGATGATGTTATTGTCCCTTATCAAGAGGAAGAAGAAGGATTTGCTGAATCTACCATAAGGTACATGCCCTATGATGATTCAACAACAACTAAAAAAGTTCATGGTCAAGTATTTGCTGTGATGACACGATCCCAGAAAAAGTTGGCTCAACAAGAAGAAGCAACAAAAGCCACAAGTGATTCTTAATTGCCTGTTACTATTGCTAAAAGAGGAACACCTTTGTGAATCCTTCCTAAGGATGCAACACAAAGTCAAGTAAGTGGTAACAATCCTCCTTTTGCTTCTTCAAGTAATCTGAAGCCTAGTGTGCCTAGCTCTAAACCCCAAGTTGATAATATTCATCTTTCTTTAGCTAGTTCATTTCAAGCTTTTGATATTATTGATCATGATAGGAAGACCGATATCTAGATGTTCGAAGTTGAATAGCTGCAAGCTAATCCTGATCAGTTTGATAGGTTAGCTAGTTTTGTCAAAAGCAAGGATACTCGTCCTGCATATGAAAGTATTCCTATTTATGAACCTAAGAATTTTCCCAGTAATTTGGTAACTATTCCATTTGTTGTCCCAAGAAAAATAGAACCTTTATATATTTCTTTGTTGATTAATGGTTTCTAAATAAGTAATTTTGTCTTGGATTCTGGTGCTTCTGATAATGTCATGTTAGCTAAGGTATCTCATGCCTTAGGATTGACCTTGACCAAAAATTTTGGTCATTGTTATTTTATGGAGAATAAGCAAGTGCATTTAATCGAGCAAATCGAAGATGCTCAGTTTTCCTTTGTAGCTTTTTATGAGAAAAAGATAAAGATGACTGTTTTAGTGGTTGATGTACCTACCTCTTACAGAATGGTACTTGGCCATAACTTTTTTAAAGATGTTGGAGGTGAACTCAATATGGACATGACTGAAGAAAGGATACTTGTTAAAGGTATTGTGAAAAAATTTGTGCCTGAAAGAGAGAATAAGTACATGGTGGTCAAATCAAATGATCCTCATGCCCAAATTATTTTTGAATTTGCTGAATTTGGAAATTTTTATCTCCATATTAATGAAGTCTTGGAATTTGTTGAAGATTGTCCTTCAAGTGTTTCAGATCCTTTGTTTCTTTCAGCAAGTGAAAGCTCTGTTGATACTGATGAAAATCAAACGTTACAGGTAAGTTCTTCCGATATTCATGATATGGTCAAAGATTCTTTGTCCTATACTACTGGTGAGGATACTCAATCACTTCCTCAGAATGAATAATTTCACTCTTCTCCTATGGAAGAAGAAATAACTCTTTCCTTTCAAGATATATCTATTTCAGAAGAAGGTGGTTCCAACAATCTCAATATTAATGATAGTTATAATGATGTTTTGACTCTTGAGTTTGATGGTAGTTGTGCTACTAATGGATCTAAAGCTGGTGTTGTTCTCATTTCTCCCAAGGGAGAGATTTTCCCTTACTCTTTTAAGTTGCAATTTGCTAATACCAACAATACAATTGAATATTCAGAGTCACTTTTGTTGGGAATGAGAATTGCACTGAAAAGAGGAGTCAAGAATCTTCATGCTCAAGGAGATGTAGAGTTAGTGGTTTTTCAGATAAGTAATATATATCAGACAAGGAATGACAAAATTAAACACTATCGCAACCTTGTATGGGAAAATATTGAAGATTTTGATGCTTTCAGCATTTCAGTTGTTCCACGTGAATTTAATGATAGAGCCAATTCTCTTGTAGCTTCAGCTACTCTTTTGATCCCACACCTTGTTTTCAATCAAGATAAGTATATTATTCAATTAATCTATAGACCCAGTGTACCTGACAATTGGTATCATTGGCAGATTTTTAATGATGATAAGAAGATTATTAATTTTTTGTAGGCTGAAGATGGTTTCAATAACTTGTATTTCAAAGGAAGTAATTCTTCTTCTTCTTCAGATTCAATGTCAAATACTTCATCTAAACCAAATGAAGAAATTCTTCAACTAAAGGGGAATAAAATTCCTAAAGGGTTGGTTTCACTTGAATTTTTTTTGATAAGCATGATCGTTATATCAAGAAGCAACAACAAATGAGCTTTGATTCTCATATGGGGTATGAGAAGTACAATATTGGATCTGAAGATGATCCCAAGTTTGTTAATATTGGTAATAGTTGTACTCCAGTACAAAGAGATCAAATTATTCAACTTTTACGTCAATACAGTGATGTGTTGTCTTATTCTTATAATGATCTCAAGTATTTTCAACCTAAGGAGGTTTAACATGATATTCCTTTGAAGCTTGTTGCAACACCTTTCAAATAGAAGCAACGTCAATATAATCCTAAAATTTTAGGTACTATTCATTCAAAAATCTAGAAAATGTTAAACGCTCGGATTATTTTTCCTATCCATCATTCAACGTGGGTAGCTAATGTAGTTCTAGTGCATAAGAAGAATGGAGAGATACGTATCTATGTGGATTTTTGAAATCTTAATCAATTTTTGCTAAAGGATAATTATCTTTACCAATCATGGACCAAGTATTACAAACCATGACAAGTGTTGAAATGATGTCCATGCTGGATGGATTTTTAGGTTATAATCAAATTGAGGTAACTGAATTGGATAAACATAAAACTTATTTTACTACTCCTTGGGGTACATTTGCATATCCCAAGATGCCCTTTGGATTAATTAATGCAGGAGAAAAATTTCAGAGAGCTATGGATCTAGCTTTCCATGGTATCTTGGGAAGATATATTGTTGTATATTTAGATGATCTAACTATCTTTTCCAAAGATCGTGGGAATAATATTTTTCATTTGCAAGATGTGCTGGAAAGATGTCGCAAGCATGGTATCTCTCTTAATCCTAAGAAGTCAATTTTTGGGGTAATAGAGAGGAAACATCTTGGACATGTTGTATCTGAGGAAGGGATCAAAATTGATCTAGAAAGGGTCAAGTCCATTCAAACTCTTCCTTTACCAGCCAATGAAACTGTTGTCCATTCCTTCTTTGGAAAGGTTAATTTCTTGAGAAGATTTATACCAAATTTTGCTAAGAAAACTCGTCATATCGTTGATATGATGAAAGGGAAAACTACCTTTCATTAGAATTCAGAAGGTAAGGTTGTTTTCACTAAGATCAAGGATGTAATTTATCGTGCACCAATGTTGGTTTGTCCAAACTATACCAAATATTTTATTATGTATAGTTATGCTTTCGAGCATACTATGTCTGTTATTTTGATGCAAAAAAAATCAAAAGGGATTGAGTCTCCTATCGCTTTATGAGTTGTCCATTGAAGGCCTATGAACTCAAGTATTATTCAATTGAAAAGAATGCTTTTTTTGTGGTAAAAGTGGTCAAGTACTTCTGATTTTATATTCTAAATTCTCATACTATTGTTCTGGTTCCTGATACAGTGGTCAAGTACTTTTGATTTTATATTTTAAATTCTCATACTGTTGTTCTAGTTCCTGATACAGTGGTCAAGTACTTCTGATTTTACATTTTGAATTCTCATACTGTTGTTCTAGTTCTTGATACAGTGGTCAAGTGTATTCTTAAACAACAAGATTTTGGTAAAAAGAGAGGCAATTGGGTGGCTAACATCCAAGAATATGATCTAGAAATCAAGCCTACCAAAATTGTTCATGGAAGGGGTCTTTGTAGCTTATTTTTGAGAATGATTCAGAGGAACAAGAATTGGATGTTTCAATGGATCTTCCCATGGTATTATTTGTTAGCACGACTGATCAATGGAATTCAAATATAGCTTACTTTTTGACATATGGTGAATTTCCATCACATTTGTCATTCAAGGAAAAGAGGAATGTAAAGCTTAAGGCAAAAAAAATTGTTCTTTGGGACACTAGTTTGTACAAATGTGCTATTGATGGTACTTTTATTCGTTGTGTTGATAAGGCGTAGCAAGTCAAATTATTGGAATAATTTCATAATCTAGCATGTGGTGGGATTTTTTTTTCTCTAGTAATTGCTCACAAGATTTTGAGGGCCAAGTATTATTGTCTTGCACTTTTTCAAGATTCTTTCAAATGGGTGCACAAGTGTACACATTGTCAACAGTTTGTAGTAAAACACAAATTTGCAGCATTACCTTTGAGGCCAGTGGTGATTGAGGAACCTTTTCAGCAATTGGGAATTGATTTTATTGGTGTTATTAATCCTTTTTCTAGTGTTGGTCACACATATGTTCTCACCATAACTAATTTCTTCACCAAGTGAGTGGAGGTGATACCAGTTAAACATGCTACTTTAGAAGTGGTATGTAGATTTTTCAAGGAGAATATAATTTCAAGGTTTGGAGTTCCACATAAGATTGTGACTGATAATGCAACTACTTTCTCTTCTCATGAGGTAACTCATTTTTGTTTCGAGTATGGTATCAGATTGGTTCATTATTCTTATTATTACCCTCAAGGTAACGGTCAAGAAGAATCTAGTAATAATAATTTGGTTGTTATCATACATAATCTTGTGGAACAAAATCAAAGGTCTTGGCATAAGGCTCTTTATGATGCTTTATGGGAAGATAGGATTACACCTAAAAGAGCCATTAGTATTTATCCATTTCAGAATCTTTATGGGACAAACATAGAGATACCCATCACTTTAGAGCTTCCTGCACTAAAGTTAGCTAAGGCAATTGAGGATGAGACATTTGAAAGTGCAATCAACAAAAGAATAATGTTTCTTCATCAGTTGCAGGAACAAAGAACCCAAGTAGTAGATCAGATTAGTGAACATCATAAATAAGTCAAAATTATTTTTGATAAAAAAGCTAAGCAGTGAGCATTTTGGGTTGGTGATCGTTTTCTTACTATGGGATAAAAGGAGAGAACCAAAGGGTATGCATGGAAAGTTCATTTCTCTCTGGCAAGGAAATTTTACCATTCATCAAGTTGCTGGTGAAAATAGTTATTTGCTAGCATATTTAGATGGTACTCCATTTGTGCTGCCCTACAACGGGCATCACATGAAACATTTCTTCGAGTAAAATTCTAGATAATTTTTTTGTACATAATTCATTTTTTCTTCTTTTTGGTCACTTCACTCCATTGCCCAATGGTTGGATGAAGGCACTTATAGATTTGGATTCTATTCCTCTCCTCTTTCTTAGAGAGACAAGTGAAAGTAATTCCCTAGTCAGAGCCAAATGTTGTCCTCAATTTTTGCAAAGCAAAAATTGGACAACCTATAAGAATTTTTCTCCAAAAATTCTTATTTTTGGTTTCTCTAATGCACATTTCCCAAGGGAAAATTGTGCCTTGTATAATATTTAAGGTCTTAGGTGGTCTTGGTAATTTTGAATTTAGTTTTGAGTCCATTTTGGTCTTGTTTTTATGTCTCTTATTCCTCTAGTCGGGTTTTGCACGTCTCATTGCGAGTGTGGGGGTTTCAAGTTCTAAAATGCAAGTGATACTTTAACTTGCAATCACGTTCCCAAGACCCAATTTCACTTAAGTCCTTTCTAAGTCACTTTTGTGTTTTTAAGTTGATCACTTGTAATGGGGGTCCCAAGACCCGATTTGTAACTAAAGGCCCTTTAAGTCACTTTTTGAAGTTTCATGTAACTTGTAATGGGGGTTCCAAGACCCGATTTTCAAGTAAAAAGGTCTTAATACAAGTTAATCACTTGTAATCGGGTCTTGGAGGCCTGGTTACAAGTTTGCGTGAGAGAGATTTTTGAAAAGAGACTTGCATATGGTCTTAAAAGACCTAAATCATATGAGTTTGGGATTTTATTACTTGTAAATGCATTTAAAAATACTGAATTCAAGCTTCAAAGTTTGAATTTTTTTTCTGAAGCATGCCATTTTTCTCTTCAAAGCCCGATTTTTGAATTGGTCTTCTCACTCTCTCTTCATGGTGTGTTTTCTCTACCTTCTTCCTCCCTTTGTTTACATGTGTTTCTTGAGGAGAGGATTAATTACTTAGCTGATTGTGTTTGAAAAGGATTCTTTGTCTCCCTTTATCTATAAGTGTTGGTTACAAATCAAGGGTTCTTAGTTTATTTCTTCACCTATGCATTTTTTCTCTTAAAAGGTACGTTTTTTGTCTTTTTTCTTTTTTTTTCCTAGTTTTTATTTTTTGTTTTCTTCTTTTTGGTGTTCCCATGGTCTCAAGTTATTAATGCATTTTTGAAATGAATTGAGGGTTAAAAATCTCATCTCTTGCATGCTTGAAATCAGGTCTCCAAGACCCGACTACAAGTAAAGGATATATTTAAAATCTTTCAAAATGCTTACATTGCTTTAATATGCCTTATGCCTTGCTCGCAAAAACCCTTCAAATTGCATTTGTCATATCATATCCCCATCACTTGCAATTGAGTCTTCAAGACCTGACTGTAAGTATACATTGTTAAAAAAATATTCATTGCTTGCAATTGGGTTTCCAAGACCTAACTGCAAGTTGAACTTACAAATGACCTTCCCAGATCCGATTTTCTTCCCAACGATTTCCAAAGCATATTCACCAAGCATCTTCAAGTCATGACGAGTGTTATAAGTTCAAAACCCAAGCAAGTCTTGGTGGGATTTCTAGTTTTTAAGATTTTTGTATCATGGAATCACCCATAGCTACTGAAGATGTTCTTAATCTTTTGAGTTTTCATCACAGTGTTTTAGATTCTTGTTTGATGATAGAAGAACCAAAATCACCTCCAAACAAGAATATGAAGGCTAAATATGATAAATATTTGAAAGAGATCACTCCCTCCCAGCTGGTTTTTCTTATTGATGAGATTAGAGACATGAAGATCAGGCACATTGATATGTTTGAGTTCCTAGAAAGAACGAAGGGCTCACTAACTCATGGGATACTATTTCTTCTCATAAGTTATATTCATTTAGAATCTTCATTCCTAGTGGCTTCCTTAGAATCCAAAAAATTTCTTGCATGTGTTGCTCATTTTGATGAAGAAACAAGGGCAATCAAGGATGAAGATGGAAATGTCATAATAAGTTTGGATGTTGAAACAATTGATAAGATCTTTAAAGTACCCGCAGCTCATTTGTACACTGAGATCATAATGAAGAGTGCAACAAATCATTATAAACAAAGAAAAGCATATTGCATTAGACACATTAGTGCTAAGTGGTTGAAGACTCCCCAAACTTGATTTTCTAGATGGCCTAAGTTGTATCATTCTAATTTCATTGAAGAAGTAAGTGATATGATTACACTTATCAGCAGGTTAGAAGGTCTGAAATATTCCAATGTGTTTGAAACTTGGATGTACAAATACACCATGGTTATGAGGAAAGGGTAATCTCATGTTTTCTGGGGAAAATTAATCAGTGATAACTTGTGTAGACAATTGACACGATTTTGTACTACTTTCAATTTTTATATGAATTCATTCTTGGTGTATATTGCTACATCACTCGAATAGTTTCCTTGTATTTCTACCAAGGGTAATAAATCGTTGGTTCTAGTCTAGGAATATTATGATCAGTTAACTCTGAGGCCCATTAGGCTTCATTACAAGAGAGTGCAGGTTGCTTTCTTTGATCACTTTATGTGTCTCTTTGACAAATCACTTAAGAGTAGAAGAGTCTCTGAAGCAGTCTAGAAGAAATTGAATGAGTATGATTGTTTATTTTTGAAGTTCCCCACTTTCACTTACATGAGAGTTGGATGTTTTGAGGGACAACCATACATGTTACCCCGGTATCCTACTGACAAAATTCTTCTGATGGATTTGGCAAGACAAATAATGATGGTTCATGTTGTACAACTTGCTAATCACAAGTTGGGTATTAATATCTCTTCACATAATCCATTTTAGATTGGTCGGTATTCTATAAACACTTCTGGAAGATCCAAGGAAATGGAGGGTGAGCTTCAAGAAATCAAGTCGAAGAAGTCCATTGTGAGAAAATATTATGATTACCATAGGATGAAAGATAAAATCAAGAGAGCCTTCGCTCATGTTCGTTGCCTTGAAGATATTTAGGTTGATCTTCGTACTGAAGAAGACATAAGAAAAATGGATTACATCGGCTTACCTTGGAGAAGATTGTAGATATTAACTTAACCAGAATCTCTGAAAGGATGGTTGATGATGGAGAAATCCTAGATCCAAAGAACATTGAACAAAGAGTTGCAGAAGCTCCTCTCCCATCCCCGCAATGGTCCAAAAAGGATTTTGATTCAATCCTTGACAATTTTCAGCCCATCCTCGCTAATACCAATGCTTGGTTGAAGCATAATAATGTCAAGACTACCAAGATCAAATGTGAATCGAAGATTGATAAGGCTAGTCTAGTTGTGCAAAGGTCTGGAATGAGACACAAGTCTAAAGAAGGTGCTTGTTCTTTTGGCACAAGATTCAAGTTAAGGGTTAGCAGAGCTTTGGTAATCCCTCCACTTGAAGTGTCAATGAAAGGGAAAGAGACATCATAGGTTCAGGTACATGTAATTAATGATGAGGATGATACTTATGAAGAAAATACAATAGAATCACCTCCTTTAGTAGTCTCAAACTCTCCTCATGTGTTCATCCCTCAAATGTCCATGGATATTGATACAGATGTATATTCTTCCTCCACTGTATTTGTAGATCTTGTGTAACCTAGTATAACTACTGGTGCTAATGTGGAGATTCCTATTCAAACTTCTCATGAAGACTTCGAGAGAAATTTTTATGATAATCCTTCTTATGTGGCCATGTCCAAAATTACTTTCCCAAGGGTTGATACTTCTACCTTTAGTTTTGATAAGTTTATGATAGAGGTAAATCATGTGTTGCCACCTAAGCAAAGTCTTGTTGAAATTCAAATAGATACTTCTCCTAAGGTGACAACTATGGTACAAGTAGAGCCTATTTATTTAGAAACCATAGTTGTTGTCTCCAATATGAACTCATTAGAATTATCCCCATGGTTGAGTTAAATTAAACCCAAAAGGAAGAAGCAAGAAATTTCTCTTGATGTGTTTGATTTCCGATAGGTTGCAAAACCTAAATCCAAGGTTGTAAAGAAGGCAAATAAAATCTCACGGGTGGTGATAGATGAAAATAAAATGAAGTATGTAGAGATAGTTGAGCCATTGGTTGAGAAGCCACCTAAAGAAATGCAGTTATCGGATTACAGGCTTACTAGGGTTGAACTTGGTAAAAAAACACATTTTGGTCTCGTGCATGATGCCACGAGCTCGATAGCCTCATTGGTTCATAGATGTGATGAACTACTAGAAAAAAAGAGTGAGCTCAAAGAGAATAATTCATAGCTCCTCACAGTGATTTATAAAATAAAAAATTCTTCGGAGCAAGTTAATCCATTAACTTAGTTTACCTCTAAAGAATCAGTCAGGCAACTGGAGAAGATTGCACAAAAGACCAAAGAAGTTGATTCTTGGGCATCTCAACTGATTGATCAAGGTACACAAGTGATTGAGAAGGCACTACATATTTTGATCAGTGTCAAAGCAGCAAGGGTTAAGATGAATCAAACTTTAGAAGCTTTCAAACAAAGTCTAGATTCACTTGGAAAAGACTTAAAAATTTGGCACGAGATGGATCAAGTCAAGCTAGAAATTCTGAGCAGAAATTCAATAATATTAGGCGGAGAAAAATATATAGAGTTTGAAGAACTTATGACAAACAAGTCACAAAGGAGAGTTACTTGTAGCTAATGTGATCATTACTAAGATAACATCAAATCTTTGTCGAGAGCTAGAGTCAAAACAATTTACTATGGATTTGATTCATAAGCTTTTAAATCATCAAATGATCCTTGATACAATGCAAACTATTTTCTAAGAACACAAAGAAGCAAAAATGAGGTATTATGATGTGATCCTTAAGACTGTTGTGGTTGCCAAGAACATGTTGGGTCTTGATCCTGATGAGTTGCAAGCAATTATCAACAAATTTCGATCTTTCAAAGATAGGAATGAAATAGAATAAAAAATTTCTCATGATACTTTATCTTTATTTTATGTTATTTTTTTTTGACAAGTTACATGTAAAAGCAAATTTTGTAATTGCAAGTGTTTTCTTTCACTTGCATTTTTGTAAAGTGTAATTATATGTAAGGCAATTACAGGTTAAGTTAGATTAGGACTATAGTTGGAATAATTCATGGTGGTTGAGATAATTTCTCAAGTTAGTTGGGATCCTCCCATTATTTTCTCATGACTCCTCTCCTATATATACTTGAGGGGGTCTATTGTAAAATCATCTTTTTGGAAAGCAAGAAAATTCTGCAGAATTTTGTCTCATAAAGACTTTGAGCTTTATAATTATAAATTGTTCTTATTCAAGTAATATCAAACAATTTGAATTTCAGACTTCGTGTTGAAGTCCTAATTTGTATCCATTGTGTTCTTATGTCATTTTGGAGAATTTATTTGAGATTATTTGGAGTTTGTGGAAGATTGCTGAAGAGAGTTTCACTCTAAATATCTGCAGACTTTGTGTTGTAAATGTTGAAGATTGAATTCGTAATTTATATTTAGAAATTGAGAATAATTGCAAGTCTTTGTGTTCGTAATAATTTCCATTTGAAGTAATTAATAGGTGCATCATACTTGCAGACTTGTGATGTATTATGTTATATATTGTTCTTAGGTAATCATTCTAAAAGGGTAGATAGGATTTCAGATCTTCAAGACTTTGTGCTTGGTGGTTGCTTTCTTGTCCCGAAGGAGGTGATGGAATTCTTTGTGCTTTCAAGAAACTTCATTTCCTCTCTCTCAATTTAATTTAAAATTTGTTGTGATATGTTTTCTTAAAGATCATTTTTACTTTTTTGTGAAGAGAAAAGAATATAATCCTTCCTGAAAAAAGAGAAAATATTGTTGTCCTACCCATATTAGTTTAAATTAGTTAATAGGAAAGGGGGAGCCTTCCCTTAATTAGGAGAGTTTTATCTCACATATTGTGGCTGAAACCTCAATTTTGTACGCTTTCCCAAGTATACAAAATTTTCAACCAACATATTTAATTCTTTAGAATAAGGATTTCGATAGAAGTTGAACTTAGGATCCAATTGAAGGGGAAGTCATTGAAGAAGTTCATTTTGAATCAAATATTCCTTTTGCTTGTTGAATGTGATGGAGAATATCTTGAGGGAGAGTGTTCCAATCAAGAATAGGAGGAATGATTTCTTGGATTTTGATAGTAGTGGAATTGATGATTCGAAGTGCTCCTTCTTCTTGATATCCTTCTCTAGTGATAAAATCTGCAACACGGATTTTCTTTCCAGGCAGGTGCTCATGGGTGAATTTGAATGTATCAAGAAATTGTGCCCAATGAAGGAAATGTCTGCAAGTGACCTTATCCTTAGATTTCTTCTTAAAGAAACCTTTGAAATGTTGTAGATCAGTTCTTAATAGAAACGGATAATCTACAATGCACATCTAAAAACATTTAAATGAATTTATCACAACTAAAATCTCCTTGTGTGTACTTTGATAATTTTTTTGTGCTTCTTGAAAAATCTCAGATGCATATCTAACAATAACTTCTTTATAATTTTGGTGTTCTTTGAGAACAAAACGATATTTGTTTCAACAATTTTATAGTTGGAACCAAGCAAAGAGAGTGTCGAAAGAGTGGCACAAGTGTTTTTGATCTTTTGAATATAAAAAAGTATATTAAAAAAATAAAAAATTTATTTTAAATATTTTTTTAGTGTGGTTTTCAACATTTAATGTTTCTAGATTCTCATCGTCCTCTTGTTTGCTAAACTTTTATTGTTATTTTTCCAAACACAGTGGGAGTTCGATTTGTGTACTGAAAAATCATCCTCATTTACACAAAATAAAGAAGTTAAGTAGGTCCAACTAGATAGTAGCACAACTTTTCCAATTGTACCATCTCTTTTGAAATCTAAAGCTCAAGAAATAGTAAATAATACTTAGATAGATAAATTTGTAGAAGGAAAATGGTAATAGAAGGGATCCATGGTTATGTGTACCATCAATCTACCTTTCTAGGAGAATAAATGAACACTATGTTGGAAAACCCAAATAAACAGATTCCAAAAGGGGGGAATATCAACAAAGGTAAATAGGTTCAAATAGAAATTCAATCATTATAACTTGCTGCTATTGTTCTTTCTTAGACAAATCTACAAAAAAAAAGTAAATTCATAATTGAAAATAACAATGAGAAATACCATATTAATTGTAATTATTTCATATGCTATGTATCTTACAAAATGATGTGGGAGTTTCTCCACAACTAGAAAACATACCATGGATATGACATAACCATTATTGAATATTAACACTAATTTTTTAAACATAAAAGGCAAATATGTCTTTTGTTCATTTGTTTCTATCCATCCTCTTCTTGTGTGTCCTCTTTCTATGAGGCACTATATTTTAATTGTGGGTGTCAATTGTTCATCACATTGAACACCCTTTTCATTATTCTTGTCTCCCACTTGTTGAAATTCAAAGATGGTTTCCTGCTGATGTTCAAGAATGACAATCCAATCAGTGTGTGCAACAAATAATTCATCATGTTCTTTTAGCTCCTCTTCATGTTCTCTACCTGATG
Organism: Sequoiadendron giganteum; assembly: GCA_007115665.2. NCBI lineage: Eukaryota > Viridiplantae > Streptophyta > Pinopsida > Cupressales > Cupressaceae > Sequoiadendron > Sequoiadendron giganteum. The sequence goes on along the minus strand of CM021107.1, from coordinate 226,011,333 downwards.
AGTTTGATTGTTGGGATTCTTATACACAACACAATTTAACTCATTAAAATAACATATTAGACCTTAAATTTGTTTGCTTCAAACCATAAAATTTTAATAAACCATGAAAATCTATGTTTTTCACTATGTAAACTAATAATTATTAATCTTGTAGCAACTTAGATCACAATTTTAGATTTGGTTTTTTTATTTCTTTATGCAAAAAATAAACTACTGTAATTCCAAATGTATATATCTAGATTAATATCTATATAATTTGTTTTGCAATGAAAATGAAAGAAAAATATGAAATTTTATATACTTGCATAAACAAATATAACCATATTTATAAGGTATGATGACTTATAAGATACAATTAAATTACAAATTTGTCATAACCTTTTTTATAAAATAGAGAATATAGTAGATGAAAATATTCACTTACCAAACCACTACAAATGTTTGTACCCATCAAATCCTAATTTATGGGATCCAATACTTGACACCCTAGCTTGGGTTGCTTTTATTGTATTCTGAAGGCATCTTTTTTATCCTCCTTCTGTAGATGGCCTATAGTTTGGATTATTGTGGGTCTTCTTCTTAAATTTTTCATCTTTCATAAGTTCATCTCATATCACTTGGTTTGTGATCCAAGTTGGACGTGGATATCTCAAGTCTTTTTCGAGCTTTGACCTTAAATTATCTCATTTAGAGTGAATGCATTTTTGTACAATATTTAGAATAATTTCTTTATTAAAACCAAAATTTCCAAATGCTATTATGACATCTTTAAAGATTTCATATTTCTTAGCATTGAATTGCTTTTCCAATCCATTTGAATTGCATTGCCAAATAATTGTTTTGTACAACAAAAAATAAAGTGAGAATTTTAACCTCGTTTCATCCTTCAACACATTTCTTTTTGAGGTGAGTAAGATTGTAACTTTCTGCATTCTTTTTTTAGTCATTGAGGATATTGTTGTAGTATTAGGGGTTGAGGTAGATGCCCCTATAGGTACATCAGTCAAATTTTCATTTATTTTTTGTATTTACAATGAGATCATCCAGTAAGCATGTAATCACATTTTAGAATAAAAAAGTAACCATGTAATCATCAATGATGGTTTTACTAGTCAACATGCTATTTTAGTGATAAAAATAAAATATGAAGTAGAAAAGAATAATAAGATAATATTTCTAGATAATTTTACTTGTTCATCTAAAATAAGCCCTGCATGCCCCAATAATGTCCTCTCCCATAGCTTAATTTTTGTTATTTATTTCCTAATTTCAACATTTTCAAGAGTTTTTGGTAGGAGAGCCTTAATATTCTTGATTGTGATTCCATAAGACTCCTGAATGACACTTTTTTAGGTGTTGGTGGGAGAATTTTGACTAAACCCAAACTTGATGGATTATTTATTTGTCATATACTCCTAATAGGGGCATGCATGTCCATTTCTACAGGGATACTAGGAGCATCCATGTTTGTTGTAGAGAGAATTCTACGAGGTATTGTGCTTGATGCCACTCTTGTGATATGTGTTTTCGGTCTAGATGTAGAGGGCATGACACATATTCTTGAAACATCCTACAAGACACAAATATAAATATTAAAGTGGTATAATAGGGGAAATAACATAATCAAATTCACACAAACATATGACTGAATCTTACCTTTTGCATAACATTGGATGTATCAGATGACATAATCGTATCTTTCATGCTAACAAGATGCATTCTTGGTGGACTTACTCTAGAAATGGCTTATGAAAAAAATAAAAATATTAACAAAGTATATAAGGTGAAATAAATTAATTAAATGCACAAGAATCTAGATCAGATTTTACCATTGGCATAATACTAGATGTACTAAAAGACATGATATGGGTTGGAACGACTTTAGAGATGGCCTACATTCCACAAACATAAATTAATATAATATAATAAAAAAAAAAAGATAATTGAACCTATAAAAGACAATTTTCAAACTTACCTCATGCATCATCATAGTAATGTTTTGCCATTTTCCGTTCCTTAGCATTTCAATTAGACCATTTAAGATAGATGAATCCCTCATAGTAGAACCAATAGCATCCATAGGCACATTCTTAAAGAAACACATAATATCATAAAATGAAAAAATATTGATTAGAGAACATATGCAAGTGATATTAGTAACATAATTCAAATTCACTAGCACATAAACAATAACATACGTAATTTTCATTATGTTTCAATACATGCAAAATATAAACAATGCTGAACTTTCAAAGTTTTTTTTAGCTTTATGGTATTGTGTTTCTCTTTCCTATGTGTCAATTGCATAAAGTGCATAGGTTTTGATTGTGTAAATCTTCCAAACACAAAAGCGTTTCAAGTAAATTGTTAAAAAAGTAAAAAAAATGAAACAACTATCCAATTTAAAATTGTAAGCTAAATTCATTGACGTTACGAAAATTCAGTAACAAAAGACTCAAAACATTCAAACTGCTTAATTCCCATTACATTTTGTGTATAATTAAAAACACAATACTTAACCTATAAAGAGTTAATTATATTGTATTGAATCCTTACAACCATCTTAAAGTGAACATGATGATCATATAATGTCATTCTCACATGAAATGTATTCATCTAATGGCATAAATGCACCATCATTAATGGGCTCTAAATCCACAAATAAATTAATACCATAGTTTTCATGGTCTTGTTCATCTTAAGCTACAGGTAAATGAAAATCAATAAATTCATCATCTTCATGCACTTGATGCCCATTTGGTTGCTAATATACTTTAGACACTTCAATAAACTTTTCACAATCTTCATCCTGGTCATACACATCATTGACAATAAATTTTTCATCATCTTCATCTTGACCATCTATGTCTTCAAGGGAAACTTCTACATCTTCAAGTAAATCACGGTCCTTTACATCTTAAAAAAATGTTACTCTTCATCCTCTTAGATCATAATCAATCACAAATGACCAACCAAGTTGTTCTAAATTTAGAATGAGAAATATTTGGTCACATTGATTTGGAAACACGTAAGGTTTAGAAGTGGCTTCAAACCTTGATGTATTGATCATATATGATCAATTCTTATGTACCAATATAATTTTTGTCTTCAACCACTGTGATAAGCTTGTACCATTGAACATAAAAAATATTTTTCTTGAAATATATAAATCAAGCTCTATAATATCCCCCAACACTCCATAATAGTGAAGCATGCTTTTGATTGGTTTTATATCATTTGCATGCAAATGGGTTGGAGATACGGATTTGGTCTATCATCAAGATATGCCTCTAAGACAACAATGCCTTAGTGATTTCAATCCAAAATCATAACAAAGACACAACCAACCATGCCATAAAGTGGAAACAGACACAATTGATCCCCCATTGATCCTTTCAGAGAAGTGGATGCAAACAAATAACAGATTAAACACAAACAGATAACCATGAAAGAAAAAACTATGAACACACAGATATACGTGGGGAAAACCTTTTCAGGTAAAAAACCCCACCTCCAAAACATTCAACTCACTTGTATTATTCGGTAAAAAAATGGTTACAATACAAAACCAGAGCTATGCTCTTCAGGATAATACATCTTGTTCATCTAGAGAAAGAATACAGGCTACACAAACCAGAATCTCACATAGTTACAATGTACACAAGACATACTATGTGGATTCCCTTCAGCTCCTCTCAAAGGACTATCATAGCTAGCCTCATGGCTAGCCCAACCTCTTGGCCTCATAGGTTCACATCTTATCAGATCTGAGAGTCAAAGTGTTCACTATTGAACAACTCGAACACTCTCAGCCTCTCTTTGATATCACTCATCATCTATCTCGAACTACACACAAGATTATTTATAATCTTACACCGTGTGCATACCTATTCAGCCTATCCCTGCCAGCACTGGTCAACAGGATAATAAATTATCCACCTACAAGCTCCGACCATTCCCTGATAATGTGCATTGCTTATACAGCTACATGAAGGCACACAATCATTAAATCAGCCCCGACATGTTCATCAACCTTTCATCAATAATACAGCTCTATCACAATCAAGAAATAACTCTTTGGCCAATGGGATCTCAAAGAAATTTCCACGTATCACCATTTCATTCGCCAATCACTATTGACTGTCAGTCAAATTGGTCCAACTTGGTCAACTAAGTCCCAAAAACATTCTACCTCCACCGCGCTACTGTCAAGCTCAAACAACCCTGTCACGTTATGGCGATGAGCTCGCTCGAGCTCACCCCGCCATCTATAGCACTACCGCTGCCTAGACTGACTCGCCTCATGGTATGGCGGTAAGCCATCCAAGCTCCTTCGAGCTCTAGCCCAAGTCACCACCGAGCCCAGTCCTTTCATTATCTTCATCCAACCAGATGTAGTCATCCTGTCACATGCCAAATGGTCATTCACCTATCGCACTAACACCGAGTCCAACTCGATCAAACTCTGGCTCGAGCTCATCCGAGCTCCTACCGTGCTACTGCAGCGTAGACCAACATGCATTGTGATATGGTGATAAGCCATATTGGTTGACCACTGGCGGTCTTACTGCAGCCATCGTGGTCAGTCATTTTACTAGTTGCGGTATGGCGGTCTTACTATGGCCACTGCGGTCAGTCACTTGACTGGCCATGGTATGGTGGTAACCACCAAACCCAACCGCAAGCAGTCCCACTGTGCTACCGCAGTGATTGGACCCACTACCTACGGTGTGGTGGTAACCGCCAAGGCAAATGCAAAGACCGGAGCCAGAGCCAGAACAAGAACAGGGAACCAGCCAAGAAAATAGAGACTAGATCCAAAGTCGGAGTGGGAACAAAAATGGGAATTTACCGAAAGTTCAGAGCCAAGTTCCAACCTGGTTACGCCTCCTCCAGAACAAAGGAAAGCAAAGAGAACCAAAAGCAGCAAGCGGAGCCAAAACAGGAACGGGATAAGAACCCGAAACAAAGCAAAAGTTCAATGTCAGGTTCCATCTCGGTTCCGCCTCCAACAAAAGCAAGGAACAACATAGAAAGAAACCAAGTCTTCAAGGGAAACCAAAAATTTTGAGGCAACAATTTCCTAAAAATCTCCCACTTGACGAAGACATTCAAGCTTCCTCCCAACATCTGAACAAGGACCAAAAAAATGCTTCCATGCTCCAACCAAGACCCCTGCAACAACATAAAAAATGTCCACTATCTCAGGCTACAACTTCAAACATCCAACACAGGAAAGGGAGCAAGCCAAGGCATATATGCATCAATCTCCGGAACACAAACATCTGATCCTCCAGGCAGCAAAGGCACCAAAATAACAACAGAAAAACACAAGGCACCATGTGAACACCAAAACCATTCTCCTGAACAAGAAACAAACCAGCTAGAACAACAACCATAAAAGTGGTTGTCCTCCATCCAACTGATCAAACCACATGATTGAAAGCCAGCACCCATAGCTCATGCTAAACCGTCCAATCACCCATACCTCAAAGGTATGACCACCAGCAGCAGACTCATGCCATCATAAAACCACCTATCTCAGCAGCAACCAAGCACCCTGTGTCAACAGTCAAAAGACCAAACATGTCTAGGTACTCCCACTGCAATGGTACTATCCATATGAATGCAACCAAAGCACCATCACACATGATCCAGGCATAACAAGTCCACAAAATCTTGCACAAAGAAATGTAACCATGTAGTTCCAAGGAACATCCACACTGATCTACAACACCTACTGCAAGAAACATTTCTCTCAACTGTCTTCCACAGTTCTTCCAAACTCCTCCAAACTTGAATGAAGAAAGAAGCACAGACACCTTTGTGTCATCACCCAAGTGATAACACATGACCACAAACTATGACCAACCCGACACCACATAGGTAACCCACATCTAAATTCAAAAAAACAATTAGGAAGAACAAGAACAGATTAGAGAGAAACTACAAATCAAACCATGTAGCCACCTTCTGCACACATTTCTAAATGCCAGTTGTGACAAGTATGATCTTCTACACATTCCAAAGGAAAATCCTTAACAACATCCGACAACACCATGGATGTAAGCATCAAGAAGATTAGACTAACCCATATAACCATCTCCTATCAGTCCTCAAAATCATAAGGAGATCCACTATCCTATCAAACTTCCATTATGAATCCTCCATAATCTCAAAACAACTCAAGATTCCTATCCATAAAAGATAAATCATAACACACCTGAAAAGTATAATGCGAAAATACCTTTCAAAGTGACACCACTACTGAGTAGACCAAGAAGAAAATAGAAACATGCTCATCCAATATATACAAGCCAAAGTGACTTACCTAAGAGCATTCTCCTTCATGGTCTCTGTTGAATTCACATTTAACCAAGGTGTAGGCTTCTCGGACTTTTAGCTGTAACAACAACATTCTCAAAATAATTTCAATCTCACCTTATTCTCCATGCATCCATGAGTATCAACAACCTATCATCTCATGCTAAGTCCAAACTGCATTACTGCAATAAACATGAAGCTCACCAACATATGACCAATGCACTCAAAACATAGAGAAACACCAGACCACTGTCAAGGCTTCAAAAAAATTAGCATGACACCATGATCTACACATCCACTTAGGAGATACCATGCTTCAAGTGAACTATCCATGGTCTTCAAGAGCAAAGAAACATGCCAAAACTCTAATACACAAGCAAGATTATACCATGACATAAAGCAAACAAAATCTAAACCAATATCACCTGTCAAGCACCACCAGCATCTCAGCCAAAGACTACCAAGGTCCTTCATGGCTCCAAGATGTTGCACACCTTCAAATAGTGAACATGAAGATGCAAATTCTGCAACACCAAAGAAGACCATTCATCACCAAGTGATGAATCCACAGTCACTACTAAAGCTCCCACTAAACTATGACACTGAGCTCTCGAAGCACCATGACTGACCACCCCATCACTACCAAAATCTTACACTATGCCAATGTATCCAGCTCTCCATGACACTGTGATTCACATGCTTCAGGTCCCCATAATTGACTATTCAGGTACTCAGATGCCATTCCTCCTCATATCTCAAAAACAACCATGCCAATGCACAAGTGACCATAGACAAGGTCAGCTAACGGATCTGCACCACACAGTTACAACCTCATGGATATTGATAGTCCACTTCCGAGTTGTCTCACAACAAACATGTATGTAAGGAAATCCCACAACATTGCACAACTCGTGGATGCAACCAAATTAAACCTGCAAATCTATTATTGCACTAGAAACAACAAAAATGAGATAATCAAAGAGAACAACCAAAGTAGACAAGCATGACTCAAACACCAGATCAACATTAAATCCAATTTTCTAGACACGTCCACAACTCAAGCACCAAAGTCTAGGAAACCAACAAGCAACACCACAAGAATGTTGAAAGTAAACACATACCAACACTCTTATGCATAGAAGACATCACACCTCCTCAAACCATGTTGAGCTGCAGCTATATCATCCAATCACACCCCAGAAGCCAGGATCTGGAAAATAGTAGACAACAACTCCTCAACATGTAATTTTTATCTTGACCATGTAAAACTTGCAAAACCATAGTGTTTATAAAACACCCACGCATCTCCATATTCACTGCTCATTTGGATGACTCAGGAGTCCGCACACAACCATCACAGTTAACCAAAATAGTGAAAAGAAACATGAACATGTGTCATAGAATTTTTAGGAAAATCTACACAAAACCTCTAGAGCCAACGAAATGAGTCTGAACCATGCAAGTGCAAGAAATAGGCACACAAGAACAACAGGTCCGTTTCAGACTAGTTCCAACGCCACAGTCATGCACAAGCAAATGAGAGAGATAGGCTATCCAAAAGTTGCAAACCACCAAGGTCACTTCATAGCCTCCATGTAATCAGAGCAACAAAGAAAATGCCTTTAGTGGTAAGTCAGAACACCCAGCACAAGCACACCATTTACATGGATGAAACAAAAACACAAGCAAGCCCATAACACTAGGGAGCCTCTCACACAGACACCCAGTATGAACACCACGCTTCGCTACAACTCAACCATGTAAACACCTCACGCCCTTTGCATCAAGAGCTTTGTTGTGAGTCAAGAGCCTTAGACCATGTTGCCACAACATGACCAAATCCATTCATCTCCAACGTCTTTCAAAACTGTGTGTTGAATCAATGAAGCACACACTTCCACTCATTGAAGGATCAATCACCAATTATTTTCTCTAGACTTCCTCAAGCTTGCCAGACTAAGAAATCTTCACAGGAGAAAACCCAAAATTCAGCAACCAGGAGAAGACTTTGATACCACTGGTTGGTATAATAAAGCCTCGACCTCCCTCAAACATGATCTAATACCACTTGTTGGTATCACGAGCAACAAGATACTAGCTCTGATACCACTTGTTGGGGATACGGATTCAGTCTGTCATCAAGATATGCATCTAAGACAATAATGCCTTAGTGATTTCAATCCAAAATCACAACAAAGACACAACCAACCATGCCATAAAGCGGAAATAGGCACAATTGATCCCCCATTGATCCTTTGAGAGAAGTGGATGCAGAAAAATAACAGATTCAACACAAACAGATAATCATAAAAGACAAAAATATGAGCACACATATATATGTGGGGAAAACATTTTCAGGTAAAAAACCCCACCTCCAAAACATTCAACTTGCTTGTATTATTCAATAACAAAAATGGTTACAATACAAAACCAGAGCTATTCTCTTCAGGATAATACATCTTGTTCATCTGGAGAAAGAATACAGGCTACACAAACTAGAATCTCAAACAGTTACAATGTACATGAGACATATTGTGTGGATTCCCTTAAACTCCTCTCAAACGACTATCATAGCCACCCTCATGGCTGGCCTAGCCTCTTGGCCTCATAGCTTCACATCTTATCAAATCCGAGATTCAAAGTGTTCATTGTTGAACAACTCGAACACTCTTAGCCTCTCTCTGATATCGCTCATCATCTATCTCGAACTGCACATAAGATTATTTATAATCTTACACTGTGTGCATACCTATTCAGCCCATCCCTACCAATAATGGTCAACAGGATAATAAATTATCCACCTACAAACACCAACCATTCCCTGATAATATGCATTGCTTATACAGATGCATCAAGCCACACAATCATTAACTCGGCCCAGACGTGTCCGTCAACCTTCCATCAATAATATAGCTCTATCAAAATCAAGAAATAACTCTTTGGCCAATGGTATTTCAAAGAACTTTCCATGTATCACCATTTCATTCACCTATCGTTGCTGACTATCGGTCAAATCGGTCCAACTTGGTCAACCGAGTCCTGAGCACATTCTACCTCCACCATGCTACCACTGAGCTCAAACAACCTCATTGCGGTATGGCGGTGAGCTCGCCCCAGCTCATCCCGCCATCTAACGTACTACTGCTACCCAGATCTACTCGCCTCGTGGTATGGTGGTAAGCCATCTGAGCTCCTTCGAGCTTTTTCCCAAGTCACCACCAAGCCCAATCCTTTCATTATCTTCGGCCAACTAGATGTAGTCATCTTGCCATGTGCCAAACGGTAATTCGCCTGTTGCACTGACACCGAGTCCAACTCGGTCAAACTCTGCCCTGAGCTCATCTAAGCTCCTACCATGCTACCGCAGCCTAGACCAACATGCCTCATGGTATGGAGGTAAGCCATCCTGGTTTACCACTGGTGATCTTATCGCGGCCACCACGGTCAGTCATTTGACTGGCCGCGGTATGGCGGTAACCGCCAGACCCAACCGCAGGTGGTCCCACTGCACTACCACAATGAGTGGACCCACTGCCTGCGGTGTGGCAGTAACTGCCAAGGAAAACTCAAAGACCGAAGTCAGAGTTTGAGCCAAAACAGGAACAGGGAACCAACCAATAAAATGGAGACTGGAGCCGGAGCCGAAGCGGGAACAAAAATAGGAATTTATCAAAAGTTCAGAGCCAAGTTCCAACCTGATTCTACCTCTGCCAGAACAAAGGAAAGCGAAGCGAAACCAAAAGTAGCAAGCGGAGCCAGAACAAAAATGGGAACAAAACCTGAAACAAAGAAAAGTTCAATGCCAGGTTCCATCTCGGTTCCGCCTCCGATAGAACCAAGGAACAACATAGAAAGCGACCAATTCTTCAAGGGAAACTAGAATGTTGAGGCAAAAATTTCCCAACATAATGAAATTCCACCTTAAATGATGCTAAAATTCTATAATCATAAGTTTGTCTTTTTCCATCAATTTTTTGATGCAAAAATGATGACCGAAATTCTACATTCCTTTGTAATATTTTATATAAATTCATATAAATATTAACTAATTAGATTCAAGGATAAAAAGTTGAAAGACAAAACCACTAAATACCTCAAACATGTTAATATATATGTATCACCCCCCCATTTCTAGATCCTTTGACAAAATTTAGTTATTGTTGTGTCACTTTATTCTTCCCCTTTGTTGCCTCTTGGTCAATATTATTCTTTAACCAATTCCATGAGCATTTATCTTACCATTTCTTCTATGACTTACAAGAAGTCCTCGAACAATATTTTGACCATGTCTATTATATAAATTGGTCTATTCCTTTTCATTCTCTAATTTATTTTGTTCAGTGTACTTCTCCATCCATTCCAACATAAAGTTAGAATTGTATGCAACATACAAATATGACTCCCACTCCTTAGCATCTACTATGAAAAATAGAATTGTTTAATGAATTAATAATGATTTAAAATCATGCCTTATAAAATTTAAGATAAAAACAATTACTTCAAACAGTTTTATATAATTTTTACCCTCTTTGAAATCCCTTGACCCTCTAATTTTTCTCTTTCAAATGATTTAGATTGGTTGTAATTCCATAATCGAGAATCTTCAAGATGCAATTCAAGTAAGTACTCACTCAAATGAACAATTGTTTGGAAAATCATGTACTCCTCAACCATGGACCCTTCCTGTTAGAGTAAAAGGTTCATTACTTAATTATTTTAATTAAGTTACCTTTTATATTTCTCTTAGGATTAACTTAGTTTGCATTTTTTAGGCATTTAATAATTATTCCAATTATTAAATACTCCCTTTTAGGTTACACTTTAGGGTTTCTTGATCTCCTTCATAAGGATTGATCTCATTGTATTATATCACTCTCTCATATTAATGCATATTTAGATTTCAGAGCACCCTTTTCTTTTTTTTCTCCATCTCTTACTTTCTATGACATGTTATTTGCATGTAAGTGATCTTTGGGTTCTGTGAAGTTGGCTTTCTCAATTTCTACATGGTATCAGAGCTCTAGACCTGTTGCTTTCTATTCATGTTTTGAAGGATTTTTGGAGCTTTGAGGGTTTGGGGTTTTATTTTTTGATCTAGGGCATACCTCTTTCATTTGGTGCATTTTGAATCAATTTGAACCTCACCATTGTGTTCAGAACGTTCGATTCAGTCAAGATTGACCTTTGTTTCGTCAAATTTGGCTTCACGACATCAGATTTGTGAGGGTTTGAAGTTTTTTGAGGAGTTCCTAATCCAAAGAGTGCCTGCAATTTTGGAGCGTTTTGAGCCTAAAAGGACCTCACCATCACGTTCAGAGCACCTAAAAACCCCAAAATCGACTATCAAATTATCAAAATCAGACAGTGACTTAGGGAGGCAAAAAAAAATCATTTTTGGGTCATATGGCCTAGTACGACATGTAATCCAAGATTATTTTTTTTTAAAAGTGTTAAATGGGCACCACCATCAGTAAACCACTAGCAGGTTAATGCTAGTGGTTAGCCTAACCGCCAGGCTTAACCCCCAAACCATTTTGGAGTAGTTTTGGTATTTTGGCCATAACTTTTGTATACCAACTTGGTTTTTCAAAAACAAAATATCATTAGATAGCTGGTTCTGAGCACTTTCCAATGGTTTAGGTTTGATTTTCTAGTTTTTATGTTTTGATGCCTTGTTTTCCATTCAAAGTCCAAACATGTTTTTTGCACTTCCAAGGGTGTAACTTTTGCGTCTGGACTCCATTTTGTGCAAACGAATAGGCGTTGGAAAGGTGTTCCAGTTCTCTTTCCAAATCTACAACTTTTTTGATAATTTTTTTTTATTTAGCTTTGTGTTTTTTTACATTTTTATTAATTAGTTGGATGTTCTGGCACCTACATGGGATCTATTTGCGTTGGATGGGTTATGTTGATTTGATTCATCATTGCTGAGAGTTTCAGTATCTAATTTTTTATTTGAGTGAGTATCATGGGTTTTTCTACTCACCCTTATGTGATCAAGTTGGATAAGGACAACTATGAGTCTTGGTGTGATGGCATCCTAACACATCTCAGGTGGCTTGGTATTTTTCCTCATTTGTATGGACTCATACCTACACCAGACACATTGAGGAGTTTATCAGCATGGGTTATTATTCGAGATCATATTGTAAGGGTTATTGATTGTAGTGTTGATTTTGACACTTTGTGTGCTTTATCTAACATTTCTTGTCCTCACACACTTTGGCAACATCTTTGGGAGATTTTTGGAGACTCTAATATCCCTCCATTCCTAGAGGATCCCACTGTAGATTGTCTCATCCCTCTTGCAGATGTAGATTTCATACCCTATGATAATTGTACTCTAGAGGAGCTTGACTATATCACAAGTCTTGCATGTGTCGATGGTTTAGAGACTTGTATTCATGTTCCCACTCTTCAGATTGAGACTTCATCAACATCTCTTGTTGTTCCTGATTCAGTGTAGTAGGGCATCATTCATCTTCCAGACATAGCTACTTTGGACTCTTATGTTGCAAACATATATTTTGTTGTTTGTGGAGTCCTATATTGTAGATTTGGAGGATTATTTTGAAGACATTCATCTCCTCTTTGTTGATAGCCACATCACCGCTATTGGCCCATCATGTTCATCGTCTTTGGAGTATGTGCTTCATCAGTCTTCACAGGTTTCAGGATTGGCATTTTCTCTTTCTGACTTGAGGACACTTGAGCAGTTTTCGGAGACACCTACCATTTGGATTTGGATTCCAGATTCACCCATATTTTTGGATTGGCTTCACCTTTCATCAGTTGTCCTATTTATTCCTAAGGGGAGAAATGTTGTTTGTAGGCAGTAGATCATATTCTATCTTTTAGCCAGTGATACATAAGTTATTTCTTTGTGGGGGGATTCATATCCTCTTTTCTCTCTCCTATGGTGGGAACATATTTTGTACTTGTGTGATAGAATTAGTTCTTCAAGGGTCATGTTGATTCCCCCTTCTATCTCTCTTTTTCTCATTCTTGTATTTTCATCTCTTTTTGGAGAGGATTTTTTCCCATTGAGTTTTATCCTTTACTCCACTTATAGATATTTGGTTGTGATTGGGTACCTCACTAGGCCTAGTTGGTGGGACCCAGTTTTGTTTTCTAGCTTGTAGATACATTACTTTCATGCATTTAGTTTGTAGCTACTCCCTAAGTTCATCTTAAGGGGGGGTGTTAGATTAAAAGGTTCATTACTTAAGGGTAACTACAAGAAGTTGAGTCCACGAAAAGTGGAAGTTTTTGCCTTAGCCAAAAAAATGAAATCGACATTGCAAAAACGAGATCTTGTTTTTAATAAATGGGATCTTGTTTTAAATGAGATCTTGCTTTTAAAAAAATGGGATCTCGTTTAAAGCGGGATCCCGTTTTTTTTTTCTTAAAATCATTTTTGGCAACTTTTCAAAACGGGATTTCCTTTTGAAAATTTTTCGTTTTTGGAAACTATCCATTTTTGGAAATTTTTCAAAAGAGGATCCAGTTTTGAAAACTTTCCAAAAATGGAAATTTTTCCATTTTTGGCAATTTTCGAAATGCGATCCCGTTATGTAAAGTAGGATCCTGTTTTGTAAACGGGATCCCGTTTTGTAAAAACATAAAAAATGATTTTGTAATAAATTTTTAAAATTTCAAATTGGTTTTGCTTTGTGGTCGAGTTTTTGCCTCGGATTTTGGTTTGGGAAAAGCATTGAGATTGCAAACCTAGGCCTTCAGCCTGGTTTCACCTGCAAGTTGAAGGTTCTAACAATGTTAGAGAAAAATACCAAGTTTGGGCATATGGCTGACGACTTTTTTTGTAGAATTTTTTGATGAAATTAAAACCCATTTTAGATGAGACAATGTAGACTCCAAATATGTAATTTTTTTTACAATTACATTATTTTTTCTATTTTTCAATTAATTTATGATGAAATTGGTCCATAAACTTTAAATATTAGAGTTCTTTAGTATTTTAATAACTTTTGATCAACATAACATTAGACGAACGGATTGCACAAGGGCAAATTTCAAACAATTCTTTTTAATTTTAATTTTTTTTTGCAAAAAATGATAACTTTAGGTCATCTTATGCATGTCGTACACAACGATTTTTCTAAACAACAAATATGCCTCATAAAAAATTAACAAAAAAATATATATTCAATAAGAAATTACAAAAAAATATTCAAGACAAGCTTCAGTGAGTCACAAATCTTTTCCCAAAAGCATTTAGAAAAATATGATAATTTAAGTCAAATTATGGATGTTGTACACGTGCATGGTATGGTAAAAAAAAATGACTTTTAAATAATGGTTTTTACAAAATCCTATTGAAACTCAATTTGTACAATTTGGGTATTGAAATAAATTACATATTTAAAAACTAGACTCTGAGTACTAGATTTTATGATTAATGACTTGTTTGAAGATTTCATCTCTAATTGCTTCAAATTTTAAGGTCAAATGTGTCGAACTCTGAAAATCAAGGAAAACACTTCCACTTTTTGGCCAAAAAGTGGACTCAACCTCTTGCCAGCACCCTTAATTATTTTAATTAAGTTACATTTTATATTTCTTTTAAGATTAACTTAGTTTGCATCTTATAGGCGTTTAATAATTATTATAATTATTAAATGCTCCCTTTTAGGTTACATTTTAGGTTTCCTTGATCTCCTTCATAAGGATTGATCTCATTGTAGTATATCACTCTCTCTGATTAATGCATCTTTAGCTTTCACAACACCCTTTAATTTTTTGTCTCAATCTCTTCCTTTATGTGATAGGTTATTTGCATGCAGGTGATCTTTGGGTTATGTGAAGTTGGCTTTCTCAACTTCTACATGGAATCAGAGCTCCAAACCTATTGCTTCTTGTTCATGTTTTGAAAGATTTTTGGAGCTTCGAGGGTTTGGATTTTTTTTATAATCTAGGGAATACCTCTTTCATTTGGTGCATTTTGAGTCAATTTGGACCTCACCATTCCGTCTAGAATGTTCGATTTAGTCAAGATTGACCTTTGTTTCATAAAATTTGGCTTCACGACATCAGATCTGCAGGGGTTTGAAGTTTTTTAAGGGGTTCTTGATCTAGAGCATACCTACAATTTTGGAGCATTTTGAGCCCAACAGGACCTCACCATCATATTTAGAGCACCCAAAAATCCTAAAATTGACTGTCAAATCATCAAAATCAAACATAGTGACTCTAGGAGGAAAAAAAAATCATTTCTAGGTCGTATTGCCTAGTATGACACGTAATCCAAGAATTAAAAAAAAACAGTGTTGAATGGGCGCCACCATCAGTAAACTGCTAGCAGTTAGCCTAACCACTAGGCTTAACCCCCAAACCATTTTGGAGCAGTTTTGGTATTTTGGCCATAACTTTTGCATATGAACTCAATTTTTCAAAAACAAAATATCATCAGAATGCTAGTTCCGAGCACTTTCCAATGGTATAGGTTTGATTTTCTGGTTTTTATATTTTGATGTATTTTTTCTAGTCAAAGTACAACATGGATAACTTTAGTGGCGAATCTTCGCCAATTGGCGAATATTTGAAATTGGGACCTCCAAAAATGGCAAATAATACAGGCTAGAAAGGATGCCGAATCGCCAGGTTTTACAAAAAAATAAAATTGTGTCAATTAATTTGCCAATGTATTAGTTTTTAAATGTCACATCGTCAGATTTGATTCGCCAGTAGTTTATACTGTAATTACAAATATTACTTATATTCACTAGTAATTTTATCTTCTTACAATGAATTTTTATGGTATATTCGCCACTAATAATAATTTACCATTTCATTTTAGGGATATTTTAGCCTTTAATAGTTTTATTATTTATTTTCATCAATTAGCTTTTTAATCAAATGGCTGCAAGTGAATTTTGTGACTTTATTTGCACTTGCCTTTTAAAAAGGTTGTTGAGGCCCAAAATTTGTTTTGGGCCACACAATTAGATTTGATCATGTGGCCCAAAACAAATTTTGGGACTCAACAACCTTTTTAAAAGGCACGTGCATATAAAGTCACAGAATTCACTAAGTCATGAAATTCACTAAGTGCATATTAAATCATTGTATCGGCGAGACATCCCTAAGTGTCCCACTAATGATGTTAACTCACACCGATAAGGCTTCCATACTCCACCTGGGGTCCACCAAGGCATAGGTACACCGCTTGTGTAATTCTGGAGAATCATGAAGGGAATCTACAATATTCACGCGAAGCTCTCGGAAAGACATCCGATCAAAGCTTCATATCATTGTATCGGAAGGACATCCCTAAGTGTCCCACCGATGATGTTCACTCATGCCAATATTCACTCATGGAATGAACTTGCAGTCATCCAATTTTCAAGTGAGATTTTTTAAAAACACTTGATCCGTGTGTGCTCCAATGCATTTTCAATAGTGAATTTATACTTGGTGGCAAGGAGCACGTTGGGGCCACTGTCCCCAGACCCCCCGAGGGGGTGTTGCCCCCTCAACCCCCACAAGGGGGCTCTGCCCCCTTGACCCTATTGGTGATTGTCACCCCCGGGCCCCTACTTCAATATTAAAAAAAACAAAAAAAATATGGGGGAACTGCGCCGACCAAGTATGCAAATTTTTAAAGTAGAGATTCGCCATTTTAATGAACCGTTTTAGTGATTATTCACTAGGATTCACCAATGTGATTATTTTTTTTTACCAATTATCCATTAAGATTCGCCAGGATTTTACAAATTTTTGAATAATGTGCATAAGATTTGCCAAGGAAAATTAATATATTTTTCAAATAAAAGAAAAGATTCGTCGGGATTTTACACATTTGCTGAGGGGGGGATTTCTTAAAGTTATCCAGGCTGAAGTACAAACATGTTTTTTGCACTCTCAGGGGCATAATTTTTGCTTCCGGAGTCCATTTTATGCAAATGAATAGGTATTGGAAAGGTGTTTCAATGCTCTTTCTAGATCTGCAACTGTTTTGATCAAAAAAATTACCAGATACATTTTATTCAGCTTTGTGTGTTTTTACACTTTTTCTTCATTACTTGGACATTATAGCACCTACATGAGATCTATTTGTGTTGGATGGGTTAAGTTGATCTGATTTATCATTGTTGAGAGTTTCAGTATCTATTTTTTTTATTTGAGTATCATGGGTTTTTCTACTAACCCTTATGTGATCAAGCTGGATAAAGAAAACTATGAGTCTTAGTGTCATGGCATCCTGACACATCTCAGGTGGCTTGGTATTTTTCCTCATTTGTATGGACTCATACCTACACCAAACACATCAAGGAGTTTATCAACATGGGTTATTATTCGAGATCATATTGTAGGGGTTATTGGTTGTAGTGTTGATTTTGACACTTTGTGTGCTTTATCTGACATTTCTTGTTCTCACACACTTTGGAAATGTCTTTGGGAGATTTTTGGAGACTATAATATCCCTCCATTCTTAGAGGATCTCACTACAAATTGTATCGTCCGTCTTGTAGATGTAGATTTCATACCCTATGATAATCATACTCTAGAGGAGCTTGAGTATATCACAAGTCTTGCATGTGTTGATGGTTCAAAGACTTGTATTCATGTTCCCACTCTTCATTGAGACTTCATCAACATATCCTATTGTTCCTCATTCGGTGCAGTAAGGCATCATTCATCTTCCAAACATACCTACTTTGGACTCTTATGTTGCAGACATATCTTTCTTGTTTGTGGAGTCCTATATTGCATATTTGGAGGATTATTTTGAGGAAATTCGTCTCCTCTTTGTTGATAGCCACATCACAATTGTTGGACCATCATGTTCATCTTCTTTGGAGCATGTGCTTCATCAATCTTCATAGGTTTCGGGATTTATATTTTCTCTTTCCAACTTGAGGACACTTGAGTAGTTTTCAGAGACACCTGCCATTTAGATTTGGATGCCAGATTCACCCATGTTTTTGGATTGGCTTCATATTTGATCAGTTGGCCTATTTCTTCCTAAGGGGATAAATGTTTTTTTTAGGTAGTGGATCATATTATGTCCTTTTTCCAATGATACAAGAGTTATTTCTTTGTGGGGGGATTCATATCCTCTTTTTCTCTCTTCTATGGGGAGAACATATTTTGTATTTGTGTTATAGAAGTAGTTCTTTGGGGGTCAAGTTGATTCCTCTTTCTATCTCTCTTCTTATTTCATTCTTGTATTTTCATCTCTTTTTGGAGAGGAGTTTTTAACACTGATTTTTATCCTTTACTCCACTTTATAGATATTTGGTTGTGATTGGGTACCTCATCAGGCCTAGTTGTCAGGACCCAAGTTTGATTTCTAGCTTGTAGTTGCATTGCTTTCATGCATTTAGTTTGTAGCTACTCCCTAAGTTAATCTTAAGGGGGGGTGTTAGAGTAAAATGTTCATTACTTAATTATTTTAATTAAGTTACTTTGTATATTTCTCTTAAGATTAACTTAGTTTGCATTTTGTAGGCATTTAATAATTATTATAATTATTAAATGCTCCATTTTAGGTTACACTTTAGGGTTTCTTGATCTCCTTCATAAGGATTGATCTCATTGTATTATATCACTTTCTCTAATTAATGCATTTTTAGCTTTCAGAGCACCTTTTGTTTTTTTGTCTCCATCTCTTCCTTTCCATGACAGGTTATTTGCATGTAGGTAATCTTCGGGTTCTGTGAAGTTGGCTTTCTCAACTTCTACACTTACGATTGAACCTTTTTCCTCACAAATTATTTTAGAGCCTTCATATATCTCTCCATGATCCACATTTTTTGAATATGGATAGGACCATAATCTTCAATCTCTTCTACTAGGTGTACAAGGTAGTGATCTTGAGAATTAAAGAAGCTCAGAGGGAAGAACATTTGAATATTAATGTGTATTATAATATAGACTTATTATTTGTTCAAAACTAAAGGTATAAACATATATAGAGACATTACAGATAATATGCACTTCAAAGGATAAGAGTCATGGAAGAGTATGCATGATGGATTTAAAATACTTCAAATATTTGGATAATTTGTAAATAGTTAACATGGCATCATGATCAAAGGTACTCGGTATTGCTGCGGGAAACACATACTACATGACCATTAAAAAAAATTATGTTAAAATATGAATGAACTTCTCTTATCACTAAGATATACAAATTTCTAATTATGTTGCCAACAAATTTTACATTCTACAAAGTTACCTTTATCTAGTTGTGCCAATTATGTGTTTTTAGCCTTGAGAACTCTGACCCATCTCTTCTGAATAAGTCTTTAAATGCCGCACCAAAATTAGAAGGAAATATTATATTTTTCATTAAATATCAATGATATTTTTTCTTTCTATTTTGACGTTAAAATTCATGGAGCATGAACAAATAAGTTGTTTTCATGCAACCAAATTTTTGACATGATATTAACAACTTGGAGATCCTTTCATAACTTTATTTGTTCTTCAAAGTTGGTTCCATTTAGATGTATTCACAAACACTTTACAATAGTTTTTCCAATGTACATAGTATCAAATAGGTGGGTTATTGACAAGTTCTCATAATATTGTAATTTGTAGAAAATATTCTTTTCATTCCTAGTGAAAATTTATCCCTTCTTTTTTGTCATATAGTGTTTTGTACTTAGCAAGGTTCATCTTTCTTGGCTTTCATATTTATACTTGGCATACACAGTTTTATTGAGATCCTTTGACTACGTATACAATTGTTTCGACCCACATGATGGAAAACCAAGTTTCCCCTTTGTTTTTATCCCTTGAATTGTTGGACTAACTGCCAGCATCTCCCTTCGGGTTTGTGACATGGTTTAACCGCCTCTCGTGGATCTTAACTGATGCTTGTATTAGGCATTGATAGGTCAATATTTTGTTGCAACGGAAAGGCCAACAAAAATAAGAATGAAAACAATATTTAGTAAATGGTAAAATAGAAAAAATAATTAGAAATATAATTTATAATATATAGTACCATAATAAATAGAGTCTGAGGCATCATGAATTGTTTTGATAAGGATTGCATGAAATAATTTTCTATCACTGATAGGTCTTAATACATCATACATATTTACACCATTCTATAATTTACGAAGCTCATCAATGAGGGGTTTCATGTATACATCCATATCCTTTACCTAATACTTCTCTAAGTAAACAAAAAGCTCAAGTTATCAGTGTTTAACTGAGTTGAATTTTTTTATATATTACTACTACATAGAGGGGGGATTAAGACATTAATTTAAGATAATATTAATTTTGTCTTAAATATATATTTTATGTTTAAATTATATTTTTAATTTTCTATTTTTTTTTAATTAAGACAATAAAAAAATATTTTTTTAAAAATAATTTTTTTATTTCCCTTGTTTCATTTATTTTCCCTTCTTCATTCGACATATATTTTCCTTTTCCCTCCCTCATTCAACACTAATAGAGGAGATGCACATTGTAAAGTGAGAAAATTGTAAAATGTGAAATAAAAAATATTCAAGTAAATCACTATAACCTATGAATATGCAATACCCCTTGAAGGAGTTCTGGTATTTAGATCTCTACCCTTTCTAATTTTGGACAACAATACCAATTTTAGAAGGCTACAAAAATCTCTAGAGAGAAAGTTGAGTTTGTTACAAGGGTTATCAGTATATATACTTTGTTGCATGTATTTTGATGCTAATAACTATCTTAACATCACAATTCAGATTGTCTTTGAATGACACACTTCTTTTGTCTTTTGTGGACCTTGGCAGACCTTCGGTTTGTTTAGAGGCTCTATTTGTTGGGTTCGATGGCTTTGGGTCCATGTTGTTCATGAATCTAGGTGTGGATGTGTTGCTTTTGTATGAGTGGGGTTGGGGTTGCAGACCTCCCCTTTTCTCTTCCTCTGGGGCTCCTGCCATTTATGGGTAGGATGTATCCTCTTTTAGCCTTGTTTGGGGTCTATGGTTGAGGGTGTCTTCGTTGTTTTTTGTGGGTAGACGCCTTTGGGTTGTTGGTTCCTACTCCTAGATCTACTTTGGCTTGTTGTTCCCTCTATTTTGCTGGAGGCTAGTGGCATTTTTTCAACCTCTTATTTTGGTTTGGGGTTTTTGCAAAAGGACTATGCTTCTATTCTTGGTGGGTGTTGCAATTGTGTTGTCGTGAGAGTTTGTTGCTCTCCTCCCCATGGGTGGCTGTGATGAGGCTCTTCTGTTCATGTGCTTTGCTAAGAGTATGGATACTCTTGGGGTATTTTTATTGACCACTTGCTCTTCCCCTTTTGAGGGGTTGGGTGGTCCTATGGTTGGGCTCTGGTGGAATTCTACTAGTGTCTCGATGGTTTGTTTCTCACGCCTTGTCTGGTCGGTCTAGACAGAGGGTTTTTCTAAGTTGTTCATGGGATGGCTTTTTCCTCCTTGTATCATGTTCCTTGTGCCGGGTTTTCCTTGGGATTTGATGGCCTTCCTTTCCTCTATCACTGGTCTCTGCCATGTTCTTTAGCTGACTTCTTTTGAGGTGGAGTCTACTTCTATTGAGGGGGAGCCCACTCCTATAGAGGTGGAGTGTTCTTACCTCTCTTAAGGGCTCCTATTGAGGTGGAGTTTGTTTGTGCTAGTGAGTGGTGGCTCTCGATTGGAAGTTTTTCATCTTATTCGCTCCTTTAGAGGGGAGCCCTCTCCTATTGAGGCAGAGTTGGGGTTGGCCAATATAGTGGGTGTATGTTGCAAGCTGGCTATTGCTTTTCTTTTTCCATATTTGATCTTTGTCTTTATTTTTCCTTCTTTCGATGGGTAGATGACTAGTGGTAGGTTGGTCTGCTTGGGTTCAGCTATTGTTGTAAGTGCTCCTTTTATGGTGAAGTCCTCTCCTTTAGAGGTGGTGCGTCGTTGGGTGGTTCATTTTGAAATTGATTTCTCTGCTGATAAAGGAGTTTCTTACCCCTCTTTGGTGGGAAGCTGATAGGCTCAGTCTTGGATAACTCAAGCGGAAGGTATGTTGTTGTTCAGCTATTGTAGATGGTGATTGGCCTGGTGAATCATCAAGGCTTACTAAGTTGTGGGTTCTCTTTGGTTTTTATTATATCTCTATAACTTTGTGGGTTTCTTACCACTCATTTGGTAATAATTTGTTAGGCTCTCTTTTATCTAAATTCAGAGGAAGGTTTGTTGCAATCATGCTGTTGCAGGTGTTATGTGGCTTGGTGTTTCCAGGCAGTCTCTTGGGCTTAGTCATGAGTGGAAGTTATGTTGTGATTCGACTACTGCAAGTCTTTTAGTGGGATTCTAATAGGCTCAGTTGTGAGCATGAGTTATGTTGTGGTTTGTTAGCTGCAGGTGATTTGTGGCTTGATAGCTTCAACTATTGTTGGTGGTTTGTTGCTTGATTTCTCTAGGAGGTATTTCAAGTCCATGGTCCTGTGTTTTGGGAGTAATATTTTTGGCTAAAGGCTTTTGTTGTTCCTTTTTTTTGTCTTAGGACTGCGTGTTTTTCTAAGTGTCCTTTTCCCTTAGTATTTGGTACCAAGGTGGGTTGTTAGTATGTGGCTTTTATGTGGTATGTCTATTGGTACTGATTTTCTTTTTATCTCTTTTGGGCCCTTTGGGCTCTTCGTGTAAAGGGTACGATGCCCTGTAAATGTTGCTTATCTTTTCAAAAGCATCACAATTCAGATCTTTCCATCAATTAAACAGTATTTTGAGCCATCAAATATTGTAAACGTAGCTTAAACTGTAACCTAGGTTTACAATATCTGATGAGCTAAAATACTATTTAATTGCTGGAAAGATCTGAATTGTAATGTTGAGATAGTCATTAGCATCAAAATACATGCAACAACGTATATATACTGATAACCCCTTTAACAAACTCAATTTGGTTTATATAAAATTTTGTAGCCTTTGAAATCTGGTATTGTTGTTCAAAGCTAAAAAGAATGGAGATCTGAATACTAGATCTCTTTCAAGGGGCATTGCACATTCACAGTTACGAGGATTTATTTGCATGTTCTTTATTTCACATTTCACAATTTTTTCACTTCACAATGTGCATTTCCTTTGTTAGTGCTAAATGGGGGAAGGAAAAGGAAAATGTTGCATATTGAATGAGGAGAGGGAAATAAAAAAAATATTTTAAAAATATATATTTTTATTGTCTTAATTTAAGATAATTAGAAAATTAAAAATATAATTTAAACATAGAATATATATTTAAGACAAAATTAATATTTTGTCTTAAATTAATGTCTTAAAACTTTTATCTATGTAGTAGTATTATATTAAAAAAATTCAACTCGATTAAACCTTGATAAATAACTTTTTCTTTACTTAGATAAGTATTAGTTAAATGATATAAATGTATACATGGAACCTCTCATTGATGAGTTTCATGAATTATGGGATGATGTAAATATGTACAATGTATCAAAACCTATTAATAATACAAACTTCTTCTTTTATGTGATTTTTATTTGGACAATTCATGATATCCTGAGACTATATTTTTTGTGGTAATATATTATAAATTGCATTTGCAATTATATTATTCATTTTCTAAATATAATTTCCCTACAGATGATACTATTTGCTTTAGTTTTGTTTTGACTGGTTGTTAGTCATTTAGTTGTTTTGGATGCTACATTACATTCTTCTAGTATATCATTGATGTTATGTTAGTAATTATATTTTGTAGATGATACATTTGACATTATCATCATCAAGTTATGTTCTTATGATGACAATATGATGGATATGTGTGTATTATGGTTTATGTTTCTAAATTTTAACAATGTTATCATGATATATTTGATGTTTATGATGCTATGATTCATGTCAGTCCTAGTGAAGAAGACAATGAAGCATTACTCACTCATGATTACCTTGCTACGCTGCGACTCTTCTTTACGGTCCTCTATTGTGAGCCATCGTTCTAGAGAGAGTGTTTGGTCCTCTGTTGTGAGCCATCGTTTTGGTCTGAGCATGCCAATACCCAATGGAATATATGTTGATGGGAGATAGTGTTTGGTCCTCTGTTGTGAGCCATCGTTTTGGAAAGAACGAGTACCGTTCGTTACTTGTTTGTTTTTGGTTGACGTTTGTCTCGTCATGTTGTCTATTATTCTATCATGTTTTATGTTCGTCATGTTAGAAGTTGACTTGTTTAAATTAGATAAATGATTTGATTAATAAGCGTTGATTATATTGTGATTTTAATTGCAATGTTAGAATTAATTAGCCATGCTAGATTATTTTATAAATGTTTGATTTAACGTTTAAAAGGTTTAATTAATTCAACTATTGAAATAGAATATTGATTCAATTTATATTGCTAAATTATTGTACAATTTCAATATTCTTAAAATAGATATTTTCAAAAGGAGTTGTTTTCAATAGAAATTGCAAAATATCTAGGAACTCAAACTTGGTGTCAGAGGATGGTTAACTTGAACAATTAAATAGTTTTAACTATCCATTCAATTTTGACGGCATGCAGACTGCGAGTTATGTTTTGTGAATGAAAATTAATTGGAAATTGATTTAAGGAAGATTGTGCAATTTTGCATGATTTTTTTTGGGTTTTTGTTCAAGGTTGTTTTCATGGCAATATTTTTGGAAAGAAGATTTTTTTTCCCTATGTGATTGGTGTTGGAAAATATTGTAGATTGTGAATTTCAGGGCTTTGTTCGTGTTGGAAAGGACACAAAATCTGATAACCTGTGATTGGCTTCACTCTCTGACAGAATTCGAGAAAGCGCTCCAAGTTTTCTTCTATGTATTTGTTTCGTTTCTTGAATTTGTTACTTGTAAAAAAATTTCAAAGTATTTGATTTTCTTTATGAACCCATTTGCTGAATTACTTGCACAACATCAGAAAATAAAATTTGTTATTGCCAGTTTGAATGAATTAGTGAAATAATTTATAGAAAAAACGAAGCTTGTGTGAACCTAGCTATGAAACCTTGAATCTTTTGAAAGATTTCTTTAAATCATTACCGACCTATATATCGTGGATGCATGCATTGAATTACTCAATGATCCTTTCAATTGCTTTGATATAATCGATATTCTATGAGATTCGATAGCCCAATCTTCAGCTTGGCTCTGAAATCTTCTGACTACTAGTTATGCTTTTCCATTGTTGTTTCATTTTAATATGTGCGCTATCTTCTTGTGCGTTGTTTACGCAACCCGTGAAGGAAGTTTCTTGTAATGTTCTCCTTGTATTTACCATGCTAGTTTAGCCGGCGATGTCTATCTTAAGTCCTCGGGTCTTTAGTGAAGTTTGTTCTTTTCTCTCTGATAGACAGAGTTTCTCTTATATCATTGTATCTGTTTATGAGACCTCTAGAGGTAGGTGAATGCCAACCTTAAACTTTGAAAATGCATTATAATACATGTTTCGATTTATGCAATCTAACTATCATTTTATCTTTAACTTTCCAACCTTGAATGCATGGAGTCAATTATATCATATTATTTTAATGGCTTTGTCTCTGCTCTTCTCATCGACCTCCTCTTGTAATTTCATTTCCCCATACTTTTATTCTGTAGATCTCCTCCATGGTAGAGATGACATGCACTTTTAATACTTCTTGTTGATGCCATCGACTAAATTTGGAGTAGGTACGGCTGTAGGTCTTGTCTTAGTCCGAATGATTGTTCTGTATCCCATCTCCATCGAATGCATATAGACCTACTATTATATCTTACATAATTTCAAAAAATCTTGCTTATGCAATTTGTTCTGTCTCATGCATGGAAGCCTGTGGTTCAATATGTAGGATGGCGGTGGATGAGGTTGCCATGCAATTCCTTATAATTTAGTTTTAAATAATATATATTTACGCCTCTATATTAGCTTGAGAGCTATTACCTATTGTAGTGCTATAATCTCATTATACCAGCAGACTTAATGTTCTTCCTTGGTGGTTATTCGTTTCAATGCTCAAATCTCTTATACTTACCTCTGCCATGTGTAATTAATTTTTTCCCTGAAGCTTAGTCTTGAGTGTTGTGTTATTCTCTTGTGTCTATATCTTTTATCTGGCGGAGTATTCAATTGTTTGCTTTCCTGCTTATTCTATTGTCTGGCATATTCTTCTTCCAGCCCGTAATCTTACCGTTCCTTATTCCTTATACACAAATTCGGTTTTTGAGAAGTCGTTTTCTTCTTTTCTTGTTTACTATTCCACTAATCTTGGTTTTTATGCTTCAATCATTTGAAAATTGTTGTCGTCATTAATTCTTACTTGGGGCGTGCGGTTGTCCTCAAACAGTCTCCCTTGCCAAATTCTAATTTATGTTGCCAGTGCTGCTCTGCGTTTTTAGACTCTTTCATTGTTGTAGATGCGTCTGTGTGATTTAATCATTTGTACCACATGGTAGATGTGCTTTGAATCCCTGGATCTAAAGGAAATTTTCTTAATATATATCGTTAGGGAAATTTTATCATTGGCGTGCAATTGGCATTAAATTCGATATCTGGAACGATTAAATTTATCCTTATATAAGAATTTTCCTCCACCTCGTTGGCTTAAATACTCTTGGCGGTGGCTGCAATCATGCATGTATTTTTGGAGTTACCAACACCTTTCTGCCTCTGTTATCTCCATTCCTGGTTCGTGGGTTGCCTTAGTGATGTCTCTAATTCTTGCATACTGCCCATTGCTTTGTCTTGTGAGTTGTACACTCACCCAACAATCTTAACGTTATCTCTTTTTATCTCATACATGTTCTGTTATGTAAAGTCACCAACGTATCCTTATTTTCATCTTCCAAATACAGGTAATTGTATTTACCAGATTGCAATCTAATATTTCTCTTGATTTCGTTATTACCGGTATGATTTGCATATTATTCTTAATGCATGGACTAACTAGTAGGTCGCATACTCTATTGCACCTTTATGTGAGTTTCTCGTTTACTTTGATCTTATCTCATGTGTATTCTCCTTCGATTTTGCACATATTTCCTTAGTCTTGGATATTTCTTTTTATAAGTGATTCTTACTTCTTGTAACCGTGATATAAAAAACATGTTTCAAACTGGCTTATCTTTCAATCATATTTTCGTATTTTGATATTCGGCTTGTGTAGGTAGTTAAATATTGAGTGATTTGGTCAGGTGACTGTGTGTTGGATGCGTACATTGACACTCGGCAACTCCGTTGAACTATAGTTTGATGGCCATGCAACCCGTCTTGTAACTCGGTGCGTTCAGTTTTAAACTGGCTTTTGATTTTATAAAATTGGATATGCATGTACCGCCATTAGTAGTGATCTTCAGTTAGCTTTGTATCATCTTGGTGTTCGACAGTTGAAATGGTTTGAGTGTTTTTGTGGGAGTATTTATATATGTATGTCACCACATATAATCAAACTTAGATAAATTTTGAGATATAATGTTAATGGTTCTTTAGTGCATTTTAAGTATTATTTGGATATGATGTGTTTGAACTCTCTGTTGAGACATAATGGATAATTGGTAAGAATCCATTATTGATATTTCATTTATTTATTTTGTTTAATACTTATTATTATTACATAAATAGAATGAGTCATGGATTTTATAATTCATAGTGTGGAATTTGATGTAGAAGGTTATGTGAATATAGTGGTAAGCTTATTTCACTTGGATATGATCATTTATCCTTATATTGATTGAATGGTATAAAATGATATCAATGTAACTGTATTTATATTTATTTATTTATTCCTATATTGATTGAATGGTATAAAATGATATCAATGTAATTGTATTTATATTTATTTATCTACTATAATTGAAATTATATTGATGGTGGTATTTATGTAATTCTTAGAATTAAAGGAACAAGTAACATATTAAATTGTAGATTGTGTGTTATTGATGTTGAGTTTTAGTGGTGATTACGATTTGGTATTCCTTGTCCATAAGTTATTATGGTTGTTTGCTAGTACTTAGGATATTGATAACCTTTGTGTTTTGGTGGATTGATTATTATGAGTATGAAGGTTAGGGCTTCTATATATGTGGTTATGTTGGGATGTAATATCTTTATGTTTATATATAGATAGTTAGATGGATTATGTCATGGTTGAGTCATGTTTGTACGTGGATTTTTATGACGTGCATGTAATGGATTTCCTTGGTACTTGATTTTGAGTTATGTAATTAGGGAGAGTGGCTTTCGATAGGGGTTGGAACCCTATGAGGAACCAGGGTAACCTATCGGGAGTTGGTAATTAAGTGAAAATTTTAATTAATGTACTGGGAGTTCGGTGATCTTCATAACTAATTCAGATAATTTGATGCCTCGCCTATTACCTTAATGCTTGCAAAAATTAAGGGTAGGTTGAGAAGGCCTGGAATGACATAGTCGTTTACTTTGTCTACTTGAAAAGTAATTCGATTCCACATATGTATGTTTAGGGGTCAGGAATCGGTAGAGATTTCCATGATAACTCAAGACAAGGGTTGGTAATCTAGGAAGGTTCACCAAGGTAACCTAGAACATTGTATGTGATAACAATCTCATCTAAATACATTATATGTGGTCTCATGTGTTGAGTCACTGATTGTTGAGATTGTGCCTCTGGGAGCTATGTATGTATTCTTATGTTTTCGATATGTCGTTATGTCGTGATGTGGTTATCAGCCATGTGATGCATGTACTATCTTCTTTGATGTTTGTTTGACTTGAGGACCTGCTTCCATCTCCTAGCACGGGGGTGGGATTTCTATTACCACATGGTTGGGAGGAGCGTGATCTATCCTCCATTGGGTCCCTTGACAGGTGATGCAGTTTGAGACAAGATTGTACTTGATAAGTTCCTTGATTCACATCATTCATGGAGTTGCTCGTTGAGCCTGCTCATCGACGAGATAGGCAATTATATTTGTTCCTCATCTTTATTGTGTACACTCATGATGATTACATGAGACGCTATTATATTATGATACTGGTTTTATCAAGATTTATCACAATCCCATTTTTTGTAACTTGAACTTGTAATTCATCTCTTTATGATAATGTAATTGTGATATGATACATTGATATGTTTCTTCTTTGTGAATCTTGATGAGTTATTATTTTATGTTTTACTAGTAGTGTTGTTGTGGAACCCTGAGATCACTCATGTTTATGTTACATGTCACATGTTGTAATTAAATGTTTAAAAAATAAATCAAATCAAATCTTTAGTTGTATTTTGTGTTGTTCTCTAGGTTCCATGGTGGGGTGTTACAACTTGGTATCATAGCACTAGGTTCTAACATTGGGCACTCTAGATAAATGTAAGCCCATTATGTTGACCTAGGTGTTGAACTCTTGAGTTTTTTTTTTCGTTTTAGGTTGTTCTCACTTATCAACCTGGGAGTTGTCGTTAGGTAGTGTCAGTCCAATCGTGCAAAAAACTAGTGGAAAGGATAGGAACCTCGGTGTAGTGTGCAATGCACCGATATCCTTCCTACCGGGGAAATGCATTATGGACATTTGTGTAGCATGTGTTTGGGGTGAGTGTGTAAATGTATGTTAATCTAGGATAAGTTGGGACTTAAAATTTGTTTTGAGTCTAATATCTACCCTGGTTTGTGTGCAGGGATGGGAAAGTCGAAGTCCGAAAAGAGGAAAGGAAAGGCAATGAAAATTATCGAAAAGGGTGTGGTGGTCAAAGAAAACCCCACACCAAAAGAACCACCTTGTATTTCCAATGACAGGACCTTAGCCCAAGCCCTCTCTCAACTCAAGATGGTAAAAGAGAAGAAGATTATGGAATCAGGACACACAGTTAAGGTGAAGAAATCATCCTCTTTACGGGATTGGATATTGGGGTGTGGACCTAATGCACCTATTTTTTCTAAGGAAGAGAAGGAATTCCTTTGTGCACAACCTTCCGCTTCCATGAAGGCAAATATGGAATCACATCAGGACCCTAGGGAGTGTCCTCCCTCAAAAGATGAGGAAACTGGTTGAGGTAAAAATGAACCTCCTGGTTAAAAGGGCCCAATTGGCCCATGTTTGTTTGTAAGCTTCTAGGAGTAAGCCTTATTCTAGGGGGGGAATGTAATGTCCC
This sequence comes from Sequoiadendron giganteum, assembly GCA_007115665.2. Taxonomy (NCBI): domain Eukaryota; kingdom Viridiplantae; phylum Streptophyta; class Pinopsida; order Cupressales; family Cupressaceae; genus Sequoiadendron; species Sequoiadendron giganteum. Next base: position 225,980,978 of record CM021107.1, on the reverse strand, counting down.
TGCAAATGATACTATTTGCTTCAATTTTCTTTTGACTAGTTGTTAGTCGTTTAGTTGCTTTCGATGCTACATTACATTATTCTAGTATATCATTGATGTTATGTTAGTAATTATATTTTGTAAATGATACATTTGACATTATGATCATCAAATATTATTCTTATGATGACAATATGATGGATATGTGCGTATTATGGTTTATGTTGTTTCTGAATGTTAACGATGTTATCATAATGTATTTGATGTTTACGATGTTATGATTCATGTCAGTCCTGGTGAATAAGACATTGTATCATTACTCACTCGTGAGTACCCTGCTACGCTGCGACTCTTCTTCACAATGTGTTTTCCGATATATGTGTTGATATGGTTAACAGTGCAATTTGATGCAACTTGCAGGTACAACCATCGACTCCACCTGCTTCGTCAGGTCTAAGCGTGCCAAGACCCAATGGAGATATGTTGATGGGAGATAGTGTTTGGTTCTCTGTCGTGAGCCATCATTCTTGATAGAATGAGTACCACTTGTTACCCATCTGTTTTTGGTTGATGTCTGTCTCGTCATGTCGTCTATTATTTTTTCATGTTGCTTTATGTTCGTCATATTAGAAGTTGACTTATTTAAATTAGATAAATGATTTGATTAATGAGTGTTGATTCTATTGTGATTTTAATTACAATGTTAGAATTAATTAATCATGTTAGATTATTTTATAAAGTTTTGATTTAATGTTTAAAAGGTTTAATTAATTCAATTATTGAAATAGAATATTGATTCAATTTATATTGTTGAAATATTGTGCAATTTAAATATTCTTAAAATAGATATTTTCAAAAGGAGTTGTTTTCAATAGAAATTGCAAAATATCTGAGAACTCGAACTTGATGTCAGAGGAAGGTTAACTTGAACAATTAAATATTTTTAACTGTCCATTCAATTTTGATAGCATGCAAACTGCAAGTTATGTTTTGTGAATTAAAATTAATTGGAAATTGATTTAAGGAAGATTATGCAATTTTCCATGACATTTTTTGGGTTTTTGTTGAAGGTTGTTTTCATGGCAATATTTTTGGAAAGAAGTTTTTTTGTTTCCCTGTGTGATTGGTGTTGGAAAAGATCGTAGATTGTGAATTTTCAGGCTTTGATTGTGTTGGAAATGATACAAAATCTGATAACCTGTGATTGGCTTCACTCTTTAACGGAATTCGAGAAAGCGCTCTAGATTTTCTTCTGTGTATTTGTTTTGTTTCTTGAATTTGTTACTTGTAAATGTTTTTCAAAGTATTTGATTTTATTTATGAACCCATTTGCTGAATTACCTACACAACATCATAAAAGTGAATTTGTGATTGCCAATTTGAATGAATTATTGAAATAATTTATAGAGAAAACGAAGTTTGTTTGAACCTAGCTATGAAACCTCGAATCTTCTGAAAGATTGCTTGAAATCATTGTTGACCTATATATCGTGGATGCATGCATTGAATTACTCACTAATCCTTTCAATTGCTTCAATATAATCCATATTTTATGATATTCGATAGCCCAATCTTCAGCTTGACTCTGAAATCTTCTGACTACTAATTATGCTTCTCCATTGTTGTTTCATTTTAATATTTGCGCTATCTTCTTGTGCGTTGTTTACGTAACCCGTGAAGGAAGTTTCTTGTAATGTTCTCCTTGTATTTACCATGCTAGTTTAGTCAGCGATGTCTATCTTAAGTCCTTGGGTCTTTAGTGAAGTTTGTTCTTTTCTCTCTGATAGATAGAGTTTCTCTTATATCATTGTATCTATTTATGAGACCTCTAGAGGTAGGTGAATGCCAACCTTAAACTTTGAAAATGGATTATGATACATGTTTTGGCTTATGCAATCTAACTATCATTTTATCTTTAACTTTCCAACCTTGAATGCATGGAGTCAGTTATAGCATATATTTTAATGGATTTGGCTATGCTCTTCTCATCGACGTCCTCTTGTAATTTCATTTCCCCATACTTTTATTCTGTAGATCTCCTCCATGGTAGAGATGACATGCACTTGTAATACTTCTTGCTGATGCCATCGACTAAATTTGGAGTAGGTACGGCTGTAGGTCTTGTCTTAGTTCGAATGATTGTTCTGTATCCCATCTCCATCGAATGCATATAGACCTGCTATTATATCTTACATAATTTCAAAAAATCTTGCTTATACAATTTATTCTGTCTCATGCATGGAAGCCTATGGTTCAATATGTAGGATGGCGGTGGATGAGGTTGCCATGCAATTCCTTATCATTTAGTTTGAAATGATATATATTTACGCCTCTATATTAGCTTGAGAGCTATTACCTATTGTAGTGCTATAATCTCATTATACCAGCAGATTTAATGTTCTTCCTTGGTGGTTATTCGTTTCAAGGCTCAAATCTCTTATACTTACCTCTGCCATGTGTAATAATTTTTTTTCCTGAAGCTTAGTCTTGAGTGTTGTGTTATTCTCTTGTGTCTATATCTTTTACCTGGCGGATTATTCAATTGTTTTCTTTCCTGCTTATTCTATTGTCTGGAATATTCTTCTTCCAACCCATAATCTTACCGTTCCCTTATTCCTTATACACAAATTCGATTTTTGAGAAGTTGTTTTCTTCTTTTCTTGTTTACTATTCCACTAATCTTGGTTTTTATACTTCAATCATTTGAAAATTGTTGTCGTCATTAATTCTTACTTGGGGCGTGCGGTTGTCCTCAAACAGTCTCGCTTGCCAAATTCTAATTTATGTTGCCAGTGTTGCTCTACCTTTTTAGACTCTTTCATTGTTGTAGATGTGTCTGTGTGATTTAATCATTTGTACCATATGGTAGATGTGCTTTGAATCCTTGGATCTAAAGGAAATTTTCTTAATATATATCGTTAGGGAAATTTTATCATTGGCATGCAATTGGTATTATTGTTGATATCTGGAACGATTAAATTTATCCTTATATAAGAATTTTTCTCCACTTCATTGGCTTAAATACTCTTGGCGATGGCTGCAATCATGCATGTGTTTCTGGAGTTACCAACACTTTTCTGCCTCTGTTATCTCCATTCTTGGTTTGTGGGTTGCCTTAGTGATGTGTCTAATTCTTGCATACTACCCATTGCTTTGTCTGGTGGGTTCTACACTCACCCAACAATCTTAACATTATCTCTTTTTACCTCATTCATGTTCTTTTATGTAAAGTTGCCAATGTATCCTTATTTTCATCTTCCATATACTGGTAATTGTATTTACCAAATTGCAATCTAATCTTGCTCTTGATTTCGTTATTACTGGTGTGATATGCATATTATTCTTAATGCATGCACTAACTAGTAGGTCGCATACTCTATTGCTCCTTTATGTGAGTTGCTCATTTACTTTGATCTTATCTCATGTGTATTCTCCTTAGATTTCCTACAACATATTTCCTTAGTCTTGGATATATCTTTTTATAAGTGATGCTTACTCGTAACTGTGATATAAACATGTTGCAAACTGGCTTATCTTTCAATCATATTTTTGTATTTTGATATCTGGCTTGTGTAGGTCATGGTTCTTCATGTTGTTCTTTCGGTTCCATGGTGGGGCATTACAACTTGGTATCAGAGCACTAGGTTCTAACACTGGGCACTCTGGATACATGTAAGCCCATTATGTTGACCTAGGTGTTGAACTCTTGAATTTTGTTTTTCCTTTTAGTTTGTTCTCACTTATCAACCTAGGAGTTGTCATTAGGTAGTGTTAGTCCAATGGTGCAGAAAACCAGTGGAAAGGATAGGACCCTCGGTGTAGTGCGCAATGCACCGATATCCTTCCTACCAGCGAAATGCATTATGGAAATTTGTGTAGCATGTGTTTGGGGTGAGTGTGTAAATGTATGTTAAGTTAGGATAAGTTGGGACTTAAAATTTGTTTTGAGTTTAATATCTACCCCAATTTGTGTGTAGGGATGGGAAAGTCAAAGTCCGAAAAGAGGAAAGGAAAGGCAATGAAGGCTACTAAAAAGGGTGTCGTCATCAAAGAAAATCCCACACTGGAAGAACCACCTTGTATTTCCAATGACGAGAGCTTGGCCTAGGCCCTCTCTCGACTCAAGATGGTAAAAGGGAAGAAGATTGTGGAGTTAGGACACATAGCTAAGGTGAAGAAACCATTCGCTTTATGGGATTGGCCATTGGGATGTGGACCTAACACACCTATTTTGTCTAAGGAAGAGAAGGAAATTCTCCGTGCATAGCCTTTCACTTCCATGAAGGCAGTTATGGACTCAAATGAGGACCCTGAAGAGTGTCCTCCCTCAAAGGATGAGGAAATTGGTTGAGGTAAAGATGAACCTCTTGGTTATAAGGGCCCATGTGGCCCATGTTTGTTTGTAGGCTTCCAGGAGTAAGCCTTATTCTAGGGGGTGAGAATTTAATGTCCTTGAAAATGATACTATTTGCTTAAGTTTGATTTTGACTAGTTGTTAGTCGTTTAGTTGCTTTGGATGCTACATTACATTTTTCTAGTATATCATTGATGTTATGTTAGTAATTATATTCTATAGATGATACATTTGACATTATGATCATCAGGTTATGTTCTTTTGATGACAATATGATGGATATGTGTGTATTATGGTTTATGTTGTTTTTGAATGTTAACGATGTTATCATGATGTATTTGATGTTTATGATGTTATGATTCATGTCAGTCTTGGTGAATAAGACAGTGTATCATTACTCACTCGTGAGTACCCTTCTACGCTACGACTCTTCTTCACAGTGTGTTTTCCGATATATGTGTTGATATGGTTGACAGTGTAGTTTGATGTAGATTGCAGGTACAGGCATCGAATCCACCTGCTTCGTTAGGTCCGAGCATGCAAAGACCCAATGAAAATATGTTGATGGGAGATAGTGTTTGGTCCTCTGTCATGAGCCATCATTATGGATAGAATGAGTATCGTTCGTTACCCATTTGTTTTCAGTTTACGTCTATCTCATCATGTCATATGTTATTTTGTCATGTTATTTTATGTTTGTCATGTTAGAAGTTGACTTATTTAAATTAGATAAATGATTTGATTAATAAGTGTTGATTCTATTATGATTTTAATTGCAATGTTAGAATTAATGAACCATGTTAGATTATTTAATAAAGGTTTGATTTAATGTTTAAAAGGTTTAATTAATTTAACTATTGAAATAGAATATTAATTCAATTTATATTGTTGAATTATTGTGCAATTTAAATATTCTTAAAATAGATATTTTCAAAAGGAGTTGTTTTCAATAGAAATTGCAAAATATCTGAGAACTCGAACTTGATGTCAGAGGATGGTTAACTTGAACAATTAAATAGTTTTAACTGTCCATTCAATTTTGATGGCATGCAGACTACCAGTTATGTTTTTTGAATGAAAATTAATTGGAAATTGATTTAAGGAAGATTATAAAATTTTGCACGATAATTTTTGGGTTTTTGCTGAAGGTTTTTTTCATGGCAATATTTTTGGAAAGAAGCTTTTTTGTTTCCCTATGTGATTGGTGTTGGAAAAGATTGTAGATTGTGAATTTTGAGGCTTTGATCTTGTTGGAAAGGATACAAAATTTGATAACCTATGATTGGCTTCACTCTCTGACGAAATTCAAGAAAGCATTCCATGTTTTGTTCTGTGTATTTGTTTCAATTCTTGAATTTGTTACTTGTAAATATTTTTCAAAGTATTTGATTTTCTTTATGAACCCATTTGTTGAATTACCTGCACAACATCAGAAAAGTGAATTCGTGATTGCTAGTTTGAATGAATTATTGAAATAATTTATAGAGAAAACAAAGCTTGTGTGAACCTAGCTATGGAACCTTGAATCTTCTGAAAGATTGCTTTAAATCATTTCTGACCTGTATATTGTGGATGCATGCATTGAATTACTCACTGATCCTTTCAATTGCTTTAATATAATCGATATTCTATGATATTCGATAGCCCAATCTTCATCTTGACTCTGAAATCTTCCAGTTACTAGTTATGCTTCTCCGTTGTTGTTTTGTTTTAATATGTGTGCTATCTTCTTGTGTGTTGTTTACACAACCCATGAAGGAAGTTTCTTGTACAATGTTCTCCTTGTATTTACCATGCTAGTTTAGTCGGCGATGTCTATCTTAACTCCTCGGGTCTTTAGTGAAGTTTGTTATTTTCTCTCTGATAGATGAAGTTTCTCTTATATCATTGTATTTGTTTATGAGATCTCCAGAGGTAGGTGAATGCCAACCTTAAACTTTGAACATGCATTATAATACATGTTTTGTCTTATGCAATCTAACTATCTTTTTATCTTTAACTCTCCAACCTCGAATGCATCGAGTCAGTTATAGCATATTATTTTAATGGCTTTGGCTATGCGCTTCTCATCGACCTCCTATTGTAATTTCATTTCCCCATACTTTTATTGTGTAGATCTCCTCCATGGTAGAGATAACATGCACTTGCAATACTTCTTATTGATGCCATCGACTAAATTTGGAGTAGGTACGGTTTTAGGTCCAATCTTAGTTTGACTGATTCTTCTTTATCCCATCTTCATCAAACGCATATAGACTTGCTATTATATCTTACATAATTTCAAAAAATCTTGCTTATGCATTTTGTTCTGTCTCATGCATGGAAGCCTATGGTTCAATATGTAGGACGGCGATGGATGAGGTTGGAAAATAATTCCTTATCATTTAGTTTGAAATGATATATATTTATGCCTTTGTATTAGCTTGAGTGCTATTACCTCTTGTAGTGATATAATCTCATTATACTAGTAGACTTGTTCTTCCCTGGTGGTTGTTCATTTGAATGTTGGAATCTCTTATACTTACCTCTGCTATGAGTATTACACTTTTTTCCTGAAGCTTAGTCTTGAGTGTTGTGTTATTCTCTTGTGTTTATATCTTTTACCTAGTGGAGTATTCAATTGTTTGCTTTCCTTGTAATACCCCTCCGTTTTGATCTATTGTGTGAATTATGTTGTTTCCTCTTTATGCTTTAGTTTTGTGTTGTACTTGGACTATGTACTTGGTTACAGTTGATCACCGTTTTATCATGATGTATCTTGATGTGTTGATACTATATTTTGATGTGATTATTATGGCATGTTTGGAATTAGCATAAGTGTGTATTTAAATTTATGATGTTTCATGCTTTTGATTATACTGCTATGTTAGATGCGTCAGTTAGAACTACTGTATTGGTGAAGAGGATGGTATCGCATCACTCGCTTACGAGTGCCTTGCGATCTTGTGATTTCCTCTTCATGGTGTGTCGTATTTATGACATATCATTGCATGTGGATATGTTCTTTGTTTGCAGGTTGATAGGTACAAGACATCGACTCCACCTGGTTTCACAGGTTTGAGCGTGTCCATTGCCCAATGGCATTTGATTGGGAGATAGTAACTAGGATTTCTATGCCGATTCGTCACCCTAGTCGTAGTGTGTTGTTGGTCATAGTGTGATCCAATTATTATATTTTGTTCAGTTTGCCTTGTTTCAGTTTATTTTGGAAGTTAGAATGATGTTGGAAATGGGATTATATGATTGAGTAAATTAATTTAATTAATAAATATTTTAATCTTATGGTAGATTTATTTTATTTATTGATTAAGTTATTTATGATGAAATGATTTACATTATTCATTTTGGAAATGCATACTTATTTAAGTTGGAATTGGAAATTAGGAAAATGAAAGAAAAGTCAATTTAGAAATTTGAAATTTTGAAAATTCAAAAATTCAAAAAATAGATATTTCCTATTTTTGTTTTCTGGAATTTATGAGAGTGGTTGTAGAATTTTTGAAAGGAATTTTGCATATCTTTGAATTTTCTTCACAAATATCAACAATGGAGTTTTTGGAGAAAAATTGAGGAGAGAAGGGGAAGGATTGCTAAATTTTTGTGGGTTTGGAGAAAAGGCTCAAGGCATCTATAGAACTTAAGAGGGTTTCATAGCACCACTAGGTTCTTCATCACTCTTCAAGAAAAATCAGGTTATCATCTTGTTTTAATTGAATTTTGCTTGTTTCAAAGGCTCATGTGTTGTAAGGAAAACAGTTGTAGCATGTTGTTTGTGTGCAAAACAAATTTGTTGGGTATCTTGCTTTCAAAATTGGAATAGGATTGTTCAACTTGGAAATAATTTCTTGTTTTCAAATTTGTTAGTTTCATTTTGTTTGTTCTCAATTTTTATTCCTCAATTGTTGAGTTTCATTCTTGTTTGAATGGTAATTGTGTGTATATGCACATATATAGCCTTATACATATATTTGCATATTTGTTTAAATTTTCATTTGGTAATCTTATGCTAGCAAAATTTTATTAATTTTGGCCAGGTTGGAAATTTTATTGAAGCTTGTATATTTCTTTTGGGTTCTGGTTTTTTTTAAAATAAAAATAAATAAAAAATAAAATAAAATGACAGTCGTTTATTTGAGCCAAAAATAAAAATAAAATAAAAACGAAGGGGGGGGTTGGGGCTCACCCCACCACCACCCCCATGGGAAGTGGCGTGGGGGAGCGCATCCAGCAGCCTTCCCCGTCTGCGGCTTGCATAGACTTCGCAGGCAACGGCCACCACAGTTGGTGGTGGTGCTACTAGCGCTGGTTGTGTCGTACCGCGGGGGTCTCTCCACCCTCGCATTCCGCGAAAACCTCCACTAGCAGCAACACCCCCCGACGGTGCCACTTCCTGCGGCTGCCATGAGACAAAACGTCGCCTCCTGCAGCCGCCCCAGCTTGTAACACCGCCGCCTGGTAAGAAAATCGTGGTCGGCTTCAACCAAGAAAAAGGCACGGAGCCCAAGGTTCATGCGGCCCAACCCTAGGGTTGGCACGTGAACCGAGGTAGTGCCCATGGCCTTTTCCAAAATTTAAAATAATAATAATATTTTTATTTTATTTTAAATATTATAATTTTTATAATATATTAATATTATAATTATTATAATACTTTAATATTAAAATTTATTATTATTGTTATTATTATGATTTATCATATTGTTAAAATGCATTTAATATTTTAATATTATGACTATTATAATATTGAAATGTATATGATGGAATGATGTTATTATTCTTTTATAATAATATGAGAAATTTAAACAATAGTTATAATATTAATGTTAATATTATCATTTTGAAAATGATTATTTCATTTTATTATTATATTATTTAGAAGGGAAGTTGTTCTTTTTAGAAAATGAGTTTTATTGAATATGGAATGAATATTTTATTTAAAATATAGAATTTTGCTTTTATCAGAATTATTGAGATACGGTTAATGTTTCATGTATTTAAATGTTGCGTAGAATAAAATGATTGTTGAAATAGCATATTTAATTCAGTTCAATTAATGCAATGATTACTGAATGCCAGTGAGGAAATGGGTTTAGTGAACCCAAAGTAGATTTGATTCTTGTCTCGTTTTGATCTATTTGTATGGTCATTTGGGAATTGTGGATTGTAGCATTTAATCAAGTCTTCCAGTTGGGTTTTCAAGTTTGTGGGTTGTCATACTGTGTAGTCAACCTTAGTTCGCCTTGGGTAGTGCGTTTAACCAGTTTATACCCCCAATTATCACAAACGGGAGTGTGTTGGTTGTATGTCATGGTTAGAGATGCGGTACCCTTATGTCGCACTTGTGTACCCTTGGGTTGTGGAGTTGTTCCATGTGTCATCTTAGAGGAGTGGCTTATAACGAGGGTCGGCACACGAAGTGGTGCCAGGATAACTCGTTGTAAGTTAGTTAATCAAGTGATAGCTTAATTAATTGATTAGAGCATCACGTAGTATCAAACACTTAAAAAGATAATTATGCCTCGCTCATTAACACAAGGGCTCGTAAAGACTTGGGTTGAGATGAGAAGGCCTGGAATGGCAAGATCGTTATCTTGTCTCTATGAAAGATAACTGGTTTGGCATTGGTTTACATGAGGGGTCGGAAGTCGTTAGAGGTTACTAGGATAACCCGAGATGGGGGTCGGGACCTAGGAAGATTCACCAGGATAACCCATGTAACATTGTGATGACACTTCTCCTAGGTCGATAGTATGTTCGCATCAGTGATGCAATTGATTATGTAAATTTTGGAAGCATTGTAACCTTGAGTTAGTGATGTCACTATATTTATTTCAGTAAGGTTATGTTAGCCTATGTCTAGAGGTAGACGTCCTTGGTTAGAAATTTTGGTTACTATCTCCTAGCACAAGGGGTGGACCTTTGGGTTCCACTTGGTTGGGTGGAACGTGCACCTTACTCCGTTGGGTATGCTCCTTGTTCGTGTGGATGAGACTTCCAGTTGGAGAGCTAGTATGATCTAGTTTCATTTCATGTCTTGTTATTTTAGTTGTTATTGAGATGTATTATCCCTCTTGTTATTGAGGTGGAATTTGTAATTGTAATCCTAATTATTGAACTTGTCTCATTCGGGGAATGAGTGTTGTAATCATATTGTTTAATGAATGGATTACTGTATTTGAAAGTTATCTCTTATGCTTGTAAAATTATCTTACATGGAATGTATGTGTTATTTCATCAATTAAATAATTGGCATGGGTTTTATTTATGTTTGTGATGAGGTTCTATATAACCTCTATCTCGTAACCCTAGAGGTTGTTGGCATTAGTTAGTGAACTTACTTATTATTTGTACTTAAGCAAAAAAAAATAGCCTGTTTAAGTAGTTGTTGCAACTTCCTCTAGGGTTGCGTGTGTGGGGCATTACATTCCTTCTTATTCTCTTATCTGGCGTATTCTTCTTCCAACCCATAATCTTACCGTTCCCTTATTCCTTATACATAAATTCATTTTTTGAGAAGTCATTTTCTTCTTTTCTTGTTTACTGTTCCAGTAATCTTGGTTTTTATGATTCAGTCATTTGAAAATTGTTGTCGTCATTTATCCTTACTTGGGGTGTTCGATTGTCTCAAATAGTCTCCCTTGATCAAATTCTACCTGGAATGATTGAATTTATCCTTATATAAGAATTTTCCTCCACCGCGTTGGCTTAAATACTCTCGGCGGTGGTTGCAATCATGCATGTGTTTTTGGAGTTACCAACACCTTTCTGCCTTTGTTATCTCCATTCCTGCTTCATGGGTTGCCTTAATGATGTCTCTAATTCTTGCATACTGTCCATTTCTTTGTCTAGCGAGTTCTAGACTCACCCAACAATCTTAACGTTATCTCTTTTTATCTCATACATGTTCTTTTATGTAAAGTCGCTAAGGTATCCTTATTTCCATCTTCCATATATTGGTAATTGTATTTACCATATTTCTATCTAATCTTGCTCTTGATTTCGTTATTACCAATGTGATTTGTATATTATTCTTTATGCATGCACTAACTAGTAGGTCGCATACTCTATTGCACGTTTATGTGAGTTGCTTGTTTACTTTGATATTATCTCATGTGTATTCTCCTTGGATTTCGTACATCTTTGTTGGAATTTATTGTTTCTCCTAAGCCTCTGCTCATTCGTCGGACCCCTTGCAACCCTCACCTACACATCAGGAGCCTTTATGTTTTGGGGATCCTCCCTACAGCTCTTGACAGCTCCAGAATTGAATGAGGTAACTGATTTTGAAATTGGCATTTCCTACGGTAGGTGATTTCAAATTTTTGAGAGGGAATGTTTGTTTTAGACAAAAAGGATTAAAGGCAGATTATTTTGTTAGTTGGGGAAAAAGGTTGAGAGAAGAAGTCAGAGAAGAAGATTGTAGCAATAGACTATGAGAAGAACATTCTCTCTGAACTCCTAGTAGCTCCTGAATAGCAACAGTTGTTTGTTATTTGTAAGAGCAATGATTGCTCTAAGTAGAGCTCTGTGTTGCTCTTGACAGTGAGCTGTTGATAGCTCCTTATCATTACCAGTCTGGTTGAGCATCTTCTGATCGCTCCTAGAAAGTTGTGATAGTTCTATTTTTTGTTTGTTTTATGTATTGTTTAGTTCCACTTGATTAATAGAGAATCAAAGTTGCATGTCTCCCTTGTGTCTACGCATTTAATATTTGGGTATTTTCAGCTTGACTGGAAAAAAGAGTAGCATCTTTGTGTTTTGTGTTTGGTTTTCAAATCTTGACATGGTATCAGAGCCATAGGCCCCATTTCCTTGTGAGTTTGGGCATTTGTTTTTTCTGGGTGTTGAGTTTTTTGTTTTAGGAGACATGGTTGGAGATGAAGCAAGGATTTGGCAACAGCCACTGTCTTTTAATGGACATAACAATGATGTTTGGGCCAAGAAGATGAAGACCATCATGGTGGCCAATGATTTGTGGGATTTTCTCATAAATGGGTTTGTGGATATCACTGACCCAGCTACATTTGCAGCTCTCACAAATAACTAGAAGACCTAGTTGAAGGAGCAGAGGAAAAAGAATGCAAAAGCTTTGAGTTTGATCAAAGCATCCTTGATAGAGGCCATTTTTTCCAGAATAGTAGTAGCTAAGTATGAAAAATAAGCTTGGGAAATCCTTCAAACTGGATACAAAGGGACTGATAAAGTTAGAGGTGTGAAGCTCTAGCTACATCGAAGAGAGTTCGAAGTTATTGAGATGAAAGAAGGTGAGTCTGTTGCAGAATTTCAAACAAGGTTCTCTGGTTTGTTGAACCAGTTGAGAGAAAATGGAGATGTGTTAGATAAGTTGAAGATTGTTGAAAAACTTCTTAGATGTCTACCCACAAGGTATGATCCTCTTGTCATTTCTCTTGAAGCTGTGACAGACCTTTCTACTTTCAGAGTGGATGAGTTAATGTGTTCTCTCCATACCCATGAGCAGTGCTTAAAAAGGTCTGCTACTTCTTTCCAAGAGCAAGATTTCAAAGCTCAGTCAAATGCAAGAGGTAGAGGGAGAGGTATAAATGGCTCCCGAAGAGGTAGAGGTAGATCTAGTCAAGGAAATGTTGGAGAAGAAAGCTCGGGATGAGCAAACAACCAAGAGGGAGCATGCAATTCTCAGAACAACTTCTATAGAGGCACGAATAACAGTAGTTTGAGTGGGAAAAGTGACAAGAGCAACATTGAGTGCTACTACTATCACAAGTTTGGATACTATGCTAGTGAGTGTTGGAAGAAGAACGGTAATCAACAAAGACATAATATAAATGTTGCTGATTTAGATGTGGTTGAAGGAAATCAGTCCACAACCTTCATCATGTGCAATGTTGGTGAAGAATGCAGCCCTGAAGTCTTGTACTTGGACAATGGTTGCAGCAACCACATGAGTAGTAATGAAAGTCTTTTTTCTTTCATTGAAAAAAATGTTACATCAGAAATTAGAATGGGGAACAATGGAGTTTTTCCTATCAAAGGAAAAAGATCTATTATGATCCGCACCAAGCAAGGTGAGAAGAAGGAGGTCCAAAATGTTTTCTTCGTAGCGGGGTTAAAGCATAACCTCATGAGTGTAGGACAACTAATCCAGAATGGATACAAAGTGTTGATGGAGAAGGGAAAACGTGTCATTTATGACAAGAATGAGAGGACAAAGGTATTTGCAGCAATACAAATGACAAAGAACCAAATGTTTCTGTTGAAGATTGAGACGTGCTTCTCATCTCAGTCTGTTGTTGCACCTCTCATGGATGGAAAATGTATAGCAGTACAACATGCAGCCCTCAAGAGCACCATTAAAGACCCCTCCAAGCTATGGAATCTTAGGTATGGACATTTAGGCTATGTTGGTTTAAGTCTTTTTTCCAAAAGCAAGATGGTTGATGGTTTGCTAAGGATAGTAGAGCCTAATGTTAGATGTGAGGCTTGCATTTGTGGCAAGCAACATAGGGAGACTTTTCAATCGAGCAACTCTACAAGGTCAAGAGCACCATTGGAGTTGGTGCACATGAATTTGGTAGGCCTTATGCAAATCACTTCCATTGGTAATAGCAGATTTTTATGAAATTTATTAATGATTTCAGTCGTAAGACATGGGTTTATTTTTTGCAGCACAAGTCTGGTGCATTTAATAAGTTTTTATTGTTTAAAGCCTAGCTAAAAAAGAGAGTGGACATTCTATCAAATTCCTAAGGTCAGATAGAGGAGGAGAGTATACGTCCAATTGTTTTGTGAATTTTTGTAGGCAAAATGGCATAAAAAAGGAGCTTATAGCCAGTTATACTCCACAACAAAATGGAGTGGCTGAAAGGAAAAATAGGACCATCATGGAGATGGCAATAAGCATGATAAAATAAAAAGGACTCCCTACAGAATATTGGAGAGAGGTTGTTGCAATAGCTATGCATTTGATTAATAGAAGTCCAACAAAGGCAGTCTGTGACAATATACCTCAAGAGGCATGGACAAAACAAAGATGGACGGTTGAACATTTGAGAGTGTTTGGACATGTGGCTTATGCACACGTGCCTAAAGAAAAAAGGAAAAAATTGGATGACAAGGGTGAAAAGTGCATTTTCACGGGCTATAGTGAAGAGTCCAAAGCTTATAGGTTGTACAATCTGGTCACCAGGAAAATTATCATTAGTAGAGATGTGGATTTTTTAGAAGATCAATCATGGGATGGCACAATAGATCCTAGTAGCTCCCGACAGTGCAAAATGATGAAGAAGTTGAAGATGAAGATTAGGAAAATCTTGTAGCAGCAGAGATTAATGGCTCCAGACCGCTCCTAATCGCTCTTGATTAGAATAGATAGAAAGGGAAGCAGCCATAGACAACTAGAGGTTCAGCTCCTGATAGCTCCCGATGAGCTCTTGACAATTTTAGATGAGCTCCTAACAGCTCTCGATGAGCTCTTAACAGTTTCAGAGGAGCTCCTAACAGCTCCTAACGAGCTCCTGACAGCTCCTGATCGCTCCATTATCAGCTTGTTCAGCAGAACAGCAACAACACTGAAAATTCAGACCCCACTCTCGCCTCCCCAATGCTAAGAAAGACCAAGAGTCTAAGGGAGATCTACCAAAATGAAAGGTATGATGAGGAATTTGATGAGAGTGAATTTTGTACTATTTTATCACAATGATCCAATTTATTTTGAAGAAGCTATGAAAGAGGATAAATGGTGTGAAGCCATGGATGAGGAAATAGATGCATTAGAAAGAAACAATACATGGGAGCTGATTGATTTGCCTCCAAACAAGCAAGATATTGGAGTAAAATGGGTCTATAAGACCAAAAGTAATGTCGAAGGAAGAATAGACCAGCACAAGGCAAGATTAGTTATCAAGGGGTACAAACAACAATTTGGAAGATACTATGATGAAACATTTTCCGTTGTTGCTAGGATGGAGACTATGAGGGCAGTCATAGCTATTGCTGCCCAACATGAATGGAAGGTATTTCAAATGGATGTGAAGTTCGCCTTTCTTAATGGAGTATTGAAAGAAGAGGTTTATGTGGAGCAACCTTTTGGATATGAAGTTCCAGGCCAAGAACACAAGGTGTATAGGCCGAAGAAGGCTCTTTATGGGTTGAATCAAGCTCCACAGGCATGGTATAGTAGGATTGACTCATATTTGATGAGTAACAGCTTTAGCAAAAGAGATGGTGAGCCCAGTCTCTACATAAAGGTAGAAAATGGTAACATTTTAATTATTGTCTTGTATGTAGATAATTTAGTTTTTACTGGGGATGATTATTTCCTCATTGCTGATTTTAAAGAGGCCATGAAAAGAGAATTTGAAATGACAAATTTAGGTCTTTTGAGTTATTTTCTAGGCATAGAATTAAAACAAATGCATAATTGTATTTTTATCTCTCAAGAGAAGTATGCAAATGAGATCTTGAAGAGATTTAAAATGCTTGAGAGAAATCCTACCCCAACACCAACAACCGTAGGTCTTAAGTTGAGCAAGGAAGATTGCAGCAACAATGTGGATCCGACCATATATAAAATTTTGGTAGGAAGTTTGATGTATTTGACAGCAACTAGGTCGGATATATGCATGGAGTGAGTCTGATTTTCAAATTCATGGAGACTCCAAGAGACACCCATTGGCAAGCAGGTAAGAGAATCCTAAGGTATGTGGATGGTACCAAAGGATATGGTGTGTTGTACACAACAACAAAAGAATATGGGTTGGTTGGTTGCACTAATAGTGATTGGGAAGGAAGTTTGGATGATAGGAAGAGCACTTCAAGCTATGTATTTCATTTGGGTTCGGGTGCAATCTCTTGGGCTTCTAAGAAGCAACCTTTTGTTTCCCTATCAACGATTGAAGTTGAGTATATAGCAGCAAATCCAATAGCATGTTAGACTATTTGGCTGAGAAGAATCTTGGTAGATTTGAAAGAAAAACAAGAGGATGGAATAGTGATCTATTGTGACAATGTTTCATCAATAGCTTTGACGAAAGATCTTGTGTTTCATGGAAGAAGCAAGCACATTGAAATCAAGTATCATTTTATTCATGAATTGGTTGAAAATGGTGAAATTAAAATGAAGTTTTGTAGGTCTAAGAAGTAGCTAGCAGACATATTCACCAAGCCTTTGAGCATTGACAATTTTATGTGCTTTAGAGGAAAATTGGATGTTGTTGATTTGGATCAGGATTGATCTTGTTGTTTTATCAGCTCAGGACAAAGGGGGAGTGTTGGAATTTATTGTTTCTCCTGAGCCTCTGCTCATCTATCAAACCCCCTATAGCCCTCACCTACCCATCAAGAGCCTTTTTGTTTTGGGGATCCTCCTTGCAGCTCCTGACAACTCTAGAATTAAATAAGGTAGCTGATTTTGAAATTGGCATTTACTACAATAGGTGATTTCAAATTTTTGAGAGTGAATATTTGTTTTAGACAAAAAGGATTGAGGGCAAATTATTCTGTTAGTTGGGGGAAAAATTTGAGAGAAGAAGTCAGAGAAGAAGATTGCAACAACAAACTCCGAGAAGAACATTCTCTCTGAGCTCCCACCAGCTGTTGAATAGCAGCAACTGTTTGTTATTTGTAAGAGCAGTGATTGCTCCAGGTAGAGCTCTACGTAGCTCTTGACAGTGAGTTTTTGATAGCTCCTACTCATTACCAGTCTGGTTGAGCAGCTTCTAATCACTCCCAAAAAGTTGTAATAGTTTTGTTTTTTGTTTGTTTTATGTATTGTTTAGTTCTAGTTGATTAATAGAAAATCAAAGTTGCATGTCTCCCTTGTGTTTCCGCATTTAAGATTTGGGTATTTACAGCTTGACTAGAAAACAAAGTAGAAACTTTGTGTTTTTTGTTTGGTTTTCAAATCTTGACAATATTTCCTTAGTCTTGGATATATCATTTTATAAGTGATGCTTACTTCTTGTAACTGTGATATAAACAACATGTTGCAAATTGGCTTATCTTTCAATCATATTTTCGTATTTTGATATTCGGCTTGTGTAGGTAGTTAAATATTTAGTGAGTTGGCCAGTCAACTATGTGTTGGATGATTACCTTCACATTTAGCATCCGTTGAACTATAGTTTGATGGCCATGCAACCCATCATGTAACTCAGTGCGTACAATTTTAAACCGGCTTTTGATTTTATAAAATTTGATATGCATGTGCTGCCATTAGTAGTGATCTTATGTTAGCTTTGTATCATCTTGGTGTTCGGCAATTGAAATCATTTGAGTGCATTGTTGGGTGTGTTGATATATGTATATCACCACATCTAATCGAACTTAGATAAATTTTGAGATATAATGTTAATAGTTCTTCACTACATTTTAAGTATTATTTGGATATGATGTGTTTGAACTGTTGTTGAGAGATAATGGATAATTGGTAAGAATCCATTACTGATATTTCATTTATTTATTTTGTTTAATACTTATTATTATTTCATATATAGATTGAGTCATGGATTTTATAATTCATACTATGGAATTCGATGTAGAAGGTTATGTGAATATAGTGGTATGCTTCTTTCACTTGGATATGATAATTTATCCCTATATTGATTGAATGGTATAAAATGATATCAATGTAATTGTATTTATATTTATTTATCTACTATAATTGAAATTATATTGATGGTGGTATTTATGTAATCCTTAGAATTAAAGGAACAAGTAACATATTAAAGTGTAGATTGTGCATTATTGACGTTGAGTTTTAGTGGTGATTACGATTTGGTATTCCTTGTCCATAAGTAATTATGGTTGTTTGCTAGTACTTAGGATATTGATAACCTTTGTGTTTTGGTGGATTGATTATTATGATTATGAAGGTTAGGGCTTCTATATATGTGGTTATTTTTGGATGTGATATCTTTATGTTTATATATAGATGTTAATGTAACTAATTGTGCTTGTTATGTTATAGCACATGAAACAACGTATTAGAAATCCACATACTAATTATCATGGATTGTGGAAACAAAATGTTATTAATTAACGTATTAGAATTTAAGAAATTTGATGTATGATTTAGAATGATTTGGTTACGGGTAAGTGCACCAATTTGTGACACAATTTTGGCTCTTAATATGCCACTTTTTTTTTTGAAATCAGGAAAATCTAATTTGCATGGGAAATGAAGATAGTTACGCTCAAAATTTCAAGATGTGGCAAGAAAAAAAGTTGAAGTGATCTGAGTCTAGTTTCTAAGCTACTATTGTTTTTTGAAATTAATGAAGATTAAGGGTCTCAAAAAGGGGGGGCCCAAAACAGGTCCTATTTTTATCAAAAAAATAGCATAGTGCCTGAGGGCTCCCCCCTTTTTGGTTAACTTTTTTTTAGAATTTCAAAAAACCCAATAGTGAGAAATTAGATAACACCATTTAGTTTATCCTCCTTCTTTCGGATAATTTTTTTAATGAATATATAATATTTTATGAATTTTGAAAGTGGAAACATCCTGAAAAGCTGAAATTTGAGCATGCTCCCCCCCCAATTTTTTTGCAAACTAATCAAAAATTGATTTTTTTTTCATCATGTGTACAATGGAGTCTAGTTTCAAAAAACATAATTTCTTTCACGTTCTGATGAACATGTAAAAGTCTATCCTAAACCTAGCACATGTTGGTTTTGACCAAAAACGAAGGCATTTACAATAGAGGCCATGGATCAAAACCTTAACTAAATCAAAATGAAAAAAGAATTATATATTTAGATAGCTGAGATAGAGGTTAACACTATCACGGTTTTTTTTATAAACTTGCATTGAAAGACATGCAAATGAGATGGGGAGCATGATTGAAAATATGAGAAAATATAGCAAATCCTGTTAATTAACATGTCTAAAGCAGGCCTTTTGGCGAGTGCCAAATGTAATGAGTCATTTGGTGAGCACCAAATGGTCTGCTTTGCACAGAACTAGATTCTCGCTTTCTCTGTCAGGGAAACGATATACATGAAATAAACATTTAAGTATAAGTTGACATTTACATATGGACATTTACTTTCTTATACTTTAAGTTATATTTCATGTATATATAGGCAGGATGTTTGAGAGTGGTTTCAGATCTCTGAGAGTTATAATGCAAATTCTAGTTTTTGGAAGATCTTAAAAATTTCAGACATTCAAATTTCAATAATCAGCATGTCAAATTTCAATAATCAGGGGGTCAAATTTTAGTACTCAAGAGGTCAAAATTCATCTATCTCACTCATTTTCATCTTTTATTCTCTAGACCTCTCTCTCTCTCACTATCTCCATCCCTTTATCTAACAATATCTTCCTTGAGCTCAAGAACTATGTCTCTACATGTCCATCTCTCTCTCCTTCCCTCTCTAATATCTATCTCCCTCCATCCTTCCCTCTCTACATTTTTCTATCTCTCATCCCTCTCCTTTAATCTCTATATATCTCTCTCTACTCTCTATACCTACCTATCCCTCCCTCCCTCCATCTCCTCTCTTTCTCTCTCTCTTTGCTTCCCTCGCTCTCTCCTCCCCTCTCTACTCTTTATTTTTTCATTCTCTCTCCTTCCCTCTCTAGTTTTCTCTATCTCACTTCTCTCTCCTTCCCTCCCTCCCTCTCTAATTTTCTCTATCTCCCTCTCTCTCTCCTTCCTATTCTACTTCTCTTTATCTCACCTCTCTTTCTCCCCCTCTCTCTCTCTCTTCCTTTCACCCACCTTTGCTCTCTACTTCTCTCTATCTAATCTATCCCTCTATACATCTCTCTCTCTCCCCCCTCCTTCCATCTCAATCTCTCCACCTTCCTCCATATCTCTCTAATTTTAAGCTCCATCACACATCTCTATCACCCATCTCACTTCTCTCTTTCCCCTTCCCTCTCTACTCTCTTTCTCTCTATCTCACCCCTCTCTCCCTACCTATTCCTCCCTCCTCACTCTTATCTCTCTCACCTCTCTCTCTCCATCCCTACCTCTTCCTCCCTCTATTTTTCTCTTTATCTCCTCCTCCCTCTATCTACCTATACCTCTCTCTATTTTTGTCTTACCTCTCTCTCCATCCCTACCTCTCCCTATATCTCTCCTTTCATATCTACTTCTCTCTACCTAGATGTCCCTCTATACCTATTTCTCTCTCCCTCCTTTCCTCCTCTCTCTCAATATCTCCACCTTCTTTTCCTCTCTAATTCTATCTCTATCACCTCTCTCTATCTCTCTCCTCCCTCTCTACTCTCTCTCTCTCCCTCCCTCCCCCTCTTTCTATCTCTCCTCTCTCCCTCCCCATATTTCTATATCTCTTTGCCCTCTCCCTACCTATATC
>CM021107.1:225643883-225960243 GCA_007115665.2 Sequoiadendron giganteum | reverse complement strand
TCTCTCCCTCCTTGCCTCCTCTCTCTCAATATCTCTACCTTCTTTCCCTCTCTACCTCTCTCTCTCTCTCTACCCTTAACCCTAAACCCTAAACACTTAAAACCCTCTACCCTCTACACTCTATCTCTCTCCCACTCCCTCTCCCTCTCTCTCTCTCAATTCTCTCCCTCCTGTTGGGTCTCAAAAGCGCAGGTTTGAACCACAAGAGGTTGCCAAGCTCTCACAACACTTTTGGCCAACTAACAAGGCCAATTGATGCAATTGTACCTTCTGCTCTTCAGGCTCTGCAAAACCTAGGCGGGTGCACCTATATGTATGTTGTAGATTTTAGATTTGTTTCTTGGTCGATCAATCTATCCACAATGGCAAAGGAAAGTGGACAGATAAAATTACTACACCTACTCCTACTCCTACTGCACAAAGAAAATTATGTACATTATTTCCATCCCAGTCCCTTCTCAGGAAAATTCTAACTCCGATAGTCTAACTACTGCTTTCTTTTTCTACTTGTCTCCTAATTTTCTGAAATATATATACATTACATACCCAAGGGTCGTGACCCTTCACTTTCTATTACAGCTGTTTGAATTTTATGACAGAGATTTAAAATATTTAATTAGATTGCCTATCGGAAAATTAAATATTTTTAACTATATCATCGCTTTGATTTTCCCCTTTATATCCTTTCCCACCCTTTAAGTTTCATTTTATCCGCTCCTTTATTTTTATCTTCCCATGGCCTTATTATCTTTATTGTTACCGCTCTACCACGGGCTTGAATTTTCTTCATGAGGTATCATGATGTCCTTTTTACTCCCCACATTTATTGTCTCAATGAGCCTTTACCATGCTACCACGATCACACGGATGACTGCTAGTGGTACCATGGTAGCCACCCTTAATCGCTAGTGCCAACCATTAACCACTCCTTGTTGTCCTTCATTGACTACCTTCACTGACCGCTATCGTTACCGCGGTCACCGCGGTCTATGGTTTAACCACGCGTGGTACCACGGTAACCGCTTCAACTAACATCGCTGTGGTTTTCTCATTGCCACCACACTACCGCGGTCACCGGCCTGACTGCCAGTGGTACTGTAGTAGCCACTCTGTAAACTATTGGTTGCATTCACCGACTTCCCACTAACCATCCACTGTCACCCTTCGCCAACCACTACCTGGTTACCATGGTCAGCACGGTCTGTGGTTTAACCATGTGTGGTGGCATGGTAAACATCTCATGCCTGCTCCATTAGCTACTACCCGACCACCGCGCTACCACACATAGTATGATGTCCCCCCACGGTATAGCAGTAAGGGTTAATGTGACTCCCCCAAACAATTACCACCATACCGTGGGCCCCCATGTATGAGGTCACGGTTGGGCGGTAAATAATATGTATAAAGTGATTTTTTAAGGGAGCGATAGTGATATAAAGTATATGAGCATTTTTTGGAAAGGGGAAAAATGAATTTTATATGGAAAGATAGGAAAATGATAGGTCTAGATGGAAAAACCATAGGGTTTTTAATGAAAATAGTGGAAAATCACATAATTTTCTTATGGAAATCAACCCTTAAACCCTTAAACACTCAACCCTCAACCCTCAACCCTCAACCCTCAACCCTCAACCCTCAACCCTTAAACCCTATACCCTATGAATTAAACCATCAACCCTCAATTATCAACCCTTGACCCTTAATACCTCAACCCTAGGTAGGTATGGGAACATAGGTGAGATACAGAGTGATGAAGAGAGAGGTAGGTAAAAAAAGGGATAGGGGAAATAAATATAGGTAGAGAGGGTAGGAGATGTAGAGAGAGGAGAGATAGAGATAATTAGAGAGGGGAGGGAGGGAGAAGTAGGGAGGAGATAGAGGTGTGTGTGTGTGAGAGAGAGAGAGAGAGGAGACACAGTTGAGATATAGAGTGATGGAGGGAGAAGTGGGTAAAGAGAGGGAGAGGGGAGATAAAGATAAATATAGAGGGAAGGAGATGTAGAGAGAGATGATAGATAGAGAGAAGTGGAGAGTGGAGGGATGGTGGGAGAGGAAAGGAGGAGATAGAGGTGAGTGTGTGTGAGAGGGAGAGAGAGTGAGATGAGGTAAAATGAGGGGACAGAGGAAGGGGGAGAAAGAAATATATTCGAGAGGGAAGGGGGGAGAGATATAGAGTAGAGAGGGAAGGAGAGAGGGAAGGAGGGAGAGTGAGATGGAGAGAGTGGTGAGATAGAGAGTAGAGAGCTAAGGAGAGAATGGGAAATACAGATAAAGAGAGAGATGGAGGTTGGAGGGAGGGAGAGGTAGAAAGGGATAAGTGAGACATAAAGATGGAATGATGGAAAGTGGGATAGAGAGGGAATGGTGATTTAGAGAGGAGGGAGTGAGAGGGAAGGAGGGAAACTGGGAGAGAGGGAATGGTGATTTAGAGAGGAGGGGGTGATAGGTAGAGATAGAGAGGAGAGAGTGAGAGAGAAAGAGAGGGATAGAGAGACAGAGAGAGAGGTAGGTAGAGCAAGGGAGAGGAGAGATAGAGAGTAGAGAGGGAAAGAGGTAGGGAAGGAGGCATAAGTGAGATAGAGAGGGATGGAGAGAGAGAGTGATGGAGGGAGAGGTATGTATAGAGAGGGAAAGAGAGAAGAGAGATAAAGAGTATAGAGGGGAAGGAGGTGTAGGGAGATAGAGGTGTGTGAGTGAGTGAGAGAGAGATAATGGTGAGATAGAGAAAAATATTGATTGAGAGAGAAAGAGGGGGAGAGAGGGAGGGACAATAGTGAGAGAGATTGGGAGGAGAGACAAAAAGAAGTGGAGGGATAGGTAAAGATGGATAGTTGAGATAGATAGAAGGAGAGAGATATAGGTAGAGAGAAGGTAAAGAGAGATAGAAAGAGGGGGAGGGAGAGAGGAGAGATCAAAAGAAGGGGAGGGAGGGAGAGATAAAGAGAGTAGAGAGGGAGGAGAGAGATAGAGAGAATTAGAGAGGGAAATAAGGTGGAGATATTGAGAGAGAGGAGGCCAAGAGGGAGAGAGAAATAGGTATAGAGGGACAAATAGGTAGAGATAAGTAGATATGAAAGGAGAGATATAGGGAGAGGTAGGGATGGAGAGAGAGGTGAGACAAAAATAGAGAGAGGTACAAGTAGATAGAGGGAGGAGGAGATAAAGATAAAAATAGAGGGAAGGAGAGATGGAGGAAGAGGTAGGGATGGAGAGAGAGAGGTGAGAGAGATAAGAGAGAGGAGGGAGGAATAGGTAGGGATAGAGGGTTGAGATAGAGAGAAAGAGAGTAGAGAGGGAGGAGAGAGATAAAGAGAGGTGATAGAGAGAGAATTAGAGAGGGAAAGAAGGTGGAGATATTGAGAGAGAGGAGGCAAGGAGGGAGAGAGAAATAAGTATAGATGGACAACTAGGTAGAGAGAGAAGTAGATATTAAAGGAGAGATATAGGGAGAGGTAGGGATGGAGAGAGAGGTCTAGGTGGAGAGATGTGTGATGGAGCTAAAAAGTAGAGAGATAAGGAGGAATGTGGAGAGATTGAGAGGGAAGGAGGGGGGAGAGAGAAAGATGTATAGAGAGATAGGTTAGATAGCAAGAAGTAGAGAGAAAAGGTGGGTGAAAGGAAGAGAGAGGGAGAGAGAGGGGGAGATAAAGAGGTGAGATAGAGAGAAGTATAAAGGGAAGGAGAGAGAGGGGGATATAGAGAAAATTAGAGAGGGATGGAGGGAATCTTAGGTCTCTCACTCACTCACTCACTCACTCACTCACTCACTCTCTCTCTCTCTCTCCCTCTCTCTCTCTCCACTATACCCTTAACCTAAAACCTTAACCCTTAAAAACTCTACCCTCTACCCTCAATCTCTCTCCAACTCCCTTCCCTTCTCTCTCTCAAGTCTTTCCCTCCTACCCCCTCTCCCTCTCTCAAATCTCTCTCTCTCTCTCTCTCTCAAGTCTCTCTCTCAAGTATCTCTCTCAAGTCTCTCCCTTCTACCCCCTCTCCCTCTCTCAAGTCTCTAATGTCTCTCCTTCCCACCCTACCTCCCTCTTTCTCTCTCTCAAGTATCTCCGTCCTACCCCATATTCCTCTCTCTCTTTGTCAAGTCTCCCCCTCCTATACCCTCTCCCTCTCACAATGACTCCCTCCCTCTCTCACTCTCTCTCCCTCTCCCAATGCCTCTCTCTCAAGCATGTCCCTCCCACCACCTCTCCCTCTCTCTCTCAAGTAGAGGGATTAGGGATTAAGGGTTGACGGTTGAGGGTTGAGGGATTAAGAGGGTATGGGGGTTGATGGATTAGGGTATAAGGGTTAAGGGTTTAAGGTTGAGGGTTGATGGATTAAGAGGGTATATGGGTTGATGGATTAGGGTTTAAGGGTTGAGGTTTGAGGTTTAAGGGTTGAAGGATTAAGAGGGTATAGGGGTTGAGGGATTAGGGGTTGAGGGTTGAGGGTTGAGAGATTAAGAGGGTATGGGGGTTTATGGATTAGGGTTTAAGGGTTAAGGGTTGAGGGTTGAGGGATTAAGAGGGTATAGGGGTTGAGGGATTAGGGTTTAAGGGTTGAGGGTTAAGGTTTCAAGGTTGACATTGTATAGGGGTTGAGGGATTAGGGTTTAAGGTTTGAGGGGTAAGGGTTAAGGGTTGAGGGATTAATATTATAGAGGGGTTGACTGATTAGGGTTTAAGGGTTGAGGGTTGAGGGGTTGAGGGATTAAGAGGATATGGGGGTTGAGGGATTAGGGTTTAAGGGTTGAGGGTTGAGGGATTAGGAGGGTATGGTGGTTGAGGGATTCGGGTTCAAGGGTTAAGGGTTGAGGGTTGAGAGAGTAAGAGGGTATGGGGGTTGATGGATTAGGGTTTAAGGGTTGAGGGTTGAGGGATTAGAAGGGTATGGGGGTTGAGGGATTAGGGTTTAAGGGTTAAGGGTTTAGGGTTCAGGGATTAAGAGGGTATGGGGGTTGATGGATTAGGGTTTAAGGGTTGAGGTTTGAGGGTTAAGGGTTGAGGGTTGAGGGGTTGAGGGATTAGGCCTCACTTATCTTACAATACCTCTTTGTCGGGCCTCACTTACCTCCCACCCTAATTTCTTAGGTCTCTCCTTCCCACACCCTCTCTCCCACTTTAACTCCCTCTCCTTCTCTTAGGTGTCTCCCTCCCACACCCTCTCCCTCCCCCTCTCTCCTTCTCTCAGGTTTATCCCTCCCAGCCTCTCTCTAAGAGGGTATAGGGGTTGAGGGATTAGGGTTGAAGGGTTGAGGGATTAAGAGGGTATGGGGGTTGAGGGATTAGGGTTTAAGGGTTGAGAGTTGAGGTTTGAGGGATTAAGAGGGTATTGGGTTTGAGGGATTAGGTTTTAAGGCTCTGCCTATTTGTCCCTCTATACCTATTTCTCTCTCCCTCCTTGCCTCCTCTCTCTCAATATCTCTACCTTCTTTCCCTCTCTACCTCTCTCTCTCTCTACCCTTAACTCTAAACCCTAAACACTTAAAACCCTCTACCCTCTACTCTCTATCTCTCTCCCACTCCCTCTCCCTCTATCTCTCTCTCAATTCTCTCCCTTCTACCCCCTCTCCCTCTCTCAAGTCTCTCTCTCTCACTCACTCACTCCTTCTATGTCTCTCCCCTCTACCCTTATCCCTCTCTCAACCCTTAAACCCTAAACCCTAAACCCTTATACCCTCTACCTTATACATTAGACCCTCAATGCTAATCCTTCAACCATATACCCTTAAACCTATACCCTAAACCCTCTACCCTAAACCCTAAGAGAGAGAGGAGGGAGGGATAGGTAAAGATGGATAGTTGAGATAGATAGAAGGAGAGAGATATAGGTAGAGAGAAGGTAAAGAGAGATAGAAAGAGGGGGAGGGAGGGAGAGAGATCTAGAGAGAGTAGAGAGGGAGGAGAGAGATAGAGAGAAGTAAGATAGAGAGAACTAGAGAGGGAATCTTAGGTCTCTCACTCACTCACTCACTCACTCACTCCCTCTCTCTCTCTTAGGTCTCTCTTTCTCACACACTCACTCACTCCCTCTATCTCTCTCCCCTCTACCCCAAACCCTAAACCCTTAACCCTTAACCCTTAAACCCTAAACCATTAAACCCTCTACCCTCTACCCTTAACCCTCCCTCTATCTCTCTTCCACTCCGTCCCTCTCTCTTTTTCAAGTCTCTCCATCCCACCCCCTCTCCCTCTCTCAGGTCTCTCTCTCACTCACTCAATCCATCTATCTCTCTCCCATCTCCCATATCCCTTAAATCATAAACCCGTAAACCCTCTACCCTCTACCCTCAACCCAATAACCTCAACCCTAATCCCTCAACACTTAAAACCTTAAACCCAATTAGACTCTCTACCCTAATCCCTCTATTAGGTATGTCACTCACTCACTCCCTCTATCTCTCTCCCATTCCCTCTCCCACTCCCTCTCTCTCACTGTCTCCCACTCTATCTTTCTCCCTCTCTCTCTCTCCCTCTCTCAGATATCTCCCTCCCACTCTCTCTCTCCCTTTATCTCATGTATCTCCCCCCACCCCCTCCATCTCTCTTGAATCCCTCTATCTTGAGTACTCCCTCTCCCTCCCACCCCCTCTCTATCTCTCAAGTCTCTCTCTCTCTCTCACTCCTTGTATCTCTCCCATCCCTCTATCTCTCACTCCCTCTCTCTCCTACTCTCTTAGGTATCTCCTTCCCACCCCCTATCTCCAACTTTTTCTCCCTCTCCTCTCTCGAGTGTCTCCCTCCCACCCCTTCTCCCTCCCTCTCTCTCACTCTCTCTCTCTCTGTCTCTATGGATTAGGGTTTAAGGGTTAAGGGTTAAGGGTTGAGGGATTAAGCCTCACTTATCTCACAATCCCTCTCTATCAGGCCTCACTTACCTCCCACCCTACTTTCTTAGATTTCTCCTTCTCCTTCCCACCCCCTCTCTCCCACTTTGACTCCCTCTTCTTCTCTCAGGTGTCTCCCTCCTAGCCTCTCTCTCTTAGGTTTCTCCCTCCCACACCCTCTCCCTCCCCCTCTCTCTCTCCCACTCCCTCTCTCTCTCATTCCCTCTATCTCTCTCCCACTTTGTGTCTCTCCCTCTCTAAATTCTCTCCTTTTGAGAGGAACATATTTGGTGAGCACCAAATTAGTTTTACCTTGAAATGGTAAAAATAAGGGTTGACCCCATGATTCAGGCCCACATTCTCCTACATTTGTCTGGTTCAACACTTTATCCGAGTCAGAAACATCTTTTTACTGCAGTTGACTTCATATTGTACCAATCTATGCTTGATCCATCACCTTTTTACCACCAATCTGCATGGTAGACAACGTAGAAAAAGATATTTTGAAGTTACTACATCATTTTACATTATCTGAGGTAATATATTCATTTTGGTAAATTGAAATGTTTGTATTTAGTATATTTGTTTGTTTTTGACAATATAAACTAAATTTCCTTAATGATTTTATTAATCATAACAATTGGACTTAGAATTCAACATTGAATTAGATGGGATTTGGATAGAAAATTTCAATTTTTATGAGTTTGAAGAACAAAAAAAATAAAAAAACATGACATTTACTTATGAATTCTATTTGCATTTCTTATAGTAGTCCATTTCCAGCATGGCTAGTGGAATTCGTTGTATTTCATTCTTTTTTTAACTAATTTGGAAAACTTTTATTTTCATCTAATTTGGAAAACCTCATTGCCAAAGAAATAGTGAATAATGATAAGATATAGCATCACAAACCCTTCTTTGAATCCATATTCTTCATGAATTTTTTGACAATCAAAAATTTGGTTTTGAGAAAAATAAACACAAGAGTCTCTAGTTTTCATTTAGGTGGCAACAATTTATACCCTAGGTTTGTGATTCTCATTGATTTGTTGTATTGAATGGTTTCCACCTCTCTCTGCATCAATTTTTTTGTAAAATGCATTACTTACTTTTGTTCTATGTGTGTTTGTGGACATGTAGCATTCAAGGTCATTCCGAGGAAATGATTGAAGCCTCTAACACCATAAGAATGTGTAGTTAAAAATGCAAGGAGAAGAGAATCAAAAAAATTAGCTTGTGAAGAAAAGGAATTGCAGCCCATATAGCCACAAATTCCCGTGCAATCTAAGAGAGATGTCAAATTGGAAAAACAAAGGGCACGAATGAGGAAAGTTCATGGAAGGATAGGAATGGATACAGAATTTGGGGGCACATCATCAACCATAGGTGAAGCTCAATGCACATCTCCAATTGAAGACACATTGACAACAACATGTGGTTTTCTAGGTACATCGAAAATCACATCTCCAATTGAAGACACACCATCAAAAACATTGCATTTTGAAAGTACATCAGCAAACACATCTCTATTTGAAGGAAATCCACAAACAACATCTCAATTTGGAGGTACAACATCATTTACATGTCAATCTCAAGGTATGTCATCAATTGCACCTCCAATTGAAGGTACACGATCTATCCCCGATGTTGTTGACCTTCCCAATATTGACACAAATTTACATTTGAGAACTCCTCCTAGAGTTTTCCATAGAAAACCTACATTTTTGATTGATATTGATTTCAATGTTTTGAAATGGATTCCTAATAAGATTCCAAAACGTACATGTCAAAGATATGCAGAAAGGATATGGAGTTTGTTTTTTGCGAAGCTAAGTGAGGGTGGAGGATGCCAACTAATTGTTGAAATGATGAGGCAACTAAAATTTAGGCCCACCATGAAGGCTCTTAGGCTAAGATTTTTGAATGACTCAAGTGAAAATTCAATTTTAAAGAACTTGATGAGTGCATACGAGAGTGTGGGTTCCACCTCACACACGAAGGATAGTTGTACCACATGATGTGTGATGACAACAACACTGTTAAGCAGTCAAACAAGGAACAAGGTTAACCTTACAAAGGCAAGTAATTCTTTGAAAATAAGTAGATCATCTCTAATGAGAGCCAAAGGAAGGCATTAAAGAGTGGAGGATCCAAATAGCAATGAGTTATGGGCATTTTCGGGTAGACTGCCATGGAAAGACACAAGAATTGCTCAAGGCTTGAGATCTTTAATTGTGAATTATTGGAAGGATAACACAAGGACCTCTCCTAATCAAAGAGATGTTGTAAGAAGGAGAAACGATAGTATAAACCATGAGCCACATCCAATGCATTACTTGGATACCACTCAAACCCAATTTTTTGCTGATTTAGTATAAAAGTTTCCTAAAATTAAAATATGTCAAAGGTATTTTGAAATGCTAAAGCCTTTTTATGTCAAAATAAATCACACACGCACTACTTGTTGTTGTAGGTTTCATATTGAGTTTTCTAACCATTATGATGTTTATCGATGTATATGTGTAGATATGCATACTGACAATGTTTTCTAGGAATGTAACATAATGCCTCCACCTAAATCGCCAAGGAAATTTTTATCTTCCATTTTATGTGAAAGAGAGGATGGTCAATTTTTTTACAAAAAATCATGTTTGGATGGCACATGTGATCATTGTGGTGACATGCAACATTTTCCAATTTTCCAACACATGGCTAGTACACACACAATTGGAGACAAAATTGTGGAATTTGGAAAATATACAATAGTGGCATACAGTCTAAAAGATGGGAAAGAAGCAAAGAAGTGTGAATTGGTCAGTGATAAGATTCCAGTGTATCAGTTTATGGGAATTTTTTATGATCGGGTGGTTTATGATTATGCAACGCATACACATAGAGCACAATGGTTGGACTCATAGTTCAAGTTATGCAAGGACACATTTCCACTTTGTCATATCATTTTAGTTGTCGACTTCACTAAGAGCTACACACTACAACCATAGAACGAGGTGCAATCATAGTACTACAACTCTGTACAGGTTTCTATATTTGTACATATAGCATTCATTCATGCAAATGATAGTACAGAGGAAAATAGGAAATTATTGAGGGAGTATCACTTTTACATCAGTGATGATCACACACATTCTACAGAGTTTTTTCAAGGTTGCTCTCATATGTTCTATGCCAATCTGGCTAGCAGGGGCATATCATTTAGTCAACATATCATATGGTCAGATAATTGTACATCACAATTCAAGAACGCCATAATTTTTTACCGGTTGAGCAGGATGCATAGGATTAGTGGTGTTCAACATATGTGGAACTTCTCAGAGGCCGAGCATGGAAAGGGGGAGCATGATGGAGTAGGTGCATGTATCAAAAGATCCCTAGCACGAGAAGAGTTAAAGTACACAAACAGTGTAAAGTTGACAGATGCAAGACCAATTGTCTAGTGGTGCAATGGTTCAATGGGTCCAGGTAGTGAAGGTAATTCTTTAGCTCATATATTTTTTCATTTAGTAGATGATACTAACATTGCAAAATATGAGGATTTTTGTACACTAACAGGATCGAGCGATCTACACTCTTTTAGAAGCTCCAATGCAGGTACATGGACTATCCATAAAAGGAAGATGGCATGCTTTTGTTATGCATGTACACTTCAATCATGGAATGATTGTGAGTCAATAGAGTGGGTTGATGAATGGTCTGTAAGAATTCTAACCCCACTTGACACTTATCAACTCTTGACAGCTCTACAAATCATGGAAATGCAATCATCCATTGACTTTGATCATGTATAGGACCTACCAGAACCAGGTAATATATCTTACTTACAAGTTTTATTATGTTGCTCAATAAATAAATCTAACAAGATGAACATATCAATGCAGGGCACATTTATGCAGTGATTGCAGATGAAGACAATGAAGAGGGTATAGATTATTACCTGTGTCATTGTATCAAGGCCAAAAAGAAATTGGAGTCCCCAGTTATAAACGAAGAAAACATAGAATATCCTACAGGTTCGGTGGTTGTTACTGGAACATGGCTTCGAAGGTATCCAGTTAAGAATGTTGCAGTTTGGTTGTTTGAGGACTTCGACACGCATTGGAAAATTCTTCCCTATTTGAACCTTATCGTTGCCACCAACGTTCATTTGATCAAATATAAGGGTAGAAATGTGAACAAAAACTTGTGGAAAGTGCGTGAGTCTAACCACAAGGCAATACTCGACACAATAAAGACTAGAGCAGACCCAGATGGTTCCCTGGATTGATTTGTAAGTATGCACATTGAATTTGTAAATCCATGTTATTGATCACTCTTTTGGACCAACACCTTGCAATAAGGCTTTTTCACGATTACTGTTTGATGTCATATGCATTTACGACTATCATTGATCCTTTTCTGATTGTGACTGTAGGTAATACTAAAGTTTGTCAAAGTATATAAGAAAAGAACAACATCGGTTGCTAGTGCAAGTGTTCAGTGGTATGAGAAACATCGGTTATTGGTGCATTTTCGGGTTGTCAATCTTCTCTTTCTTTTCCATCTCCTAGATTTATCGGATTCTTATATGCTACATGTTTTATGTTAAGCCTCTCAGTGATATATTTTGTAGGGTCATCGAGAGATGATAAAGTAGCAAAGGGGCACATCACCATTGTAGGACCTTCAATCGAGCTCCTTATCTAGCATGCATGAAGGTGATAGTAGGTCTCGTCAATTGTATGACTGAAATTATTTAGTTATTGCTCTTTTAATTATTTTTATGTGTCTATGTCTAAGATTGAGAGGCTTTTATAGGTTTTTTGTGGAGCAAATTCCTATGATACTACACAACCACAAAGAGGCTACTACCCATGTGTTTCATAGGGAGCAGGGGATGTACATGTTTTGAACCATTTTGGAATGCAAATAGTTGGGCCAGTTGAGGTGGAATGGAAAAATGAAACTGGGCAGCAACTCCTTTTGTCCTTTTCTCAAGTACAATATATTTCATGATTTGTGTTGGAAATGGGAGGATTATTTCCTTACATGTATTGCTACAAGTATTGACAAATGGGAAGATTTTCAAGATTTTCTTCCATCACTATTGTAATATTTGTCATTGACTTACTGTATTTTTTGAAGACTCCACATTCATAAGGACCTATTGTTGCATACACAACCATAGTTCTTGGAGTCTTGAGACACTGACTGACATAGACTTGACAGTCATAGGACATTGACTGTGGTGAGTGAATTTGATTGTCAAGCACTTTATAATCATACACTCACTGTACTTAACAACTAATCACTACTCATTTCTAATCTTCCCTTTTCATTTGCGCATTGCCATGTATAGTGACCCTTGACAGTTCCCTTGTGTTCATACATTCATGATGCTTATCTTAATGAATAACCTTCCTTTAAATCTATTGTCCTTTTATGAAGTGACAAGGTAGGGGTAGTGTATGCCTCAGATAAATTGATGTAACCTAGGTCATCTCTAACATACCTTAGGATATGACATTCAACAAAACAACTACTATGGTTCAACCGACTCGATCTCTTAAGGGTGCAAACTACAAAAGGGAAACAATATTTGACAGGGTATTACTTGTAAACCATGGTGATTACAAAATATATGTCTAAACCTACGAGATCACATTGGACCCCTCTACAATAACCTCTCTCGATTATTGCTATCTTAGAGGCATTTTCCTGTGGTGGTGAATTTTCACTCAGGGAAAGAGTTGTCAAATGCAAGTAATTGAAAGTTGCAAAGTGGTGCAACTTTCGTTTTGCAGCTCGTGTGACCAAAAATATTGTTCCAACACATTTGGGTGGGTATTTTTATCCTAGGCATGGTCCTCTTTCGCACCTAAACACTCTGAATCACTCCCAGCTAAGTTCAACTGGATCGATCCCTTAAGGGTCCAAAGTGCAAAATGGCTGCAAAATTCAGCATGCTATTACTTGGATACCATGATGCTTAGGAACTCCTCATCTGATCCAAAAAGATCATGTTGAGGCCACCTACAATAACCTCTCTTGGTTTTTTCTATCTCAGAGGCATTTTCTTGTGCTGGCAAATTTTCACTCGGGGAAAAAGTTGTCAAATGCAAGTAGTTGAAAGTTGCAAAGTGGTGCAAATTTCGTTCTGCAGCTCATGTGACCAAACAGACTATTCCAACGCATTCGGGTGGGTACATTTATGCTAGGCATGGTCCTCTTTTGCACCCAAACACGCAGA
Organism: Sequoiadendron giganteum; assembly: GCA_007115665.2. Taxonomy (NCBI): domain Eukaryota; kingdom Viridiplantae; phylum Streptophyta; class Pinopsida; order Cupressales; family Cupressaceae; genus Sequoiadendron; species Sequoiadendron giganteum. Next base: position 225,947,179 of record CM021107.1, on the reverse strand, counting down.
ATCGCTCTGAGCTATGTACAACTAGATCAATCCCTTAAGGGTCCAAAGTGCAAAATGGCTGCGAACTTTAGCATGCTATTACTCGAACATCGTGATGCTTAGAAAATTATCATTTGATCCTATGGGATCATGTTGGGCCCCTCTACAATAACCATTCTTGGTTTTTCCTATCTCAGAGGCATTTTCCTGTGGTGGCGAATTTTCACTCGGGGAAAGAGTTGTCAAATGCAAGTAGTTGAAAGTTGCAAAGTGGTGCAACTTTCGTTTTGCATCTTGTGTGACCAAACAAACTATTCCAACATGTCCAGGTGGGTATTTTTACGCTAGGAATGGTCCTTTTTCACACCTAAACATGCGGAATCGCTTTGAGCTACGTTCAACTGGATCGATCCCTTAAGGGTCCAAAGTGCAAAATGGCTACAAAATTCAGCATGCTATTACTCAGACACTGTGATGCTTAGAAAATTCTTATCTAATTCTACAAGATCATGTTGGGCCCATCTACAATTACCTCTCTCAGTTTTTACTATCTCAAAGGCATTTTCCTATGCTAGCGAATTTTCACTCAGGGAAATATTTGTCAAATGCAAGTAGTTGAAAGTTGCAAAGTGGTGCAACTTTTGTTCTGCATCTCCTGTGACCAAATAGACTATTCCAATGCATCCAGGTGGGTATGTTTATGCTGGGAACAGTCTTTTTTTGCACCCAAACACGCATAATCACTCTGAGCTATGTTTAGTCGGATCGATCTCTTAAGGGTCCAAAGTGCAAAATGGCTACGAACTTCAGCGTGCTATTACTTGGACACCGTAACACTTAGAAAATTCTCGTTTGATCTTATGGGATCATGTTGGGTACCTCTACAATAACCTTGCTCATTTTTTGCTATCTCAGAGGCTTTTTCCTATGGTGGCAAATTTTCACTCAAGGAAAAAGTTGTGAAATGCAAGTAGTTGAAAGTTGCAAAGTGGTGCAACTTTTGTTCTACAGCTCATATGACCAAAAAAAATATTCCAATGCATCCAATTGAGTACATTTATGCTAGGCATGGTCCTCTTTCACACCTAAACATGCGGAATTGCTCTGAGCTATGTTCAACCAGATCGATCCCTTAAGGGTCCAAAGTGCAAAATGGTTGTGAAATTCAGCATGCTATTACTCAGACACCGTGATGCTTAGAAACTTCTCGTCTAATCCTACAAGATCACATTGGGCACATCTACAATAACCTCTCTCAATTTTTGCTATCTCAAAGGCATTTTTCTATGCTAGCAAATTTTCACTCGAGGAAAAAATGTCAAATGCAAGTAGTTGAAAGTTGCAAAGTGGTGCAACTTTCATTCTACAGCTCGTGTGACCAAATAGACTGTTCCAACGCATCTGAATAGGTATGTTTATGCTAGGCATGGTCCTCTTTCATACCTAAACACGCAGAATCACTCTGAGCTACGTTCAATTGGATCGATCCCTTAAGGGTCCAAAGTGCAAAATGACTATGAACTTCAACATGCTATTAATCGAATATCGTGATCCTTAGAAACTTCTCATTTGATCCTATGGGATCACGTTGGGCCCCTCTACGATAACCTTGCTCAAATTTTTCTATCTCAGAGGCTTTTTCCTATGGTGGCAAATTTTCACTCAAGGAAAAAGTTGTCAAATGCAAGTAGTTGAGGCATATTATCAAACAATTCACTACATTGTCTATGGCTTGTCATGGCATTCCATCACCATGAGACCAATTTTTTTTGAGTAATTTTTTCAAAAATTTCAATGACTTGTCTATGCTATTGCTTACTATTATGCTTTCATAGATTTTTTCCAAGTATCCATAGCTTGTTCGAAAGCATCTATTTTAGGCTTTTAGCCATAGCAAGAAGGCAATGAACTATTTGATAAAATGCTTTGGTAGACATATATGAAAAATGTCATAGCATAGACAAGGGAATGAACTATTTGAAAAAATGCCTCAAAGAAATGTGGTCTCATGGAATGCCATGACAAGCTAAAGAAATTGGCAGTTGCTCCTAGTTATTAGTTATGCAATGTGAACTAATTGCATAATTGCTTAGGTTGACTTTGTCAAAAGCTATATTGTAATTGAAATTTTGTCATCTATTAGCATCTAGTTATTCGTTATGCAATGTGAAGTGATGCTTTGAGTTTGAAAGATGTGCAATGCATGAATAAAAACTACAAAAATCTATTTTCTACATTTCATTAGCTAAACTCTTTATTTTATTTGCTCTCTATATCTCTATGCTATGGAAATGCCTTTCGATTTCAAAAAAGATAGTTTTTATCTCTTGTTATACAATTTTTTACGTTTTTTATCTTGTTATAAAAAGGAGCAGATATACAATGTTAAAGAAGAGTGAAAGCACAACTAAATTTATCATTTCAAAGCAATTTGTTGATGCATTTTTTCAAATAGTTCACTGCCTTCTCTATGCTATTGCTTACTATTATGCTTTTGATATATTTTTCGAAGCATCCATAGCTTGTTCAAAATCACTTGTTTTAGGCTTTTAGCCATAGCAACAAGGCAGTGAACTATTTGAGAAGATGCTTTGGTAGACATGTATGAAAAATGTGGTAACATAGACAAGGCAGGGAACTATTTGAAAAAATATCTCAAAGAAATTTGGTCTCATAGAATGCCATGATAAGAAAATGCAATTGGCAGCTGCTCCTAGTTATTAGTTATGCAATGTGAAGAAATTGCATAACTGCTTAGGTTGACTTTGTTCAAACTATATTGTAATTAAATTTTTGGCATCTAACAACATCTACCTATTAGTTATGCAAAGTGAAGTAATGCTTTGACTTTGAAATATGTGCAATGCAATGTAATCAATGACATGAATATAAACTACAAAAATCCATTTTTTACAATTCATTAGTTAAAATATTTATTGTATTTTCTCTCTATATTTTTATATGCTATGTAAATACCTTGCAATTGTATTTAAAAGGCTTAATAGGTCAGTTAGGTGGTATTTGCACAATCAAGTTGTGAATGTATGGTAATTAAGAGCAAAATTGGCAAATTTCCATCTTAGAAGTCTAACAAAGGGTGGTTATGGTGGTTGATTGGATCAAGGGGTAGTTGGAAGGTGGTGTCAAGATATATTTCTGTAATACCCCAAGTTGAGGGTTGATTTTGTTCAGTTTCTAATAAGAAAATATACTTGAAAACGTTGATCATTGGTTTTCTTTGTTTTCTTGAATTTTCTTTGCCTTGCAGAGGCCCATACAAGTCTATCATGACTTGAGGCTTTGGATACTTGATTGCATATGTTTTTACTCTCTTTGCATCTGTTCTAAAGGTTTAAATCCACCATTGGTGTGTGTGGGATCGGCAAACTTGGTTACTGCTCTGTTTTCTGTGTTAGGGGTTTTGAGGGCAACACCATGACACATTAGCCAATCCACCTACTATTATGACCCTTTTGATCAGTGGATTGGCCTATACCATGATTAGTTTGGTGTATGAATACTTCAGAGGCCAAGAGAATGAATAAACTCACTGGGGTGTGAAGTTCTAATGTTGTTCAGGGGTGTTTCCACCATGAAAGTAAGGAACTCAAGTACTAAATCTGAGAAATACTAAATGGAATGGGATTTTGAGTGTCCTTTAAGTTAGGGCAGAGGTATTTTAGGGTGTTTGGACCTTTGGAAGGATTGGGGGAGGTCTGGAGTTATGAGTTTCTTTAAAAACCTTATTTTTGTGAAGGTTTAGGATGGTTTGTGAGTAGAGGAATAGAAAAAGTTCTTGGGGCTCTTAAAATGGGAGAATCCTAAGTTTAGTGAGGATCCCTAATATTGTTTCAAGTTTCCTTGGTTTGGAGGTGAGTTTGTGAGAGGGTTCCTCTGGAAATTAGGCCTAATTATGAAGCCTAGAGTGAGGAAGGTGTATTGAAAGTTCATTTTGGTCCAAAAGAGTTACTATTGGTTTTGGAATATGTTGTGTAACCTTGAAAAGGGTATCTTAATCCACCTTTAAATGGTAAGATTTTTTGGAAAGGTTGGGAGAAATTAGGCTTGGACCGGGTTTTGAGTTTGGTGCAGGAGCACCTACACCACATCATCAAAAAAAATTTATTTGAATAAATCAATATGTAAATGTTAGTGTCTTTAGGTTTATTTTGTCTAATAAGCTTTGAGAGATCAAGCATAATGCAAATAAAGGGTGTTTTATGTCTTAGAAGTCAATTAGAAATCATATAAGTTGTAAAATGCTGACAAAGTAACTTTAACACAAACAAATGTAATTAAGGGACCAACTAATCCCAAGGTTGGTTATGGGCATTGGGGAGAAGATGGTTGTTGGAAAATTATTTAAAAATCCTTACCAAGGCTTGAATGAGAGAGTGAAAGAAGTTTTGTAACAATTTTACACAATAAACACCACAGTTCTGAGCAATTTTCTAGAAAAATATTGTTTTCTTGATCTTTTTGAGTGTTGTATGGGAACATATAGGTTCTTCATGGTCTAATAATTTTAGAGGATGTATCTATATGTTTTATAATTCATTTATTTTTTATTTGGTGTCTTAACTCTTTGTTTGTAGAGAGAACCAACACAAACAGTGATTGTCCCAATGTTGCTGAATCAAGGGTTTGAGAGGAAATTTGTAATGTAACAATCAATCCACCTATTGTTTGCTATTGTATCTTAGTGTATTGATTGAAAAAATGTTATAATAAGTGTTTCAACTCATTTTGGAATAAGGATTCATAATTATGTGGTGTTTTTGTGACTGTTCTAAGACTAAACAAGGGTTTTCCAACATGGAAGTGAGGAACCAAAGAGAGGTTTATAAGAATTAATGCCTATAAGGGTTATGTGAGGGTATGATGAGTTTTTGTAAAATTATTTTGAGGTGTTTGGGGCTTTGTAAGTGTTGAGAGAGTTCTGGAGTTGTATGTTTCTTTAAAACCCTTGATTTTGTGAAGGTTTAAGAGGGTTTCTTGGGTTTTGTGAGTTAGAGGCTCTATAGACACAAAATAATGAAAAAATTTGAGGTTTGGTACCATTACCTAAGAATGTATAAGGCATTTGGATAGATACCTAAAGTTGGAAGGGTGGTCCCTTTGGAAAAAAAGGGCTAATTGTGAAGCCAAAATTGAAGTAGGTGTGTTGAAAGTCTATGTCAGTCCAAAAGAGAGACCACTGATATTTGGTATGTTGAGTAGCCCTGAAAAGGGTATCTCAATCCATATTGTAATTTTCTAGTGTTTTGGAAAGGTTGGGAGAAATCTAGCTAAAACTGAGTTTTGAGTACTACAAGAATAACCAGTCACAAATGTGAGTTTTGGAAACCTTGATGAATTTGACTTAGGGATTGTTGTCAATTGATTCAATTTTCATTGTATGAATTTTGATGGTCTTTGTAGGGCCTTGGTGGGTTGATGCCTATTAGGTTCAATCATTATGAAGAAGAGTTCTTGATTGAGAATTGACATTTCCATTGTTGTGAGTCTTCTCCACCTTGGCTCTGCATCAGAGTGCTACAAGGATGGATTTTTGGGTAAGGTGTTGAATGAAGAGTTTGGTTTGATATGGCTTTTAGGTTGTGTAGATTTCTCAAAATAGGTTGTATCAATCTTGTTAGAAGCCCCTTGAAGGAAGGTTGTCAGACTGATTGGGTTTGAGCCTCCTTGCCTCTGCATCGGTGAGGCACAACTAATTGAAGCATTCCAAAGGATACAAACCACCATGAATGGAGCTTATTTATATAATGCGCTTTAGATGGGGCTTATTGAGCGTTTGTCAGTAATTAATTAAGCATTAGATGTAAACAAAATCCATGCCTACAACATTCAAGCATACAACTTACACGATACGCATGATAACATCATTCAAGAATGGTAGTAGAAAAATAAGAGTTTCTTTAATCAAAAATTTGAAAGGCTATACAATGATATATATTGATACAAGTATATAAATATATCCAAAAAAAACCATATAAGCTTAGTACAAAGGAGCCATTTGGACATAAAATATCACGTATATATATCAATAGTACAAAACATATGTTCCAAAATGCCACATAGGCATACAACAAACAACACTAATATATAGTCATTTCCCTCTAGGGGAAGGAAATAGATCCTGTGTTGCCTTCAAAATTCAGCTGGATGGAATGACTATTGCTTGTCTTGTCTTTTGAACATGCTTGCTACTCCTCCTCTCTTCACTCTGGACCTTCAATTGATATGATTAAAAGTAAAGATGTTAAAACATAGAAATTGAATTATGGAATGGCATATAACAAAATATAATCACTTACCACATACATACAGTCATCATGCACATTTAAAACATCACCATGTCCATGATCTGGAGTGACAACCACCTGTAGCAACCATGGAGATAGAAATTAAACTACATAAAATTATCATGAAATTTTTCTATAATAGACCATAAAAGAGAAAATATAATTTCAAATCGACTAATATATTTCGTACCTCTCTCAATGGATCAAAACTAGATATTACTGCAGCAACTCCATGGTCCATCATGCCACCAACATCACCAGGGCTATCTCTTGTCAATAGCTACAAATGAAACAATATCTCAGGTGTCCTGTTGATATAGGAGAACATAATGTGACATGATCAAGGAATACTTGAATGCAATTTTTGTGTTTCTCATCAATTTTTTAGATTTGTATATACGCAAAATTATGAAAACTAGCTAACATAGATTTACAACCCTATTAATGAATAAAGGCTACCTGAGTGTATGTTGTTTGAGGATATGAATTGGGAGGTGTGGAGGAAGAATGTGCACTAGGAAAATATTTGAAATCTAAAGCATGTTATGAGACAAACATTCAAATATAACATTCAACTACTCAAATGCAATAATAATATCTTTAATACTAGTTGCATACCTATCGAGAATGTATAAGGGTTTGTAGGAATAGAGCATCCCTCATGAATAGTGTGACCCTGAAATTTCATCATATCAAAATTTTACTAATTTAGTTATTCTTAAATTTCAAAATATATTTTAATAAACAACATTAAAATAACTTGCTAAATTTTACTTGAGTGTCAATGCTGAATGTATCATTCAGAATATCATCTGTGAAATCTATCGCCTCTAAAACTGAGGTAGGCTGTGTAGCTGCATCATGAGAACCTTGATAATCGTACATGCAAAAAGCACCACAAGAGCCACAATGGTGGGGTGGAGCTTGGGGCCTACACATATCCTCCACACCAGGCTCTACTAAAGGATTCACACACTGTAAAATGGTCTAGGTGAGTGAGCCAATCAACTTCATCGTGTCCACCTCTACAATGTCCTTAACAATGGAAGGAACAACGACATGCTCCACCATGGATCTTCCCAAGGCTCTCGGTGCCAACGATGGATTACGTCGTGCAGTAGGTCTATCATGTGTGGAGCCCCCACCTCTACCCTGAAAGTCTAAGATGTCAAAATAGTTTGGCATTTTATTGAGGACAAACTCGCAATAGACTTTCCTCAAAAAGTATTGCGGCACCTCATGGTTATTGCATGGAGGTTGGTCAAATACCATCCACCACCACTCCCAAAATTTGTTTCTAATTAAATCATGGTGGCACCAATGGATGGGAAACTTCCTACATGCATGGGACAAAGGTTCATTGGCTTTTGGGTCTTTAAATAGGGCACACAACTCGACTTTGCTAAGTTTTGGTTTTTTGACATCTGCATATGACAAACCATTAGCATGAAATTGCCTCATCTCATCTCTCTTAGTTGACCAAAAATTCATTTGCTCTCTCATTTCTCCTACATGAGTTAAAATTGACTTCAATCATTCAATAATCCCTCTCCTATAAGGGTGGGTTTCGACATGCTCGGTTAATCTTACAATTAATTGTTGAATGTCTCTTTTATTCTTTTCAATTTGATTTTGAGTATTTTATTGTGTTCCTTGAGGATGCCTATGAATTGATGAAGGGGTTATGGGTTGTTCTTGTATAGGAGGCTCTTGATGAGGGGGTGATTGTGAATTCTCAATGTTTTGAGGTGGAGATTCATTCCCTGAGAATAGAAACAAAGTTTTATTATAAAAATCTATTTAAAGCTGCATTCCAAATCCAATTCAAAATAAATAGAATAAAAATACACACCTCTTTGCAATCTTCAACCTCTCCAATGTGTTGGCAGCATTCTCATGGAAAATGGCAAGCTAAGGATGCAAAGAATGGAGGAGATTTGGCGAGCACGAGTTGGAGACCTGAAATCTTTCTTCTCAAGCCATGGGTTGAAGACAAAATGAGGGTTCCAAACCCAACTTTTGTATTTTATGTCTAGAAAGCCATTTGGCGCACACCAAATTTGGTGTGCGCAAAATGGCTTTCTAGTCATTTGGCGTATACCAAATTTGGCATGCGCCAAAGGCCTTATTTTAGGGTTTTTTTTATCTTTTTTCAATTTGGCACCTAAATTGTGTCACAGATTGGTGCACTTACCTTTACACAGAGGAATATTTGAAGAACTTAGTAAATGATAGTGTGGAAAATTAAACAAAGGAAATCATCTATAATATGTAAATAATGAAAGGAGGTTGCCTTGTATATATGTGGATCATTTAGTAACTTAATTTGAGTGCTTTGTATACTCACCTTTGCTTTTATACTTTTATTATTGTATGGATTTCCTATGCGAAACAAGAGTATGATTGTTATTGGAAATAAAAGGGTATTTTGGTTCTTGTTTTATTGCCTTGTATATTGAACATGACAAGTCTTCTAGAGGCTGGGAAAGAAGATTTAAATTGTAAAGTTTTATATGATCTTACCTTATTGTTCAATTGAAATGATTTTTCTTAGGATTTAGCTTTGCATGATTGTTTCTACCCTAGGTGGTATGTTGATAGTTAGATGGATTATGTCATGGTTGCATCATGTTTGTACATGGATTTGTATGACGTGCATGTAATGTCTTTCCTTGGTACTTGATTTTGAGTTATGTAATTAGGGAGAGTGGCTTTCGATAGGGGTCGGAACCCTAAGAGGAACCAGGGTAACCTATCGAGAGTTGGTAATTAAGTTAAAAATTTAATTAATGTATTGGGGGTTGGGTGATCTTCATAACTAATTTAGATAATTTGATGCCTCACTTATTTCCTTGATGCTTGTATAGATTAAGGGTAGGTTGAGAAGGCCTGGAATAGCGTAGTCATTTACTTTATCTACTCAAAAAGTAATTTGATTCCACATATGTATGTTTAGGGGTTGGGAATCAGTAGAGATTACCAGGGTAACTTAGGATGAGGGCTGGTAATCTAGGAAGGTTCAATAGGGTAACCTAGAACATTGTATGTGATGACACTCCTAATACATTGTATGTGGTTTCATGTGTTGAGTCACTGATTGTTGAGATTGTACCTCTCGGAGCTTTGTATGTATTCTTGTGGTTTTGAAGTGTTGCTATGTTGTGATGTGGTTTTCAGCCATGTAATGTATGTACTATCTTCTTTAATGTTTGTTTGACTTGAGGACCTGCTTCTATCTCCTAGCCCGAGGGGTGGGCTTTCGAGTACCACATGGTTGGGAGGAACTTGCTCTATCCTCCATTGGGTCCCCTTGTAGGTGATGCAGTTCGAGATGAGATTATACTTAACAGGTTCTTGGATTCACATCATTCATGGAGTTGCTCACTAGGCGTGCTCATGGACGAGATAGGCAATTATATTTTCTCCTCATCTTTATTGTGTACACTCATGATGATTACATGAGACGTTATTGTATTATGATACTGGTTGTATCGAGATTTATCACAATCTCGTTTGTTGTAACTTGAACTTGTAATTCATCTCTTTATGATAATGTAATTGCAATATGATACATTCATATTTTTTTGTTTATGAATCTTGATGAGTTATTCTTTTATGTTCTACTAGTAGCATTGTTGTGGAACACTGAGATCACTCATGTTTATGTTACATGTCACATGTTGTAATTAATTTTATTTTTTAAAAATTTGGATCTTTAGTTGTATTTCATGTTGTTCTCTAGGTTTCATGGTGGGGCATTACACTAAATATAGTTTTCATTCTTATTTCAATGCTACAAGAAAAAGGAAAACATGGTTGTCCATTATGTGAGTTGAAAACATTATATAGGTAGTCAAAGGATCTCAATAAAACTGTGTATGATGAGTATAGACAATTTTTATCACAAAATCATCGCTATCAAGTGCGTGAGAAAAAACAAGTTCAATGGCAATGAAGTGGAAATGAGGAAGCCAAGAAGGATGGACCCTGCTAGGTGGAAATCACTATATGACAAAAAGAGAAGGGACAAACTTTCCACTAAGAATGAAAAAAACTATTTTTTATAAATTACAATATTATGAGAGTTTGCAAATAGCCCACCAATTTGATACTATGCACATCAAAAAAAATGTTGTAGAATATTTATGGAAACATCTAAATGAAACCAATTTTGAAGCACAAATATATTTATGAAAGAACCTCCAAATTTCCAATATCATGCCAAACATGTAGTTGCATGAAAACAACTCATTTGTTCATGCTCCATGGATTTTTACGTCAGAGGAGAAATAAGACATCATTGATACAATGAGAAACATACAATTTCCTTTTGATTTTGGTGCAATATTTAAAAATTTGTTCATAAGAGATGGTTCAGAGTTCTTAGAGCTAAAAACACATGATTTCCATAACTAGATAAAGGTAACTTTGTAGAACGTCCTATTTGTTAGCAACATAATTAAAAATTTGTATATCTTAGTGATAATAAAAGTTTTTATGCATATTTTAACATTATTTTTGTTAATGGTCATGTAGTATGTGTTGCCCGTAACAATACCCAACACTTTTGACCATGATTTCATGTTAACTATTTAGAAATTATCCAAATATTTGAGGTATTTTGAATCCATCACGCATACTCTTCTACGACTCTTATCCTTTGAAGTGCATTATTGGTAATGTCTTTATATACATTTATACCTTTAGTTTTGAACAAATAATAAGTCTATACACATCAATATATGTAGGTAGGTTTCATCTAAAAAGATATATCAAGATGAATTGAATTATTGGAAGAGGAATTTTCTACTTTTGATGTGTGATATTCAAATGTACTCCCCTCTAAGATTTTTCAATTCTTAGAAGACCTTGTACACCTAGTAGAAGAGATTGAATAATGTGGTCCTTTCTATATTCAAATAATGTGACTCGTAGAGAGATATATAAAGGTTCTAAAACAATTTGTGAAGCAAAATGCTTGATCGAAAGGGTCCATAGTTGAGGGGTACATGGTTTTCTAGACAATGATTTATTTGAGTGAGTACTTACCTGAATTGCATCTTGAAGCTCCTCGATTATGGGATTATACCCAATCTCAATCATTTTAAGGAGAAAAATTAGAGGGTCAAGGGATTTTAAAAAGGATAAAGTGTATATAAGAATGTTTGAATTAATTGTTTTTATCTTAAATTTTATAAGACATGGTTTTATATCATTATTAATTCATTGAACAATTTTATTCTTCATTGTAGATGCTAAGGAGTGGAAGTCATTATATTTTCATGTTGCATACAAATCTGAATTTATGTTGGAATGGATGGAGAAGTACACTAAACAAAAAAAATTAGAGGATAAAAAGACATCAACCAATGTATATAATAGACATGGTCAAAACACTATTCGAGGAATTTCTGCAAGCCATAAAAGCAAATGGCTATATAGATGCTCATGGAATTAGTTAGAGAGCAATATTGAACAAAAGGAAACAAAGATGAAGAATAGAGTGATATGACAACAACTAAATTTTGTCAAAGGATCTAGAAATGGGGAGGTGATATATATATATGGGTGATCCCACAAAGCTGGTTTACAATTTCTAAGAGGAACTGATTTTTGCTGAAATCACATATTTTTAGAAAATATAATGATTTAAGCCTTTAAAAGTTCCATTTTAAGGATTCCAATTGAAGAGGCTTTGATCAAATCACCTTAGATCAAACCCCCTTGGATAGAACCTCGCTAGTTTTAAACCATACCTATAAATGAGTCTCTTTTACACCTATCAAAATGCTGATAAAAATTCACTTCTGATTTACCTTTTGGGGGATCAAATGAATTCATTTAAAATTTATTTTAAATAATTATGGTAGTCATCAAAATGAGCTATCCCATGAATATAATTTTAATATTTTTTGGTTTTATTATGTATGTGTTTTTTTAGTTTTATTAAACATAGGTTTTTCACCGAAAATCAAGCTCTCTATTTTGCACATGTGGAAAAATAGAAAATTATCAAAATATTTTTTTTTTAAATATGTTCATACTGGGTATTGATTTCCTTCATCCATTAACAAAAAAAAATTGAATTTTGATACATACATAAAAAGTTATGTTGTATACAGTCCACCTATGTCTGAGTTGCAATTGGTTTGACTTCAAAACTCTATTAAGGAAAAAATATTCAATAAAAAACTATGAGACCAAATGAAAGTACTAGATATCGTAGTTAATAATCTAAATTCAAAAAAAATAGAATTTTATCCTTCATACAAAAAAATTTATGTTGTATACAGTGGGTGTCACTTTTTTAAAATGTTGTTTTCTAAAAAAAACTAGTTTTCGTGGGAGATGGAAAAAGAAATGCAATCTTATTCCAAAAATTTTGAAAAAAATATTTTTTAGAATCTACAGACAAAATGTGATGAGACTCTAGTTTGCATTATCTTCAAATTCCTCATGGTTTAGCTACTATAGGTGCCCGAATGTGAAGATTTAGTTAAAAATAATAATTTCAGTGTCCAGTTTGGCCAAAATTTGTAAACCACTATTGTGGGATCACCCATATATATTAACAAATTTGAGGTATTCAGTGATTTTGTTTATTAATTTTTTTTATCCTTGAATCTAATTAGTTAATATTTATATGAATTTAGGTATATAGAGGAATGTGGAATTTTAGTCATCATTTTTGCATCAAAAAGGTTGATGGCAAGAGACAAACTTATGATTGTGGAATTTCAGCATCATTTAAGGTGGAATGCCATTCACATGCAAATAATAGACCTCCAATCACAAGAACACTTCACTATTATGGAGTGTTGGAGGATATTAGAGAGATTGATTTTATATCTTTCAAGAAAGTTATATTTCATGTTCAATGGTACAAGCATACCAAAGAGGGTGAAGGAAAAACTATATTGTTGCACAAGAATAGATTCCATATGATTAATACATCTAGATTTGAATCCACTTCTGAACCTTATGTGTTTCCAAATCAATGTGACCAGATATTTCTCATTCTAAATTTAGAATAACTTGGTTGGTCATTCATGATTGATTATGTTCCAAGAGGGAAAAGAGTAACATTTGTTCAAGATGTAGAGGATCATGATTTACTTGAAGATGTAGAAGTCCCTCTTGAAGATATAGATGGCCAAGATGGAGATGATGATGACTTTATTGTCAATGATGTGTATGACTAAGATGAAGATCATAACAAGTTTACTAAAGTGTTTGAAGGACATGAGTAACCATGCAATGTGCCAAAGTATTTATAATCAAATAATCTTATAATTCCTTTAATAAGTTCATTTCCATTCCATATAATATCATAACTCCATTCATTCAATATCATAAAATCCAAATGGACCAAAACATCGAGTTAAAGTCTACAAAGAGAACCATAATACATCCAATTACATTCATAAATATGTGTCATCTTTCAGGACATTTATAATACAAAACATTGTAAAAGAAATTTACAATTCAAGACTTAGTCATTCTATCACCTTAAGTTCAACAATAATCATACAATAATGAAATATAACAAATATAAGAAGAAATATTTATTTGATCTTCAATCCAATAGACAATCTTCCAACATGAAGATGAGAACAAGGTTCAGGTGCTTTTTTCTCCCATCCTTGAAGCTTACGCTTCCCCAAAATTATTTAGTCATTCAAAGAATACCCGGCCCTGCACGAATCACTTAGCAAAAAGAAGTCAACAAGTAGGATGGAATCTGATGTGTGCCTAGTATAACTAGTAAAACCACAAGCATTTTCATTTTTCTAATTCATTTAAGAAACAAGCAAGTTCAATGCTAGGATATGATAGAGATTTATAAATATTCCATCTATTTCAATGGTCCTTAAGTTACTTGGCCAAGTAAAATGTCATGCACGGAAAATAATAGTAGTTTTGGAAAATAAAAAACTACGCTCTCTATAAACCCATATTCGGCATCCATCTCGAAAGGTAAATTTCCAAACACATGACATGCACATTCAATTATCAAGCATGCATGGTTCCATTCAAAATAAATCAATTATCTTTCCCAACACATGTCATGCGCATTCCATATCAAGCATACATGGTTCCATTTAAAAATCAATAATTATCTTTCTCAAACACATGAACTGCAATTTTATATTCAAGCAAACATGGTTTTAATACAATATCTCACAGATTTAAAATCCTAAATAACATAATGTTTATATTCAAAATCAAAAATTAAAGAAGGTGTATCTCAAGTATGTAACTAAGTACATATAAAACAAGAATAAATGAGTACACATTCTTTCGGTTCATTTACTCATATAATTTAACTACACTTCAATATAATTTTTGTCTAATTCTTTTCTTTTCGAAGTATTTATATTTTTAACTTACTTCCTTCTCTTTTTTGTCTTTCATATTTTAATCATATTAAAATACACAAAAACATTTAATCTTTCATTTTGGAAAATCATTCAATAATTTTAATGTTTGATATTTCTATATCTTCATGTTCTTTTCTTGCAATTTCCAATTTTCTGTTGTGCAGTTTAACGAATATAGTTTTTGTTGGGGTTGTCTGAATCTAAAAACATGTTGTTTTCTGTGGAAATATTCACTATATTTAATGGAATAAATCTTTAAATATCCAGTTTTCTATGCAAATCTTTAAACATGCTAAAACATAATTCATTAACTAATAAATCTATTGTTTCTTAATAGCTTTCTTTTTCATAGTTTTCTTTACTATTTCATAATGGTTTTTTTGTTCATGCGTGTTCTTTCTCTTAATAAAAAATTGGTCTGGTGTTTAATCTTTGTTCCAGATTTGACAAAACAACAATATGTTCTCATTTTTACTGTTTTGCAAAAGAACGAAATAAATAACACAATTTCATTCATTGTTTCAAGACTGGTAAATTTTTTATCTCAATAAACTTGCATGTTAATCACTTGCAGTAGTTGTGCATCTATTCAATCTTGCATGTATATACTTTTATATTTTCCACTTTCTATGTGAGTTTCTCCTAAATCCGATGATGATTATTTGCATTTTTGTTACTTCCTGTCCCTATACATGTATCTTGAACAATTGAATCTGCTCCCTATTCCTAGTCTCTTGTTGTTCTTTCATGTTGATCCCTCCTTCTCTCTGCCCACACACTTCTCTTTTATTCTATCAATCCTCTATTCTCTCTAGCTGACCGAGCTCTATCCTTTCTTCACATGCGTATCAATATAATAAACAAATTTTTGTGCTTTATTCTTTATTTCTTCCTATTGCTTGCCTCTCCTCTAAACTACTTTCACTGTGCATCCTCCTTCCTTAGTTGCCTTTGATGGAGGGAAGAATTACGTTATCTTCTAATTTTAACTCTCCCTCCTCCCTCCTACTTTCGCGTCTTCCACTTCTTCACTCCCTTCCTTTATCTATGCATGGGCGATAGCTATATAGATCCTCCATTCTCTTCACTGGCTGCACCCTTCACCTATCTATCCCTACCCATGCACCTCTACTCTCCTTCTCCCATGTACCCCTCTTCTTCTCCCTGTGTATGTTGGAGAGTTAGTTGTATTGTTACCCAAAATCCCTTCACTTCTAACTTCTAGCCAACTCTTCCTTCTTCTACTAATGGGTTAAAAACTATATTAAAAACAAACTGTTACATGCTAAATTCTACTCTCTTTCCTCCCTGGTCGCGCCTAGCTTTCCAAATAAACTAAAAAACTAAATAGTTCTTCCCTCTCCCCTAGTTGCACATGGGTAAAATTAATATGAAGCCCCAAAAAAGATAGAAAATATTTTTTCTCTGCCTCTCTCCTCCAAAATGGATTTTTCCTCCCCTTAATATCATGCAAAATGCTCAGTCATAAGGAAAATTCGATCCACTTTCCATGCCAAAATCCTAGCAAAATTCGCCATGACTCCCAGTTCTAATATTTTATTGTGTAACGCCCCGCCACGCAACCCTAGAGGAAGTTGCACTTAACTACTTAAACGGAATAATTTCTTTTTTTTTAAGTATAATTAATAAGCAAGTTCGCTAACTAATGCCAACAACCTATAAGGTTACGAGACAGAGGTTATATAGAACCTCAACAAAAAACATGATTTAAACCATGTCATTTGAGGGGGGAGGCGCTATGGGGAGCCGCACTAGCCACCCCCATTGTCGCCCTATGGTGGCTTGGCACCGCCGCCACCACAATGGTGGGCGGTTGTGCTAAGCACAACCGAGCCACCCCTGTGGGTGCGGTTGTGCATGCCGCCGACCGCCGACTGCCAACCACCACACTGCCTCTGCCTAAAATAAAACCGCCACCTCCTTTAAACGTCCGCCTAACCCTGTGTAAAGCACGACCCTTAATAAAAATGTCGCCCTTATCAACGTCACCCTCAAAATAAAATGCAGCCAAGGAAAATCCGCGCGGCCAGCCCTAAAAGCGGCACATGGCCCGAGGCGCATGGGTGGCCTTTTTGTCACACAAAAAAATAATAATAATATATATACATTTATTATTTTTATAATATATTAATTTAATATTAAAATATTTATATATTTTGTATTATATTAATATATTATTAAATAATAATATATATATAGCGGTTATGGTTATTTCTTTAATAGATATATTAAATGGGGAAATTGAATTAAAGCATGATTATGTTGTAATTAGGGGAATTTTTATTAAAGTAATTTGTTAAATGGTTTGAATTTTTGATCTTATTTTAAAATGATATTCATTCTAGAATAAATAATTGATTTTAGAGTAATGGATGAGATAAATGCTTATTTTATTATTTAAGGCAATTAGGGAATTGAGTGTTGGTTTAAATTTCATCTTGTCTAATTTGTTGTTTTCACAATTGACTTTCATGCATGTTCTTATTTTCAATTTCAACAAATAACACAATAACTTCAACATAAATAAATTAAATTCTTTCAACATCAAAAATTTAATTAATTAATAGATAAATTTAATCAACGATTAAATTATTTATTAATTAAATTAAATTAATAATAAATAGATTATATTTCAACATAATCTCAGAATGAATTAATCCACAACTTAAATACATTAAGCCATTTAAATCACCCAATTTAACTTGCAATTAAATAACGAAGAGAGGGAACGATAATCAAAACAACACAACCTGACAAACAATTGAGGACATACAAGGACTCGGGTGACAACTTGGCACGAAAACCTAGCTACTATCTCCCAATCGAATACCGTTGGGTATTGAACACGCTCCAACCTGTGGAACCAGGTGGAGTCGATATCCTGTACCTATCAACCTGAAAGTCAAGTAAACATGATGTAATATAAACAACATAAAATACACACCGTGAAGAGGAAATCACGGGATCGTAGGGCACTCGCAAGCGAGTGATGCGATACCGTCCCCTTCACCAATACACTGCAAATAATTGACAAATCTAACATATTAGTATAATCCAAAGCATAAACATCTCTAAATTCGAATATCCATAATGTTAATCCAAAACATGAAATGAAGATAACATCTGAATAACCAGAAACACATCACAACAACATACCCACACAAGGACACACTGTCCAACCATAAGGCAAAATAGAGGGGTGTTACATATTGCATGCAAAATTTATTGAGAGATATTTTTTTTCAATTTGATATCTATTGTTTTGTTTTCAATTCTGATTTTGAACGCATTGAATTTATTTCTAATTTCCATTTAAATAACATAATTTAATATATATTCATTTAAACATATATATATTGCTACTTTCATTTTAAAATATGTTTTCACATAACAACTTAATTTAATCAAATTGACTAAACTTTTCACAAATAAATCAATCTTTCCATTTCAAAAAGCCACATATTCATTTTCACACAAATTTGAGCAATCAGATAAACTTATTAAAAAAAAAATTCTAAAATAATAATCATCACAAAAATACATTAATAAATAAGTGATGTGTGGGATTCCATCATCCTCATTAACGTCTCTACCTGAACAATGTTCTCGCCTTCATTCTCGTTCACCTATTCCTGTGTTCACTTGCACTCAATTTTTCATCAACAATAACAATCCCCGAATTTCGTTATAATGAATTCAAAATCATTTCATTTGTATTTAAAATTTTAATTTCAATAATCATCAATTTCAATTTCAATTTCAATCTCAATTAAAATCTCAATTTCAATTTCAGTTTTTATAATCATCTAACATAAACATGCAAACCTCGAGATTTATTTTGTTGCAATTAAATAATTGATTAAAATCAGTACGTGACAAACCACATAGACATCAAGTCCATGAAATGATGTATTTATTGATTTTCATTTATATGTAGTTGAAGGTGAAGACCATGAAAACTATGGTATTAATTTATTTGTGGATTTAACACCCATTAATGATAGTGCATTTATATCATCAAATGAGGAAATTTCATGTGAGAAAGACATTGTTTGATCACCATGTTCACTTTAAGATGGTTGTATTAGTGGATGTTTGTAACGTCAATGAATATAGCTTATAGTTTTTTTCAATTGGATAAGTTGTTTCATTTTATTTTATTACTTTAACAATTTACTTGAAAGACACTTTTGTGTTTCTAAGCTTTACAAAATCAACACCTACACACTTTATGTAATTGACACCTAGGCAAGAGAAACACAATACCATAAAACTATTTTTTTTTTTTAAATTAATCATTGTTTATATTTTTCTTATGTATTGAAACATAGTAAAAATTATGTATGTTATTATTCATGTACTAGTGAATTTGACTTGTGTTATTAATATCACTTGCATATGTTCTCTAATTAATATTTTTTCATTTTATGTCATTATGTGTTTCTTTAAGAATGTGTTTATGGGTGTTCCTAATTCTACTATGGGGGATCCATTGATCTTAAATGGTCTAATTGATATGCTAAGGAACAGGTAAGGGAAAAACATTACTATGATGGTGCATGAGGTAAGTTTGAAAATTATCTTTTATAAGTTTAAAATTATCTTATTTTCCATATTATATTATATTAATTTATGTTTGTATAATGTAGACCATATTTAAAATTGTTCCAACCCCTATCACGCCTTTCAATACATCTAGTATTATGCCAACAGTAATATTTGATCTGGACTCTTATATATTTAATTAACTTATTTCACCTTTTATATTTTGTTACTATTTTTGTTTTTCCAATAAGGTATTTTTAGAGTAAGTCCATTAAGAATGCATCTTGTTCACATGCAAGATCTGATTATGCCATATGATACACCCAATTTTATCCAAAAGGTAAGATTCAATCGTATGCTTGTGTGGGTTTGATTATTTTATTTCTCTTATTATACCACTTTAATATTTATATTTGTGCATTGCAAGATGTTTCAAGAAGATATGTCATGCTCTCTACATCTAATCTGAAAAAACCTATCACAAGAATGACATCAAACACAATACCTAATAACATTCCCTCTACATCAAACATGGATGCTTCTAGTATCCTTGTTGAAATGGACATGCAGCCCCTGTTAGGAGTACATCACAAATAAATAATCCATCAAGTCTAGGTTCAATAAGAATTCTCCCACTAATACTTGAACAAGTTTCCTTGATGAGTCTTATATAACACAATCAAGAATACTAATGCTCCTACCAAAAACATGAAAATTTTGAAACTAGGAAAGAATTAATAAAATAATTAAGTTATGGTAGAGGACATTGTTGGAGAGTGGAGGGCTTACTTCAGATAAATAGGTAAAATTGTCTAGAAATATTATATTATTATTTCTTTTCTAGTTCATATTTTACTTTTATCGTTGTAATAGCATGTTGATTGGTAAAAGAATCATTGATGATTATATGGTTGTTTAATGATTAAATAGTTGCTTGATGATCTCATTGTAAATACAGTAAATAAATGACAAAGTGACTAACGTACCTATAGGGGTATCTACCTTAACCCCTAAGACTACAATAATATCCTCAATTACTACAAAAGGAATGCAAGAAGTTACAATCTTGCTCACCTTAGAAGGAAATGTCTTGAATTATGAAATGGGGTTAAAATTTTTACTTTCTTTTTCGTTATGCAAAACAATTATTTTGCAATACCATTAAAATGGATTAGAGGAAGCAATCCAATGCTAAGAAAGATGAACTTTTTAAAGGTGTCATAAAATCATTTGGAAATCCTAGTTTTAATAAGAAAATTATTTTAGATATTACACAAAAATATATTCATTCTAAAAAAGACAATTTAAGATCGAAGATGACATGAGATGAACTTATGAAATATGCCAAATTTAAGAGGAAGACCCACATTAATCTAAAATATAGGCCATTTGCATGAGGAAGATCTAAAAGATGCCTTCAAAATACAACAAAAGCAACCCAAGCTAGGGTGTCAAGTATTAGATCCCATAAATTAGGATTTGGTGGGTACAATAATATTTGTGGTGGCTTGGTAAGTGAATATTTTCATCTAATATATTTTGCATTTCATAAAAAAGTCATGAAAAACTTGTGAGTTAATTGTATCTTATGAGTCATTATACCTTATAAATTTGGTTATATTTGTTTATGTAGGTTCACCAATTTCAAATGGAAGCTTCAAAAGAAGACCTAAAATATGCTTTACTACATGGTTCCCAAGGCCTTTGACAACATATGCCAAATCGAGGGGAGAAATTAGTCACTGATCTTGAATTTGAGGTGAGTTCATTTGCATGATGGGCTTGTTATCACCTAACTATGCACCCCTGCTAAGTTGTAGAAACTTAGCTTACTAGTGAATCATTGGATCTCTTCCAATTTTATGGGTCATCTATGATGAAAGAGAACCTCTAGAAAGGGTTGGTTCCCTTGATACCTCACCTAAAATGAACAAAACTACAATTTTACTGAGAAAAAGGATAGAAGGATGAGATGAATTGTAATCTACCTATTTTGGCAATGCACCAAAATGGTTGTAACTTGCACTGTTGTTCTAGCACACATTTCCCCAATTTCCCAGCTAATATTCACACAACCCAACTATTTAACATGCTCATGCATAAGTATTCCATATGAAAGCTAAAATGTTTATAATTTTTTAGAAAGAAACTAGGTGTGTATTCACAAATAAAGAATTGTAACCTTAGTATCATAGCTTATGACCTATATGAGACATGTTATTTTACCTAAAAGTGTTGGAATGAGACAATATATTAGAGGATTTTCACATTAAAACCACAAAAATATATATTGATAACTCATATACACATAATAAAACAACTATTGAGAAGGCAAGATCACTGAATTTTTTAATAAAAAAGTATTCTTACAACTATATACAAGTCTAAAAAGCAAGCTTTATTTGTTGCTCCTTTTATAAATTACTTTAAAACAAGTTGCAATACAGTAGCTAAGAATAGCTAGAACGCAATTCTAAGTTACATTACCTCATATGACCTAAAAGAACCTTTTACAAGTTACAATGCCTTACCAAAAATACAAGAACTAATTACAAAGTGAGTTTCGACTACCTTTTGTCTATCCTACACTGGAGGAAAAGTAGGACAACATTAAAAAACATTGAATGACTTTCCAAATTTTACTCCTTTGAAGAATTCTCCCAAAATGTTCCAATTAGGCGACGAGGGGAAGAAATGTTTACTTTTCAATTGTTTGCTCATATATATGCTCCTTGACCAACTAGATGCTTGCATGTGTTGTATCATGTTCAAACTGCCTCCATATATGCTCTCAATTGTACAAGTCACCATACTAAGTCCTATATGCTTGCAATTATTACACCTCTACTTGATTGGTGGATGATTGATTGAACTCCCTTCTAGATGTTTGGAATTGACAAAATTGGCCACTAAATCTCCTTATTTGACTCTTCAATACTTTGCATGGTAATAGGATACACCTTTCCTCATATTTCGCTTACGTCAAGCTAATATCTATCTCACTTTGTCTATCAAATTCTACCATAACCTTCACCATAAATAATTCATTCTCTTATTAACAATATTTCATATGGGTGCTTGAAACTCCCTAAACCCTGTCATGCTATGAATTTATATGAGTCTTCATGTTGATTTTATTTCATTGGTTTGATCACTCAACACTTTTACTTGTCTTATTGTAGAGCACTGACATTCTTATGAAGCCTTCAATCTACCCTCATACCATCTAGCATGGTTGTTTTTCAACTTGGCCTTCTTGGTGATAAGATTGACACGGATAGTCTATAAATAGGTGATTGTGTTCCTTTTATGTTCACTGTCTAATGATTATGTAATTTTTTTGTGTTATTTTAATGGTTCAACTACCTCATCAAAATACTATTGACTGTCATCTCATGTTAACAACAATGACACAGTGAATGTATCATTATTGTGCAAGATCTTGAAGGGTCAGTGTAGGATCATGGGGGTCCAAAATAGGCCCCTAAGTGGTAATAAAAATTCAAAAAAATAGAGTTAGGAAATTTGACATAAAAATTTGAATAGGTTGTTAACATAATTTGAAAAATATGTAAGAATAAAAGCTGTAAAAAAAATGAATGTAATTTCTAGGCTACTAGTCCTTTTTTGGAAAAAAGTAAATCTGTTTTGTGAAAATTTGAAATTTCAATGTAGTGGTACTAAAATTTTTAGGAAAAAGATAAGAAGCAGGTGTATGTCTGGCCACCCTAAGTACAAGAGAAAATAATATTTTTCTAAATCTTTCAATATAAGTAGATGACACATTCCAAGATGTGCAAAAAAACAAATTGTATTTTTTTCCATGTAAATAATTAGTTATGATTTTTTTATTAGAACATTTCAAAATTATTAAAACGTCCATGTTTGACCACCATAACTTAGTCAAAAATTTATGAAATTCATTTTTTTTATAGTATGTGAAGCATAGAATGTGACACATCTTGTACATTCAAAAAATGTTAAGTAGTTTGCAAGTTATAAATTTTTTTCAATCAACCTATTAATTAGGACTTTAGTCGTAATGTATGTAGAAAATCAATAATAATTATTTATTAAATTCAAAATAAGACATAACTTATATTGGTGCAAAAGTTGACAATTTTTTCTATAAACCCTTTTCGTTTCATGAAGTTTGGATAAAAAAATTCGTCAGCCACAAGGGTGAACTTCAAAAAACTAAGAAAATTTTCTAAACATGTTTTTTGTGTTGACTTTCCAAGTTAGAAAATCTTGAAGAAAATCCTGAGCCTATTGATTTTGTTAGAAAAAATGGATATCTATTCAAAACGAATATCCGTTAGTTGTATTATTTATAATACATAATATTTAATATTATAATATATACTAATATATTATATTATGTATTATATAATATGTATTATATTATATATTATTATATTATTACATTATTAAATTATATATTATATTAAAAATTATATAGTATATTAATATTATGTAATATTATATATTTTATATTATATACTACATAATATATATTATACATTAATTAGGAGAGAGAGAGGGAGGGATGGATTTGAGAGAGAGAGAGAGAGAGAGAGAGAGAGAGAGAAAGACTTGAGAGGGAAAGAGAGACCTCAGAGGGATGGGGAGAGAGAGAGGGGGGGGAGAGAGGAAGAGAGAGAGACTTGAGAGAGAGAGAGACCTAAGAGTGAGAGGGAGAGATAGAAAGAGAGAAAGACTTGAGAGGGAGAGAGGGAGAGAGATTTGAGAGGGAGAGCAGGAGGAAGAGAGGGAGAGAGAGAGATTTGAGATGAAGAGAGTGAGAGAGAGAGACTTGAGAGGGAGAGAGGTATAGAGAGACTTGAGAGGGAGGGAGAGATGGATTATTGAGAGAGAGAGAGCTGAGAGGGAGCGAGAGAGAGACTTGAGAGGGATAGATGGAGGGAGGGAGGAAAAGAGAGAGACTTGAGAGAGAGAGAGAGAGAAAGAGAGTAAGTGAGAGAGAGAGATATTTGAAACACACACGTAGAGCGAGAGAGAGATAGAGAGATTTGAGAGGGAGAGTGTTTTCTCATGTTGGGACCCTTTAGAATAAGAAGTGATGCAACCATCAAATAAAACCTTTACAAATTAGTTCAAAATTCATGCCATTAAAACCTTCAAGCTTAATAACATGTCATTAGATCCTTCATGTAAAAGGTATAAAATAATCATGAACAAGAATCATTATCTTTCAACCATAATACATAAATAAGAACATTATGTACACCATAAGGGTTTGATTCAACCTTCAAACAAAATCCTTACAAGACAACACGATACATGTCCATTAGATTGTTCATGTGAAATCTATATAATAATAATGATCAACAAATAAGACATCACTCAACCATGATGCATGAACAAACACTATATATGCACACTATATATGAACAAACACTAAATTAATAGATTATTTAATATTTATTACTAAATTTTTGTCTCATCATTATACTATTATCTTCATAAATTAAACATTAAAAATATTCATGCAACCAAATTCTTTATAAAATATCCATCCAAGGTCAAATTCTTTATAAAAATAAGACCAATGTCAGCGTGAATTGCAAAATTCAATAACATTCAATAATAACATTGTCTTATTAAAGTGTTGTGGCTCTCTATTACATCTCTTCATTTCTTTGTGTTTTCCTTTTTAGAATGAGATTGTCTCCTCTCTAGCCATCATTGATGCTCATCTAACTCCACATCAGTGGACCTAATTGCATCAACAACATTTTGTATTGTAGATGTAAAATGCCTCAAATATGGTGGAATACATTCTTCATTCTGAATAGCGTTAAATTGATCCTAAATGGATCTAACATTCACATCGATTTGTTCTCGCAAGTGAGCACCATCGATTGCAGGTGGTGAAGGTGGGGGTTTACGAGGTGGAGTGGGTGGAGGTGGAGTGGGTGGAAGTGGAGGGTGTGGATCCATGATTTAGATATAAGTGAACCTGCATTAAATTTGTAATTTAAAAATGTAAGTCACATGTTTAAAAATCCCCTTAAGCTCCTTGAGGAAGTTGCAAGCCAATAAGATACAAGGGTTGAGAGTGAGGGCTAAGCTCAATTGGATTTTTAATAGAGATAAATGGACAAATTTCTTTTTTAGGTATATAAAAGAAAAAGGAATGAAGGAGAAAATTGATCAGATCTGTCACAATGGTGTGATCCTGTCAAATCAAGAAGACATCTTGCAATAGTTTACTCTTTTCTACAAGGACCTCTTCAAATCTGAAGATGATGGGATAGCCTGTTTGGAGGCTAGGAACAAGCTCTGAAGGTTGATGCCTAGGAAAATCTCCGAAGAAGACAATATACAATTCGTTGCTGAGATTTCAAAGGAAGAGATCAAAAGGGAAATCCTTGCCATGAGTAACAATAAATCTTTGGGGGTTGATGGTCTCCCAATGGAACCTTTCAAGGTCTTCATTGATTGCATTTGTGAAGATCTCCACCAAGTTTATATGGAAGCCCTTGCCAAAGGGTCCTTGGGGCATTGTATCAACCAAGGCCTAGTCAAATTGTTGCCTAAAGAAGGAGATAAAACACTGATTAAAAATTTGAGACCTATCACTTTGTTGAATGTCTCCTACAAAGTGCTTGCAAAATTTATAGCTATGAGGCTCACCAATATCCTCCCCAAATTCATAAAATTAACCCAGACTGGGTTTATCAAGGGGAGATACATACTTGAAAACTTGAAAACTAGATGGGAGGCTCTAGATTGGGCTAGAAGATCACAACAGAATGTGGCAATGCTCTTATTGGATTTCGAGAAGGCTTACGATAGAGTGGAGAGGTCCTTCTTAAAGATGAATCTAGAAGCTTTTAGGTTCCCACAAGGCTTCATCAGGATGATTAGCACCCTCCTAAATGATTCATTTGCTCTGATAGAAGTGAATGGAGCTAGGTCGGAATCCATTAAGTTAGAGAGGTCAATTAGGTAGGGGTGTCCTATTGCCCCTGCCTTGTTTGTCATTTCCTCAGATGCCCTTCATTATCTACTAAGGGACAACCATTTATCTCCAAAAGTGAGAGGGGTCTCTCTTCCTGATAATAACGAGCTCCTGAATATTCAATTTGCAGATGATACTTCTATTTTCTTAGAGTTGGAAGAGGAAAATTTAAATAGGTTACTTACCAAGTTAGATATTTTTTTCCTAGCCTCAGAGCAAAGGTCTCAAAGGCTAATTCTATCTTAATAGGGTGGCTTGACAACCCCCCTAGCTGGTTACAAAAGTTTGATCTTAAGTGGGGGGCCCTCAGGAGTAGGTAAGGTATCTAGGGATACCATTTTCAGTTTCTCCAAACCTAAAATAAATATGGAACTAGCTAAAAGGAAAAATTGATAAAAAGTTGGATGGCTAGAATATGCATTACCTATCCCTTGCTAGGAGGGTTCAAGTATACCAGAAGATACTATCTTCATACACTCTCTACTTTTCCTTGGTTTGGTTCTTTAGTATCTATCAAGTCAATGAAGTTCAAAATAAAATCAGAGGTTTCTCTAGTCTAATGGGAAAGGCAAGAAAAAGGTACACTCTATCAACAGGACATGGTGTTGCCTAGAAAAGGCCTATGGAGCTCTAGGTCTAAAAGATATGAAAATACATGGTGTTTCCCTTGCAGGGAAGTGAGTCATCAAGGCCCTAGATGGGAATGAGCCTTGGAAGATTCTAATTAGGGAGAACATTTCTCAAGTTGTCCCCAAATTAGCAAAGTCCTGGAAGGCACTGCTTTTCAGTGATCTCCTCTTCACCAAGTATCCAGTCATACCTGCAGGGTCGTTGGTCTTCAGAAGTATCTGGAAGGCTTGGGAAGCTATTAGATACAAGTTCTCTAGCCCTCTCCTAACTGATTCAAAAAACCTTTTGACACACTCGAGTAGATCCATCTGGTGGATTTTAGAGCATAATGGTAAGCCCCTAGCTCTGTTGCAGGGTTGCTCAGCAAAAAAATGGAACCAATTGGGAATTAAAACATTTAGCAACATTATAAGGGGTGGATCTTTGGTTTGTTGGGACTAGTTGAGAAAGGACTTTGGAATACCTCCCTCCAACTTTAGAATCTACTATGTTTTAAAAGAATCCTGTAACTCTTGGCTCTCTCTTCAAATGGAAAAATGGAAAGATGAGCCAATGGTCATCTAATGGCTTGGTACTCTCCCTCTACAGGAGGTTAAAACTAAGACTATTTATAAAGAAATCCTTGCACCTTGCACTCCTACTGATTACTTGAATAAGGCCTGAAATACTAATCTTGAAGATAAAGTATGTCAAAAAACATTCTCTTATATGTGGTACATTGGGATAAATGCTAAGAAGAATTTTTTCAGGTGGCTTGTTTTACTTCAAAATATTCCCTTTAAATTCAAAAATTCTAATGTTGATATGTGTGGAATTTGCAGAGTTCCAGAAAATGTGTACCATATTTTTTTTATTGTCTTTATGCTAATGAAATTTGGAATATGTTTCAAAATGAACATGATTATTGGTGCTCAAGTAGGA
The DNA here is from genome assembly GCA_007115665.2 of Sequoiadendron giganteum. NCBI lineage: Eukaryota > Viridiplantae > Streptophyta > Pinopsida > Cupressales > Cupressaceae > Sequoiadendron > Sequoiadendron giganteum. The sequence goes on along the minus strand of CM021107.1, from coordinate 225,919,409 downwards.
AGCTTGATTGGAAAGAGATCCTAATGGGTTTTGATGTTAAGCTGAGTAAAGAACTTTATCTCTTTTGGTTTATTCTAACAACTAAAATTTTATGGGTTGTTTGGAAAGCAAGGAATGAGGACAAGTATAGTGGGGTCCGGAGGAATCTTACTGAGTCAAATAAAAGGCTCACGATGTTCAATGTTGCTTTATAGGTTACAGAGGTCATGGAATCAGTAGAAAGAAAATTTCATAGGCTAATCCAGGATGGTATAGTGCTTGTCCACTGGAAATAAAGGCACCCCATCTTGGTTTTTTTCATCCAAAAATTGAAGACCTTCAAAGAGGAGTTCAAAGATTATGGTAACAGGGAGAAAATTTTTAAGGACGCCAAAATCTCTTGGTTGTCCATCATTTCCAGCCATGAGACTGAGATAGTCTTCTCTAAAGATGAACTTGAAATCATCAATACATTAGCCACTTGGAAGTCTAAAAATAATTGTAATTGCTGCATATTTTCCTTCTCATGCAATGGATCTATTGTAAATGTATCGAGCTTCTAAATATCAGTATGCACTATGTTGTAAACCTGTCAGTTGAAGCCAAGTTTCTATAAAACACTGTAAACAGTGAATAGTTGTAATGTGTTTAATTTTTCAATATAAAAAAAATCCCCCTTAAACCATTCAATATAAATTACTTAATTGAATACAAATGAAAAAATATGTAAAGCTCATTTATGTCTAGGGCATGTAAATGAAAAACAAATAATTGTAAGATGTGAAATCTTATTAAAAAATACATTAAATTTTTACCTCGTTGCAATGTGGAAGTGTTAAGCTCCAAATTGATTCAACAAAGGTGGAAGAGTTAAGCTCTAAATTGCTAATACTTAGTGAATCTGGATATGTATAGTCATTTATGGTTAAACAAAACTTGTCCCAACAGTCATAGGGAAATGGGAAAAGTTAATGGGTAATCATTGATGGGATGTGCAGGAGGCTATCATACAATATGATGGCCTCCTACATAGCCCATCGATTATTATCCATTAACTTTTCCCATTTCCCTATGCCTACTAGGACAAGTTTTTCCTGGTCAATACTAACTATGGATCTAGATTCACTAAGTATTGAAAATTAAGAGCACGCCCAGCAAGGGTCCTTTCTATTTTGAGAGCTAAAGAGAGCCAAAAGAATTAAAGAATTTTAAAAAAAATTGTTTAGCAAAGAAATACTAACTTAAGAACAAGCAACAAAGCAAGAATTTAAGAAACATGAGAATAAGTGATAAAGAAGGAAAAATAGACAATAATGTAAAACGGTTTAAATAAATGCAAAAAAGGGGTAATGAAGGTTCAATTTTTTTGTTTGATGTTTTTTTCCAATAACAAGGGTTTCAAAAAAATTTGTAGGTTTAGATTTAAATGAAAAAACTCAACAAAACTACAAAGAATTAAAAAAAAAAACCTAAATTAATCACTAAATAGCAAAAAAATAGAAAGAAATGCAAAGAAAATGATTCAAACACATACCTCGATCATGTTGGAGGTTGCTGCTCAACTGGGCTCATCGTAAAAATGAGATAGGGTTTAGGTTTTTAATTCCTCAACAAAATGAATATCTATTTCTTTCTAGCATATTGATATAGTTTGAAGAAGGTTCAAATCTAATATAGTTGGTAATGGATATCTATTAAAAATGAATATTCATTTATAATGGATATTTGTTTTCCATGTATTCTGAATATATAATAAATGTATTATATATAAATATATCATAATATATTTAATATATATATATAATATATTATAGTATATATTATATATAACATATACTTTAATATATATAATTTATATAATATATATTATATATTAAATATATTATAGTATATATTATATATAATATATACTTTAATATATATAATTTATATAATACATAGTGAGAGGTAGAGGGAAAATGGGAGAGAGGGAGAGAGTGAGAGTGAGGGAGAGAGAGAGGGGGGGAGGGGGAAGAAATATCTGAAAGGAAGGGAGGGAGAGAGGGAGAGAGGGAGAGAGCAAGAACTGAAAAGGAGAGCGGGAGAGAGGAAGAGGGAGAGTGGGAGAGAGGGAGAGAGATAAAGAATTGAAAGGGAGAGAGGGAGAGGGAGATTAGGAGAGTGAGAGGGAGAGGGAGGGAGAGGGAGAGAGAGAGAGATTTGGAGAAGGGAGAGAGGGAGAGAGAGAAAGAGAGCTAAGAGGGAGAGAGGAGAGGGAGACTATGAGAGATTGAGAGAGAGGAGAGTGGGAGAGAGACTTGGAGGAGGGAGAGGGAGAGGGAGAGAGGGAGAGAGATAAAGAGAGAGAGAGAGAGAGAGAGAGAGAGAGAGAGAGAGAGGGGGTGGGGGAGAGAGAGAGAGAGAGGGAGGGAGGGTGGGAGAGAGAGAGAGAGGGAGGAGGGGGAGAGGGAGAGAGAGATAGAGAGAGAGAGAGGAATGGGGGAGGAGAGAGAGAGAGAAATGAGGGAGATGGGAGATAAGGAGGGAGAGTGGGAGAGAGGGAGAGGGAGAGAGGGAGAGTGGAAGAGAGAGAGGGAGAGTGGGAGAGGGAGAGGGAGAAAGAAATGAAAGAGAGAGAGAGGGAGGGAGGAGAGTGGGAGAGAGGAGAAAGAGGGAGAGGGAGGAGGGGGAGGGAGAGAGAGAGAGAGATAGGAGGGAGGGAGAGAGAGAGAGAGTGGGGGAGAGTGGGAGAGAGGGAGAGAGGGGAGAGAGGGAGGGAGAGTGGGAGAGAGAGAGAGGGAGGGGGAGAGAGAGGGAGAGGGAGAGAGGGAGAAAGACATGAGAGGGAGAGAGGGAGAGAGATAGAGGGAGAGTGGGAGAGAGGGAGAGATATAGCGAGAGAGAGGGAGAGGGAGAGGGAGAGGGAGAGAGGGAGAGAGGGAGACTTGGAGAGGTGGAGAGGGAGAGGGAGAGAGAGAAATACTTGAAAGGGAGAAAGGGAGAGGAAGAGTGGGAGAGAGAGGAGGGAGGGAGAGAGAGGGAGAGTGGGAGAGAGAGAGGGAGAGGGAGAGTGGGAGAGAGAGGGAAAGAGGGAGGGAGATTCAGAGAGAGTGAGAGAGATTAAGAGTGGGAGAGAGGGAGGGGGATAGAGGGAGAGGGAGAGGGAGAGAGAGAAAGAGGGATAATATATAATATTAATATGATATTAATATATAATATATATTTATACATAACAAATATATAGATCATAACAAATAATAATTCTTAAAACTAAAGTATACATATATTCATTTATAAGGGATATCCATTATGTTTGTTATAGGTTATAATGATAGACTTGCACGAGCATCATATATATTAATATATATTATATAATAATATAATACTAATATATATTATATATTAATCTATAGTAATATATAATATATATTAATATTATATGCATTTATATAATAGTATATATTATATAAATATTAATTTACTATATATATAATAAGTATATATTATAACATATAATAATTCTTATTAGTAACTTAAATGGATTTTTGTTCCTTTGCTATAGGTTCTAAAGGTTGTCGTTGCTCGTGCAAGACATACCACAGGCAACAATTTTGTGATTCTACACTACTAGTTTTGAACATGGGAAACAATGTTTGATTTAAACTTGATATGTTGTCATTTCCAAAGGTATATAACTCTATCAATCTTGGATACCTCTCAAATTTACCCCAAAATGACTCTCTATTACCTACCAAGGCTTTAAATCAATTTCTACTATAAAAAATTCCATTTCCATACCCATGCAATAGTGACAACCTTATAATTTCCTCTCAATTACATGTTGCCATTGGCACTATTATTCATCGGCAATCACCCAATCTCCCTAGCCGCCTAGGTTGCTTAAATATTTTTCTATGTTTCTTACAGGATTTGAAAATAAATGGATTTCTTTAATTTTCTCTATTTTAATTTGGTTTATCTACAAATTGAATAATTTTTTTCTTAAAAAAATATCTTGGTTGCTCATGTGTGTAGGTCTGAAAGATGATGATTTACAAAATAATATTTCTAAAGCATATTTTACTTATATAGTGCCCATTTACAGGTCACCATTTAGCACAAGACTATAAGCTTTTACTACACACACACATGTCTATATATTATTTTGTAAGATCTTTGCTCACTAAACAAAAATACAAGAATGTAAATAAAGCTTGTATCTCAGACTAAGGTCTTCAACAAAATAGTCTAATTCAATTTAATTTATTCCCTCCAATCTACAACTAAATTAAAAATTGATTAATGGCAGATCTGTTGATATGAAGAAAGTACAACAAGAAGAAAACCACTTAAGGAAAGGATATATGACAACTATTAAGTTGTATATAACATAAAATTGTTCAAAAACAAAATTTTTAAACCCTCCAATGATAGATTTCATTAGATGTAGTTTTACATGCTAAATTTACCCTAAAATGACTCTCTATTACCTACCAAGGCTTTAAATCAATTTCTACTATAAAAAATTCCATTTCCATACCCATGCAATAGTGACAACCTTTTACTTTCCTCTCAATTACATGTTGCCATTGGCACTATTATTCATCGGCAATCACCTGATCTCCATAGCCACCTAGGTTGCTTAAATCCTTTTCTATGTTTCTTAAAGGATTTGAAAATAAATGGATTTCTTTAATTTTCTCTATTTTAATTTGGTTTATCTACAAATTGAATAATTTTTGTTTCTTAAAAAAATATCTTGGTTGCTCATGTGTGTAGGTCTGAAAGATGATGATTTACAAACTAATATTTCTAAAGCATATTTTACTTATATAGTGCCCATATACAGGTCGCCATTTAGCACAAGACTATAAGCTTTTACTACACACACACATGTATATATATTATTTTGTAAGATCTTTGCTCACTAAACAAAAATACAAGAATGTAAATAAAGCTTGCATCTCAGACTAAGGTCTTCAACAAAATAATCTAATTCAATTTAATTTATTCCCTCCAATCTACAACTAAATTAAAAATTGATTTATGGCAGATCTGTTGAATGAAGAAAGTACAACAACAAGAAAACCACTTAAGGAAAGGATATATGACAACTATTAAGTTGTATATAACATAAAATTGTTCAAAAACAAAACTTTTAAACCCTCCAATGATAGATTTCATTAGATGTAGCTTTACATGCTACTTCTACCATCACTACAATTTACATTAAGACATTTAAATTAAAGATATTACTAAACAAAACAAATTGGTTTTTTTAGATGTAAGTTTAAATTCTTCGAACACAATTATAATTTATATCTAAGAAAAATATTTTAAGTGTGTCGATGATTGCAACATATACACAAAATAGATTTATTTAAAGGTTGTTGAAACTTCCCAGCAAAAGAATATAAATTGATATAATCAATTTTTTTATAATGTTGCCAACACTTTTCCTACCTACCTCAAAATGGGTGCTTTGAAAAAGTGTTGGAAATATTATAAAAAAATTGATTATACATGTAGACACCTAAATTTGACCACTTGTATTTAGTCAAATTTATCCCTTTTCGTCTAAATATCCTCCTACCCACATTAATTAAATAATATCGTTATTATTTAATTAATACCCCTAAAATCTTCTAAATATCTAAGGTATTTAATTTAATTAAATACTTTATCATCTATCCTCTCTATCCCATAAATTAAATAAATAATTCTTATTTATTTAATTTATTCCCTCAAATGTCACATCCATCCTAATCCATCCTTAATCCTAATCCCCCTTGCCTATTCCCATCATTAGGGATGTGCACATTCCTCCAACTTTTGCAAGTTGGCCCCTAATCTCTTTTACCCACCTAACTGATGCAGGAGCATCCAGTGGTGTAAGGGCAATCCTACATCACCCAAAAATATATTTACTTTCATTTAGAGTTTTGTATATGTTTTTTCATTTTTGGATACCCTTTTCGTCGAAGAAGAATTCCCAACTTTTAGAACTGCTTTTCTGCTTTTTCTGCTCGACTACTATTTTTAGCAGGTATGATTTTGAAGGCGTGAGGAGACAAAAATTTAAGGGACGCTTCAGGACAGAATAATAAACACTTTGGTTAAAGAATCACACGAAGATCATTCCCGGTTCAAAAGTTATTCAAGCTTCAGTTTCTGCTTTTTGCCCTACAAAATCTTCGGAGCTAATTTTGAGGGACTTAAAGGCTCCGGATGGGCCCGAAAATTGGCGGAAAACGAAAGTGGTTAACCTTTAGGACCCACTTTCTGGCACTTCATTTTTGCAAGACCTTTCCGAAAAGGTATTATCATTGAAGATCCGACAGTTAGATCTTGAGTTAGGGCTTCCGGAAGTTTGTGCATAATTAGAATGTTGTTTTTGGCTCCAAACGGAGGAAATGGGGCTATTTATGGGGTAGTTTCTGATTTTTGTGGGTAGTTTTTGGGAAAAGAAGATCACATGCTGCGAATAGGCGAATTTCTGTAATTTGCATGTATTGCAGAACTCGAGGATTTGAGATCCTCTGCATGTAAGATTTTCATTTTTGAAAATAATAAGGATCTCAATTTTCTGTGTGATTTTATGTGTCTCGGGTTGCACCCTCATCACCAACCTTGCTTTAATCACATACTTACATAGCCTAATCATTGATTAGATGTCATAATCACCCCCTTTGGTCAACTATTGTCACATCATAGTGGAATTTTTAATTCCATTTATTCTCCCAACACTCCTCATGGAATTTTTAATTCCATTTGCCATCCCAATGTACTTTTCAATGGAATTTTAAATTCCATTTATTAACCCAATCCTTTTCAAGGAATATTTTATTCCTTTTGTCTTCCCCATGCATATTAAAAATGAATTTTTAATTCCTTTTGGTCAAACTTAGATCTCCACCCTTGATCTCTTGTCCTTGGCCAAGAATGAATCTTGGCCATTCATTCCATCTCCCTTTGTTAAATGGCTAACACTTAGCCATTTTGCAAGGCCTATTCATTCTAGCAACCTTCAACAATCTCAATCTCTCACAACCCATTTCAATCTTCAATCTCCAGCCATTTTCTTGCATCCAAATCAAGCATTTACAAGCCGTTATGCTACCGAAATCATCCGAGGAGCACACACATCGAACAATCAACAAGGCCAACCAACCGATCAACTTGGGCAAGGTAATATCACTCCTTTCTTGCATTTGTTCAAGTTTAACTCAAGCCTCATCCAAGGTGTTATGGTGGTTTCTCTTTCCTTGCATTTTGTTTGCATTTTTCACTTTAGGTTAAGAAACTTTCACTGTACACAATACCAGTTTATATTCTTTTGGTGGGATGTTTCAATTAATTGCCTTTAAATAAATTGATTTTGTATATGTTGCAATCATCAGAGACTTAAAATGTTTTTCTTAGATTCATATTTGGATTATAAATTAAGGTTTGTTGAATAAAATTCTAAATATTTTTCTTCAAAATATAAAAATAGTATTCAATTTTTTTCCACTTCAATTTATCCTTAATGTTATTTAAATTAAAAAAATTAAATCATACTCCCTAATTTGTTATTAAAAAAATATTTTGATTGCTTCAAGTGAGAAAAGAATCCAATCTAATTTGTTTGTAGGTAATAGGGGAAAAAAAATAATTTTGTAAATCAATTTGTAAAAGCAAAGAACAACCAAAGGATTAGAGATTTTATTTTATTAATTTAAATGATGAAAGCCAAATGAAAGCTGCAAACTTGGTGAGATTGAAGAAGCAAACAACATTTTGATCTTAGAATATTATATATCATTTTAAAATATTTTCACATAGAAACTAAAAAAAAAGGAATTTTAACGTATTTGAGGGCTGCAATGGCACTTCAATCAACAGATACAACACACGTAGACAACATTTTGAAGTCACAATACTACATCTTTTAAAAATATTTCCACATAAAAACTAAAAGAAAGAGGAATTTTAATCGATTTGAGGGCTACAATGGCACCTCAATCAATAGAAATAGCACAAGTAGTAGATAACATTTTGATGTCACAATATTATATTTATTAAAATATTTCCACAAAAAAAACTAAAATGAAGAGGAATTTTAATGGATTTGAGGGCTACAATGGCACCTCAATCAATAGAAAAAAAGGGCATTGTTCAGATTTGAAAATAAATTGTAAATAAAGTATTCATGAATTATTTAGAATGCACCTAATATGAGCTTGATTTCACACAATGCCTCATATAAGATTTTTATCAAAAGTGTGATGGAAGCAGATTTATGTACATGCAACGAACCTGATCAAGATGCAAACAAAATATTAGAAGTTCTTTCACAAATATTTACAAAAATACTCTATGAAATTTCTTAACCAAACTGAATTGCACACCTCATTCAAATTGTCTTTGTAGAAACAAAAAAGCTTGCACTATTAGTTGAGACAAAATCTGCAAATGTTCAAAAAAATCACTATTATCACCAAATTTTCCCAGCCACCTATTCATGTAATACACGTTTACTCTGACATAAATAAGAAAGGGTTATGATCTTTTTCAGAAAAAAGTTTCAAAATACCAATATATTTTATGCTCAAAGGTGTAGATAGCTTTCATAAATTAGAAAGGCCATCATACTTGTAAGGTCATGCCTCATATGTACTTAATACAACTCTAATTAGATATGTGTTTTCTATAATTCATGATTAGATATATTGAGGATGATAAATAAGGTGATCTTTTTGGAAATACTCTTACATTTCATTTTGACATTATGTTTTATTGTCACTACCATGAAGGCAGATTGCACTCGTATGCTATGGAATACAAATTGAAATTTTAAATGGATAATTGTATAGTTAAAGTTTAGAATATTCAATTAATAGATTTATGTGATATACAATTGTTACTTATGATTGTTTTGGTAATGTGCATGGAGGTAATGTTGTTAGTATGAGAAGGGAAGACCTTTGGGAGCACATCAAAAATATATCTCCTTGTGATCATGAATTTGATCTCATTTTTGGAGCTTAGGAATGAGTAAAGTTAATATGTTGGTAAGTTAAGGTGGTGAGGGTTGATATTAAATGGATAATTGATTATGTGTTATGTGGATGCAAGTGGGGCTAGGATTTGGGAACCCTTATCCAAGTGTGATACTCAGATGGATCCTTAAGTGGGTCTTTAAAGAGGGTTGTTAGTCAGTTTCCTTGATTAGGATGCAAAATTAAACTCTCTATGGTCTATACCATAGTGGTATGGGTCAAGTTGGTATTCAATAGGGCCCTAAGGACATGATTTGACCCCTGGAAAGTCCTCATAATGAGGAGTGGCGAGTTTTGAGAGGGTAGGGTTTGAACTTGAGGCTCCTATATATTTTGAGGAGGAATAATGAGAGGATGAGAATGGGAGTTCTATTGGGGGGAGAGAGAGAGAGAGATGGCTTGGTTGGAGAGGAAAGAGGGATAAAGAGTTAAAGTCCAGCACCCAAAGCAAAGAGATAAGTTTTATGATTTCCATCTTCCCTTGTTTAGTTGTTGCAAGAGAGTGATATGTTTGTATTGATTTTTGTTGAATATGGTGAGTGGAGAGTCTATATGTATGTAATATGAATGTTTTTCTATTTTCATTCCTTTTGCAAAAGTTTGAGAAAACCCTATTCATCATCTTGGGGTTGAAATATTTCCTGCTCGGGGGTATGGCTAGAGCCCACGAGGCTGCATGACGCCATTACAGTAGGGTGGAGAGAAAGTCTGGTTCAGTTGTGCATCATTCTTTGTATTTCTTAAAATTAGTTATAATGTGGGAAACTAGTGATCGTTGTAGCAAAACAAAAATGGAGGAAGAGAAAAACCTTGTTCATAGGTGTGTAAGTCATTTGCTTTCTTAAACATTGCAGTAATATTATAATTTTTAAAGAATGAGTTTCATATGGTTCAATGTAAAAATAGAAAGAGCAAGCCCTCAGGCATTGGGTAGTTATTGATATCATCTCTATGTATTATTGGAATAAAGATAGTTTAAGTAAGGAAATGTTTCTTTTGTTGAGATTAAAAAAACATGGTACTCTTTGGTATTTGAGAGAAATATCTTGCAAATCTAATGGTGTTTCCTTTGAATGATCAAACAAGCTTTTTTTTATTTTTTGGAGAAAGAAATTTTTAGGAAGCCTTTATGGTTAAATAGAGGTGTTGCAGTTATCCTATGGCTATGATAAAAAGAAAGATTATAATGTAACTACAAAAATATGTTATTTGAAAGGTTGTATACTATGTAAGGGATGCATTTATTTTTGTGGTATAAACCAAATAGTGATTTGATATATGAGTGTTTTTAATGTTTGAAGAGACATAAGTTTTGGCTAAAAATAAAATGCAACCATATTATGCTCCATCCTAAACAACGTATAAATTTTGACCATTCACTACCATAGTGAATTTTCTCTGCCCAAAATGAGAAATAATTAGCATCTTAAGCTCCTTTTTGGTATCAAAGATAAGTGTTCTTATCGTTCATTGTTGCCATAATAAAACAGATTCAGTAAAACCATTTACTGGTGCTTATATGAAGCATTCGAGAATCCTGATGACCTCTAACTCTCAAATGAAGCTTCTTGTGCCTACAACTTTAACACATAGAGTACCTAGTTTCATAATTTTGCCTTATTATTTCATCCATGGGCATACAATGCTAATATTTAGAGATGAAATGAAATAGTTATATGATTATTTGTATAATTCCTTTTTGTGAGCATGGGGGTGTCTAGCAACCTGTCAGATTACCCAAAGGAGAGGAAATAAAAGTAACAAATAACAATAAACAGGAAAAAGGATAGACCGTTAAGACCTTTGAGTAGCTCCCCACTTTTATAAATGGATGGTTATAAACTACTTGCAAATGCTATGGAAAGGTCCCCACTTTTGAGCAACAATGGTAAATAGAAAATGGGTCATGAAAATTGTATTTTGCATGAATCTACAGCTTTGGATATGTCCAACATTTGAACTACCATTAAATGAAATGTTTTTTTGGTCAAAATAATTAGTGCTTTTAAAATTCTAGAAAAGATAAAAAAATAATAAAATGTGTATTGTGTCAACTCTTTTCAATCACTGAAAACTTGCAAGTTCACCTCCAATCATCTCTGTATCCTTTGTATCAGCTCTTAAGTGATATTGTCTGCCTTTTGTGCCTGGAAACATAGAACAAACCCTCGAAGCATAGGATGAGATCCAAGATAAATAAATTCAATGATTTATTCTATCTCGGTGTCATCCTTACAAGGGAATAAACCTAATAAAAAATCCACCAAATCATATTAAGGGAGAGGAGTCGATGGTGGGTAGGGTAAGTTTGACCGAGGGGTCCATGTCATCAGCGTCCGAGCCGGCATAATTTTTTTTGCCATGTCCCTTGACCATCAAGCTGGCAATCTCCAACTTTTTTGGGGAGGAAATTTGAGCAAATTTTCTGATGTTTTGGGGGCACTTTTCAAAAATTGCCAAAAATGTCTAAAATTTAGCGTATACCTATCATGGACATTTGTATGATTGATGGTTGTTTGGCGCCACACCAGTACTGGCTCATTACACTCCTAGTAAATGCGCATTAACTACCACCCATTCCTTCATTGTCGGTCTTAACAACTACTACCTCAACATGCATTTCATTCACTTGGTCTTGCTTTGGGTTCATGAAACATCCATTGATGAAAAGTTTATTCATTTTGAGTGGTTGCATTTAGAACTAGCTCTAGTTAGGATGGACACCGACGGTGGTGAGGCCATGTGTGAATGGTGGTGATGCATTTTTTGAGCTTTCTGTGTTTATCAACACCACATTCGGTCTAAGGAAACTATTTAACTTCTTGCTATGTAGGCTCACATAGGCAATAAATATGCATTGCAATATTTTTCTAGTTTTTTTCTTATGATATTGTTTTGTTTAAATAGCTTATGTCAAGTTGTAATTATTTCCTCATCTAATGAAGTTTTATTACAGCTTATTCATGGTCACTTTTGTGTATATATATCTCTATAATGATATATATATGTATATACATATACATATCTGTATACAGATATATACATACATGAACAACAAGCAAATTCAATTTTCTAGCAATAATGCACCTATATGATGGTTAACTATGTGTATATGTGAGTATATATATATATATATATATATATGGTCGACTGTGTCTAAATGTGTGTATACACAAATATATATGAATGTATATGTATATATACATATATATCTGTGTATACACACATGTACACATAGGAACAATGAGCAAATATAATTTTGTAGCAATAATGTAGCTAAATTATAGAAAATTGTGTGTATATGTGAGTATTCAGATATATATGCATATATATGACCGATTGTGTGTATATGTGTATACATAGATATATATATACATATATATTTGTGTATACACACATATACACATAATCTGCCATAATATAGAATTTTGTTTTCGTTTTATACCTCTATAATTTATATATTTAGTGGCAGTATTGGAAGTTAATGTACTCTTCATTACGAATAGATTCTTGCAGGTAAAATATGGTCGACTATGTATATATTCAAATAAATACACACACACACATATATATACATATGTGTGTGTGTGTTTGTGTGTATATATATACACACAGTTGGTCATTTATAGTTGGTTAAGGGTTTCATGCACCTATATTTTTGGCTGAATATGTGTATACATAGACATGATATTCATGGGTTTGTATAGCTCGATTGTCAAGGGTTTCATGCACCTATGTTTTTTTGAATTTTTCCACCATTGTTGTGAACCTCTCGCTCAAGAATTCCCGACCCCCATTGTTCACTCTTCCTTGTCCATTGTGTCCATCATCTTTGCCTGAATTGTGGAGTTTTTGGGAATATTTCATATCCATCTATAGGATTTTCGTAGTCAATTTACTAATCATTTTCTTTTTTAATTGACTAATCATTTAAAGGATTTTCCTAGTCAAATTAGTAATCATTTTAGTATTTTAATTGACTAATTTTTTTAATATTATTAATAACATATATTTATGTAATATTGATCAACTTAATATTATAATAAACATTAACACATTAAATTTGTATGTATACACACATACATACATACTACCACAATATGTATGTATGTTTGTATACTATACATACATACATGCATGGATATATGTCAGTTAATATACACATACATACATACATACATATTTTATACACACATACATGTATGTCTATGTGTATACTATACACACAGACATAAATGTATGTGTGTATACTATACTATATAACCTAAATCATAAGTAATAACTTTGAATAAATTTAGAGAAAACTAAAAAAAAATAAAAAATGAAAGAAAACAAACTTACCTGTAGACTATGGTCAATGCAAGCTCACAAACAATGAAATCCAAAATGGATCTCAATTTTGTAGTTTAGATATTTGTTTCCCTTTGTTATTCTCCTCAATCGTGAGTCATTTTGGTAGAGTGAAGACTCTCTTTTTTTTTACTTTTTAATATTTACAAAACAAATATCCATTTCTTAGAAACTATGAATGAATATCCATCATTTAAAATGAATAACTATTCATAACATATATTTGTTATTTAAAAATGGATAACTGGTATTTAGAAATGGATATCCATTATGAAAAAAGGATACCTATTATTTAGAAATGAATATTCGTTTTGCTTTGGTAAGAAAAACTCACTTTTCACCTAACCCCAAAAAAATCAAATATCCATTTTCAAATTTTGATTAAGTAAAAACATGTTTCTTACCCCTATTTCCATTGTTTGGCCCATCACGATCTTGCATTCACCCATATAAATACAAATTTTAAAAGATATAATATGTATTTATATGTGTGTGTATAGGAAAGTGCTACCAAGGGGGCAACACCCATTATATATTAAATCCAAATTTTCATATTAAATAGGATTAAAAAGAAAGAGATCATTTTAGGAGGTTACACTATGTCTAACGTTTCTTTATTTCCTCTAACCAAACTAGTAATTTGGGTGAGAGGAGGCAAGGATGATTGTAAACAATTTTCTAGAAGTCCTCAAATTTTCCTATCATTAGGCTCGTAGAGAAAGCCTCAAAGAAAATTCTCAAGGAACCATTATTTTTATGTCCAATTTGAAGAATACACCCCGATATCATGTATGTAGATCTTCCTATCATAGTTTGAAATGGCCATTTTGGACTTGTCCACCAAGATTTCATTGAGGTAATGGATTGTAGCAATCTTTGTATATATCAATCCTAGTCCATCCATAGATGTTGACAAGGAGGAAGTGAAATTTAGTGTAATGCCCCGCCAAGTAACCTTAAAGGAAGTTGCAATTAACATCATAAGCGAACAATTTTTTTTTTTTTATAAAGTGCATTTAACATACACATTCACTTACTAATTAACAACAACCTCTAAGGCTGCAAGGTTAGGATTACTTTAAACCCACACATACATATTACATATAACCATAGCATTATAACTTATGAAATAAATATCATACATCAAGAATACCACATAACATAATAAGATAATCAACTAAGATACAATCTCATAAACATTATCTTAATCCAATAGTTACATCACTCATTCCCAAAATGAGACACTAGTACAAATGTATTACAATTACATAACTTCACCTCATAAACATAAGAGGGATAAAGTATCATATACAAACTGAAATATTACAATGCAAGTAATTACAACAAGAACCACAAGCTGTCCATCTGGATGTCTCGCCACCAAGTACTGAAAATAGATGGGGACTCAACGGTTTTGGTGCATGTTTCACCCAACCAATGTGGTACCCGAAGGCCCACCCCCCATGCTAGGAGATAGTAACAAAGTAACATGGACAAGATTCTACTACCTCTAACCAAAGGCAGACTCAAACTGATTCATAATATTATAACCAACCAAATGAATTAACAAGTACAACTCATTCACCATACAAGTATGAATCAAGTACAACTCAAGTACAATACAAGTACAAATTAAATACAATACAAGTACAAATCAAGTACAATACAAGTATAATACAAGTACAACTCCAACATCACTGACATAGGTCACATTGCTTCTAGACATAAAGTAGATCAAGTATGTTCAAATAACCATACACAAAACAATTAACAACAATTGTCCTAGATAGAGTGTCATCGCAAGGTTTGTCATGAGATCTCCTCTGGGCATTCTTCATAGGCTCCAGAACAAGTAATCCTGGTGGCCTCAACCGAATCTCGGCACTCATACTCACTCATGCGGAATCAACTACCTCTCGCAAGGGCAAGATAGTTGATCTTTCCATTCCAGACCTTCTCACTCATCCCAAGTCTAAACAAGCCCTTGTGTCTATGGGTGAGGATTAAATTATCTTGATTAGTGAGAAGTTAGTCCTAATCTTCTAAGTACATTATTTTAATTATCACTTGTTTAAATCACTCCTGAAGGTTATCCAGTTTACCTCTTTGGGCTCTGGCGTCTAATAGAAGTCACTCTTCTATTTGACAACACACACCCAAACAATCCACCAAGGGAACCACAAGTGCATACCAACTAGGCATCATAATCCACTCCAACACAAAGAGGATACAAAATAATAGAAACTCACTCCAAACATATTGGAGGCAACAATCACATAGTCCACTCCTTTCACAGAAGGTACAAAAGATCTCACTCCAAACATCTTGGAGGCAACAACACATAGTCCACTCCTTTTATAGGAGGCAACAAAATGAAACCACATCACAAGGTCACTCCATAGAAGGAGACACAGATCCCATAATTCGCTCCTAAACCAAGGAGGTGCAAACATCCCCGTTCATGAAAACCGGGTAAAACTAAAAAGATGCCATGCACTACCCAAGGGAAAACAACTGGATGGCATAAAGATTCAACAACTCTTATCCTCTAAGTTCTTCTTGAAGACTTATAATTTAGGACTAACACTAAATCCCAAAACCAACAATGCCACTTGACGACAAAGCAACCAAAGCATTCAAGTCATTAATTAAATCTAATATTTGGATTTCCTAAATCCATACTCATTCAATAGGTAGTGTTGACAAAGTCAAATACATGTTAACTAGATCATCTAAAAATAATCATAACCTCTATTTCCCTTTTCATTATTGGAAATCTAAAACAATTAAACTTACTTCCCTTTACTGAATACAAAGAATTAAATCCTTAAAGATAATCATGAGGAAGATACTACTTTTGGATATACTAAATCCATATCTCTTTCATAATCCAATCACAATGATTCAATTAATCTAAATAGAAATTAATTAAATAACATAATTGATTACTTCATCAATAAAACAACTTCTTAATTTACTTTTAAATTGACACAAATCCATGCAAGTAAACTCTTTCCATTTCCTAACCAAATCTTACGTCTCATTCAATTTTCTATTTAAAACATTCAGTCACTTTAATATAATAACATATTGTTTCTCTATTCATTTTCCATATACACTAATCATTTTTTTTAGAACACTAATAATACCCAATTTGCAAACAACGGAATAAAATAATATAGAATATTATTTATTCTCTCAAATGGATATATACCTTCAATATATATATACTAAATATAAATTAATATATTTAAATATATTTAATCATTAACATATCTTCTATTCTTTACAGAATATCAAATTGTTTAATTCAAAATAAAATATCCCTTATCATCAATATTCCAAAATATAAATATATTTTTCCAATTAAACCAAATTAATAATTTGACCTTTTACATATGAATTTAAATTCCACAATTAAATTTTAAATTATGCATTCTTTAAATCAAATATTTAACTCCTTCAATTAAATTTTAACATGCCATTTCAAAATAAATAATAATTTCCCCATACGTTTATAATTTTAATTACACTAATCTAATATACAAATTTTATTTAAAATAATATAAATAAATATAATATTTTAGTATTATAAATTATAATATAAAATATTATTAAATAATATTTTAATATTATAATAACAATACCTAAAATATTAATATTTATAAATATCAATTTATTATTATTTTATTTTCAGAACAGCCATGGGAAAATAACTTAACAGCAGTCTCATGTTTCAAGCATAACTCAAAAACTACAATTTGGGTATTTGCGATTTTTGGACAGGGGTAAGAAAATTTCAAAATGCAAAAACCCTTTAAATTTCCTGACAACCCAGTTTGTGGAAGTGAAGTTATAGGTGACGCAACAGACCATTTTACCATGAAAAATATAACTATACTGCAGATTTTAAAATCTATTTTTTAATAATAAATAGAAGGTTTCATTTTCTAAAACATTCTAAATGCATTGTTCAATCTCTATGTTTGATTTCAATAACAACAAAATCAATTTCCCCAAATAATTTAAATTCAACTGAGGTTTTCACAATTTTCACTCAAGAATTTTCACAAGCAAAGGCTGTAAATTTATTTAATTCTTTTCTTCTAATATCAAATTTATTTTCTAAAACAGATTTAACAAATAAATTTTTAATCACTACTATTTAAAAAAAACAATCAAGAACAATAAAACACAAAGAGGAAAACCTGGTACAAGAAGCTACAGGAAGAGATGAATTTCTGATGCAAGCCTCTTCCAAGGATTTCCTGAATTTTCTTCAATCCTCCAATTAATCCAATCCAAAATCCAACAAATGCAAACAATTTTTCCTTCAATCAATTCTACAATCAAAATTTCTTCAAACCCTTGTGCAAATTTTCCAAAATTTCTTCCTTGCTGTAAAAATGTATTTTTTTCTAAATCTTTTTCTGTTGCCCTAAAATTAAAACATGTATTCTTTATAAATCAAAAATACCTAATACAACCCTAATTCACATTACATGCAAATTAGATATTTCAATTTCAATTTCAATTTCAAATTTCAATTTCAATTTTAATTTCAATTTCAATTTCAATTTCACTTTTCGAAAACCCACTTTCAATTTATAAGTTAATTTCCAAAGTTGCAATTAATTTCCCAAATAAACATTTAATTACAATTCCTAATTTAATTCTCACACGTTGAAATTAAATTCTAAATTTAATATTAATTCTTTTATTTACTTTCATTCTCTTGCATCACGTTTAATTAATTAATTTAATTATTTAATAACTAAATTCAACCCCTTGGATCAAATTTAATTAATTAAATAAACTAAATATAATTAATTAATTTAAGTATAAACTTTTATCCACATTGCATTATTTAAATTAAATAATCATCAACATGATTTAAATGCAATTATTCTAAGTATCTATTTCCAAATCAATAATCCTTCAGAAATAAATAACATTAAAACAAGACAGACAATAACTCAACACACACAACTGACGACACACTAAGGCTAGGGCGTAGACTTGACACATGCTACCTAGCTACTATCTCCTGTTCAACTTAACCGTTGGATCGACACGCTCAAACCTGTGAAACCAGGTGGAGTCGATGCCATGTACCTGCAATCCTGCAACCAAGTAAACAATATCATACAATATATCCAGCATATAATACACACCGTGAAGAAGGAATTACGAATTCGTAGGGTGCTTGCAATCGAGTGATGCGAACCCGTCTTCTTCACCAATACACTCCTCGAAACTGATACTTCCATCATAATTCCAATAGTCTCATAATAACATCTCATGTTAACTCTACAACATCATTAATCCATAATGCATGTGAAACGATAAACAGATAACCACATCCCACAATAATAGTTGTCGCTCAATAGTAACGATCAAAACATCATAACAAAATGTATCTAATATCAAAGTAACTGCAACCAAACATAGCATAAGACAACTTGAACATGAAACAAAACGGAGGGGTATTACATTTAGAATGGAAGCATCTTACTATCCTCACCAACCAATAGGAGAAAAAATGCAAAAGATTAAAGGAGGTTCAATCTAAGTTCAACAAAAACCTAATATTTCCAACAAATCCCAAAGTAGGTGCAAAGAAGCAAGACTAGCCATGACAATGATGCATAAATGAAGAAGTTGTAGGCATACCATGTTTGAATTTTCAAAACACAATAAATTTATCCCTGATGTCTATTTAGTGCTTAATTAAGCACCTTTTTCTAGGTGCATTAAGAACACAAAAATTCTAGGATGAAATCTTCATTGCTCTCTAAGGGAGGGGTTTCCTTAGATCTTAGAAAGTAGTTGTTAATTGAAGATTGACCCTTACATAAAGATGATTCCTCCCAATTTAGCTTGTTTGATTTTCTATTACATTTCCTCTCAAATTTGATATCCGCTTTAAGTATTTGAAAATAAAAGTAACTAATAGATCTAATGTTTACCAATCTAAATTCATCCAAGTTTTCTTTGTCAGAGTCAAGCCAATCCTCCTCGTACTCATATAAAGTGTTTTCATTTTCTATCACATTTGGGATGAAATGAATGATTGCATTGTTTTGATTAGGATTGTTGACAACTTGGGAATCTATCTTCGGGAGGGCCTCTTCCAGGATTGGCAACCTTTTTGCAGCCTTTCCCTTCACCACCCATTTCTTAATGTTTTATTTTTTGTAAGGGAACTCCATTCATTGGGGTCACGATTATGACAATTATGGAAAAATAACTTTGATTCCTCAATCTCCACCTTTTGATTCCAAGTGCAATCCCCAACTCACAAAATAATTTCATTCAAGATTTTGGAGATAGACAAAACCCTAATGCGAGCATAAATTTGATAACTTTCGTCCCAAATGCTAGATTTGACACTCTTTAGGATTCCAAGATAAGAACCAATATTTTGTATTCTATCCTTAGACCCTAATTCAATGTGTCTCAAGATAACCAAATCCCATTAGGAATGGTGTCATAATACAAAGAATCAAATCTAAATATCACAATGAAGAAACCTGTAGGGAGATAGAAGACATTGTCAATCATCCATTCTTGAGTGACTTGTTCAAAGATTTGAGCCTTAGAATGATGAAACCTAGTGTACTTGTCTATCATGGCCTAATTTTCTAGTAGCTTGTCCTTAGGGTACTAACCTAAATACAAATCTACTGAATGTGAATAAACTTGGAAGGAAACACAAAGTTTTGCATTTTCTTTTTCTTTTTTTTTTATTAAACTCCATTCAATCTTGTTAAATATATAATATATTTATTTATTCATATTATTCAAGTATAAGTGTGATTTTTTTCATATTTGTTTCGTTGATAAAATACAACCATGGGGGTTGCTCCCATTTTATTACTTTCAAGAAAATAAATTTTACATAAGTTTTGGGAGCTTCAGTTTTTGCACTTACAGACTTGGTTCCATGTATACCATAGAGTTATACCACTAACTTCATAATGCTAGAATACAAAAATCTTGCATAGTCTCATACTTTCTATATCCTACTACATCCAACCAATATTAAATAAAACTTGGCATTGTTCTAAGCATTATCTGCCTATCTAAGTATAGTCAAACCAAATTTTTACACTTGAATTCTTAACTATCTTTGATGATACATTCACCTAGGGCCATAGAAGGATACATTTGGGCTCTCCTTAATGAATTCAACTATAAATCTTAGCCCTTCTAAATCAACCAATCCTAGAACCTTCTTGGGAAATTTTACACCTTTAAAATTTGAATGCATGTGGGCAAGAACAAAGGACAAAAGGATAACATTCCATATTATCTCCATGAACTATGAGTTTTTTGAAGTTTGAGGGCATGGAAACCTCATTCCCATATCAATCCACCTCCAATATATCATCTAGGTTGCCCAAAAATTGGTGTTTCACCAAACCAATAGTTAGGCACTTTATATCTTCAAATAATAGAAATAAAAGATAGAGAGATTGCTTCCAAATTACTCATATATTAAATTTGAATATCTATTATAAAATCAGCAATAATCCTAAACAAATATTGAACTCCATTGTACCATCAAAACGATTACTTTCTTCATTTTTTTTTTTTTCTCAAAATATATCTCTAATACTTATAATAGAAACATAAAAGATCAAAATCTCTCTTGAAAATACTTTCAATGTAATTCAAAAAATCAACAAAAATATCTTCTAATATCTCATTAAAATTCTTTCCTTAGACTAGAAAAGTTTTCTAATTAAAAATGGTGCAAGTTTTATCTATAAGAACCTATTAAGTTTAGAAAAATATTAAGATTCCATACCCATTACTCATGAAATAAAAAATATGAACTTATTGAATTCAATGATCAAAATACTTAGCAAACAAAGAACAAACAAGGAATTCAATAAACTATATCGTTACCCATCTCATGTCAAAGTTGTATTTGCATTTGATGTTGAATGTCAAATTGTTGTAATCAATGCAAAGCATCCATTATGAGTTGCAAAAGCTTCAAAGTGTGCAAAGGTTGAACTAGAATTGCTATGATATCTCGTAACATGCTCAATAGGTAATTGTGTAGTCGACTGATGCAAGAAGTTGGGTCCACAAAAAATTCAAAAAGTGGATGTGTTTTTTCTGTTTTTTCAGAATTTGTCACACTTGGACTGAAAATTTGAGGCACTTACACAATAAATCTTTAAAAAGTCAGTAATATGAAATTTAACATTTTGAATCTAGTTTCTAAATATGTAATTTATTCAAATACCTAGATGATAGAAATTAAATTTTGATAGGGATGTATAAAAAACACTTTTTAAAAGTCCCTATTTTTTTACTATACCATGCATGTGTATGGACACCACTTTTTGACCCAAATAAAATCATTTTTCTAATTCCTCTTGGGGAAAAAAAGCTAACAACATGAAGATTGCTGAGGAATTTTTTTTGTAATTTTGTTTGAATATTTTTTTTAATTGAATTTTTATTGGCCTTAATTGTTGTTTTTAAAAATCAATGTGTACGGACAACATAATTGGAGCTGAGCTAAATCTTTTTTTTATTGTGTAGAGAATTGTCTGAAGATTGATGCCATATAATTTTTTTCACAAGAAACTTAACCAAAAAAAAGCTATTAAAAAACAAAAAAAACTTGATATTTCAAGTTTAAGGACTAGTTTACTTAGAAATTAATTTAAAAAATATATATAATTCAATCTTAATAAAAATTATATATTTGTAAACTAGACATCATGTTCTATAATGGGTTTTAATTTTATAAAATGATTTAGAAAAAAAGTCCATCAACCATATTGCCAAAGTTGGACAATTATTTTTCAATCTGTCTTAGATTTTTAGTTACAGGTCAAATGCTAAGGGTCAGATTGCCAAGCCTTTCCTGAGCCTAAAACCAAGGCTACATGTGGATTGGAGATTCAAATTTTTAATAACACACATATGTTTTTAAAAATGTGTACGCATTACAAAACGTATATGCATTCTTTATTTGTTTGATTATTTTTAAAAAATGATTTTTAGAAATGCGTACATGTTTTGAAATGCATAAGTGTTTCTAAAAAGCATTTATTTTTAAAAATAAATGACTTGTACGTGTTATAAAATGTGTACGCGTTATATAACACATGCACATTATAGCACGTACAAGTTTTCTAATGTATACACGTTTTTCTAGGCTCGAGTACCTGATGCATAACGCATACGCGTTTTTTAATAATGCATACGTGTTTTCTATGAGATTTTTTTTTTACTGAAACTTCCCCTCTTCATAGACCCAACTTCTTTCTTTTACCCTAGTGCTTCACTATGTAAATTCTAGATGATTTGTGAGAAGGTTGAAGGTTATATTTTAGAATTTAGGTTTCGCGATGAACAATTGAGATTTCATAGTAGAATATTTTGATCAATAGTTCAAAACCGTTGAGAGAAATCAGATGGGAAGAATTAGTGGGTTTAGATTGCATAATTGGTGTGATTGATGAAGTCAAGTTGAGTATTCAGTAAAATTGAGAAAAATACATTGAGAGGTTAGTGGGATTGAAGAATAGATGGATTAGTTAGGAAATAGATGAATGTTAGCTAATCAAAGTGATCAATTGGTGACTGTAATTTGCTCAATCACAAAAGGGGATGAGGGTAATTAATTAATTACTATTTTTGAGTTGAACATGCAAGTCATGTTTGACTTTAACAAATATAGTTATATTTATTTGTTGATCATGTTTGAACGATGTTTGAATAATTAATTTAATTATTCAATTTTAGAAAGGGGAAAGTGATTTATTAAACTATTAAGTAATAATAATTTAATTGATATAGGAGAACAGGGTATATTAGTGACGTAATTAAATAATTGATACATTATTTAATTAATCAAAAGGAATAAAGATTAGATAAATGATGGAATAGTGAATTAATTAAGATTATTCAAGTTAATAGAGAAAAATAAGGTTTTTGATGTAAATGATGATTGAGGATGAATTACTTAAATAATATTAAATCACTTAATTAATAGATGAATATCAAAAATGATAATAATTAAATAATAATTTATTATTTAATCATTTAGGAGAAGAAGGGTGAGAGTTAGTTAAATTATGTTGTTTTCAAGTCAAGACAATTTAGAGTATCTACAATTTTAATGAGAATAATCTCTTTCACAAAAAATGGTAAAAAATAACAAATGGGAGTTGCTTTCAAAACTTCTATATATATTAAATTTGATCATCCATTATATAATCAGTAGTAATTTAAAACAAATATTGAAAAAAAATGAACAAAATATGTTGTAATTTCATCATAGCAATTATTTCTTTAAATTAAAAAGAAAGTTAAAAGTGCTTTCTAATTAAAAATGGTGTAAGTTTTGGTGATAAAAACCTCTTACTCACAAGAAATGGTAAAAAGTAAAAGATGGGAGTTGCTTCTAAATCACCCATACATTACTTTTAAACACCTATTATAAAATCAACAATAATTCTAAAAAATATTTAATTTCATAACATTAGCACCATCCAGGTGACTCGTCTTTTCATTTTTAAGGTTTCATATTTTGACAGTTATAATAAGAAAGTAAAGATCCACATCTCTTAAAAATACTCTCAACATGATTTAAACAAATCAATAAAAATATCTTACGATCTTGTCATAAAAGGTCTTTTCTTAAGCTAAAAAGAAAGTTAACAGTACTTTCTAGTTGAAAATGGTGTAATTTTTTATTCTTACTTTTTTCCAAAATATATCTCTAACATTTATTATAGAAACATAAAGATCAAAATCTCTCTTGGAAATAATTTCAATGTAATTCAAAAAATCAACAAGAATATCTTCTAATATCCTCATTAAAATTCTTTCCTTAAACTAAAAAAAATTTCTAATTAAAAATGGTGTAAGTTTTATCTATAAGACCCTCTTACTCATAAAAATATTAAAAAATAAAGAACAAAAATTGCTCAACAATGGCAGCCACATGTATGTAAAGGAAGAAAGAAAGGAAGAATAATGATTTTGAAGCTCCCACTTCAATGAGTGGCATCTCCACCTCACATATTCTTAAGACGTGTTAGGGAGTTTTAAAATTTGAGGATATGCTCTTGTTGACTTGACTAAGCTTTATCTTTTCCTTACTCAAGGTGTATGCCACTAGGTTATGTGTTATAGCTATTTAAGCGCATGTCCTTAGCAATTTTAGACGTGTGCACTATTTAGCATGACACTATGAGGTAAGCTTAATAGGTGTGTCCATAGTGGTTTTCCAACAAGTAACCATGAGTGTTGTGAGCTCCAAGTTGAATTAATAAATAAGCTTTGTTGAGGGGAGATCACACACAACATTGCATGATTGATGAGAGTTTTGATTTATGAATCATTTCCAAAGATTAAACAAGTGAGTATTGTGCATATTGTTGTCTAATAATTGTTAATTTTTTCATGATTAGATAATTCAAACTAAAAGTAATCAGAAAATGCAACACATAAGACAATCAACATAGCAAGATACCCTAGGAAAACCCTCCAACTTGAGGGAGAAAAACCCAGCCAATATATCTCTTATATATTGATTTGAATAAGAGCACAAATTTGCTTACAAATTAGGCATAATGTAACGCCCCACCGTGTGAACCCCAAAGGACAACAAACATTGCACAAATATTTTTTTTAAAGAGAAATATTCATATGATGAGTAAGTATGTACATTACATGAAAAGCCATTGTACATTTACAGAATCATCTACATCCTCTAGGGTACACGTGGTGGCATTACCAAATGTAAAACCCATACCAGCAACATTGTTAAAGATAATGCCAAGAACATAACAACAGATACACACAATCACAAGATAAAATAATGGTACATGCAGCCAACCATGAACAAAAGGAAGTAAGGATGCCTTATATTATTACAATTCAATTCATAGTTTAATATTACAATTGTGGAGCATATTTCCACAAATACAACATATCATGGATTCAACCATACATTACATGATGCTTCCCTTATAGAAACGGGAAGAGTAAATGGAGTACAAGAATGATACATAATGGAAAATAAGATACAAAATGTGGGATAGTCTTCAATCAAGTGAAGCTCTGGAGATTGCATCTGCTTCTATATCACAAACATAACTTGGGAACCCAATGGGGTGCATAGCATGTTCCACCCGACCACGTGGACCCGAAGGTCCACCCCCCATGCTAGGAGATGACAAGAAAGGATCCACATCCAAACAAGGTAAAGCAGACAAGGGTAACACCAATACTTGACATAAAGCAACATCAAACAAGTACATCAACACTTCCAGAGGTTGCCAATCAAAGGAAAGTAAACGGGTATTGTGGGAGAGTGTCATCACATGGCCTTTCATGGATTATCCAGACAACCTATCACAAGGTGTCACCTCCATCTATGGTTATCCTGACTACTTATCTCAAGGCGTCACTCCATAGGGTGACTCATGCAGGATCTCTTACCTTTCGTGAGGACAAGACAATGATCTTACCGACCAGGTCTTCTCACTCCATCCTTAGCTTGAGAAAGCACTAACGGTATGGGTGAGGCACATAATTAATCTTGATTGAATGTTAACTACCCAAACCCACTAGTTCATTAATTAGATTATCACTTGT
This sequence comes from Sequoiadendron giganteum, assembly GCA_007115665.2. NCBI lineage: Eukaryota > Viridiplantae > Streptophyta > Pinopsida > Cupressales > Cupressaceae > Sequoiadendron > Sequoiadendron giganteum. Next base: position 225,893,424 of record CM021107.1, on the reverse strand, counting down.
TTAGGAAACTCTTCCATGGGTTACCCTGATAGCCCCTTTGTGCACCAGCCCCCATGAAGAGCCACCCTCCCCAACAGTTTTTGAAATAAGACTCATAACCACTAGGGGTGTACCAAACATAAAAGCCACAAAATTAAAGCACATGTGAGGCATGGACCATCTCACTCATAGTCATAACCAAAGGCAAGGGAGCTCATGGAACAAGGTACACCCACGAGAGCTCAAGAAAAATAATATGATCCATGGAACTCAAAGGTCTAATCATGAGAAAATGCAACACACAACGGGTTTCCCTTTGCCTCTAGAAGCCTAACAACTTATGCTCAAAACTTAATGAAAGGCTCATCAAAATGAAGTGACTTAAAAATTTACGGGTTCCCAACTCATCAAAAACATGACTATACATAAAGATCACCTCAATAACGAAATAAAACAAGAGGAAAATATGATCAATCAAGGAACTACTAGTATTCATAAGAAATCAATTCCAAAAAGTACTTTGAATATAAACAAAATAACCATCTAAACATGTTCAAAGACGACTATAATACCCATTCATTTAGACGTGATCATAATCCAATCTTATTAAAGATAATGCAATAAATAATTAAATAATCCACTATAATTAAAAGCATTTCCATCATAATATATTTCAATTAAATAAGCACTCTAGAAAACTATAGTATGTATACCATTAGATCCCTCTTGATTTTAAAATTCCTACCCTGAACATTTGTTTATTCAGAATAATTAAATTTAAAAATATAACCTATATATATATATATTTGTTACTTTAAAATAATAAATTAAATTCGAATGTAACCTGTTTGTGTATGCAAATAATTTTAATCAAAAAATATAACCTTTACACAAATCACAAATCTAATAGTAAAGGAATTTCGTAAATAAATTTAACTTTAACTAATTTGTATTTAAATCTAATTTTGAATGTACTTTGAAAATAAATCTAATTTAAATGTATTAGGAAATATATTGATTCTAAAAATAAATCAATTTTTAAATGTACATAACAGGTAAACACAATGCTTATTTACGTTTTAACTTTTCACTTATAAAAAGATCCTTAAAATATTAAAATAATAAATTAACTTTGAATGTAACATGCTTGTTTACTTTAATAAATTTAATTTTAACCACTTTAATGTTCAATTACTGGTAATCCACTATCTACAAAGTAACTAACTCCCCTTAAATGAAAATTTCTTTAACTACAATCATAGTATAAAAATAAAATACATATATATATAACTAAATATATGTATACATAACCCAATAAGATAAAAGAAAAGAACTTTATTACATGGGAATCATAGGCAAACCCTATGGATATTAAGTGTGTAAAACAAAATCTCCACTCTTAAGATTTTTTAAAATGAAATACTTGTAATCTTAAAATGAAATACTTGTAAGGAAAAGAAAATTGAAATAATAACCAACTTGGAGATTCGTCGTATAAGGATGAAGTATTAAGACTATCCTTTATTTTGCAATTTCCCCAAGTTCTTGTTTTCCTTCTAAATCCTCTCGGCTGCAAAGTTTTTTTTTCTTTCTTTCATCGAGCCAATTTCTTGTTCTTTTATTAAGAAATCTTAATCATAAACAAGACAAGTGGCTAATTACCCACTTTTATTTTCACCACCTGACACCTTATACCCTCTTGTTTTTACTGTCCTTCTCAACTCCCTTCCTCCAATTTTCTTTTATTAAGAAAGCTTAATCATAAACAGGACAAGTGGCTAATTACCCACTTTTATTTTCACCACCCGACACCTTATACCCTACTTAACACTTGGAGGAATTTAGCAAATTAAGAAATCTACCCCCACCAATCTTGATTGCCATGGAAAGAATTCCAATGTCTATTTCATTATTTTAATGGTATCATGCTTAATCAAATATGGGTGGGTAAAAACTTTTAAAATAAATATGTACACACATAATTGTTATTTATTATTTTATTTTGTTTTTAAAAACTTAATTTTAGGGGATAATATTTTATTATATCCCTCTATCAAATGATTTAAAATTTATCAAATAATTTAAATTTAAATTTAAACTTTGTGGATTATCAATCCACTTTATTTTAAATTAAAGTAACCATCATTTATAAATGCAAATTTATGTTACATTTGCATTTCAATATAATTATAATATGTACATTAATTTAATATTTTAATTATTAAGATTCCCTTAATATATTAATAATTAATTTATTACTATAATTAAATCCATATTATAAAAATGAGCTACGAAGCTTGAAACAAGGCCTAAATGAACATAAACAACGACTATGCCCAATACTAAAAAACACATTAATTATCCAATTATCAATAATGATTCGCATCCAAATAAAACAATAAGTGCATCAAGATTTATGACTTGAAACGATTGACATAAAACAGTTCAATACCATACAGGATGAAATATTGACGGATGATATCCTCAAATATTGACGAGACGATAAACGCGAATGGGGACACTTCCTTGTCAAATCCTTAAACCACGTCATATCCATTGGGTATTTATGAGGCTCGCCCTGTCCTGCCAATGTAGATGGAATCGAGGCTTGGGTACCTGCAACCCTGCATAAAAACACAAGTGTCGAAGCAATATATATATATATGTTTGATGCCATACACACCATGAGAGAGAATTGCAGTGTGGTAGGGTGCTCACGGATGAGTGATGCAACACCGTCCCTCTCACCCAAACCTCAAGCAATAACACATTTATCAAAAATATCATGAAATGAGTATTACACAATTTACATAACCACACAATATTGCAAAATTAGGTAAAGATGAACACCATGCATCATTATACCATCAACATCATAAAACAGTATCATGTGCATCCAAACAAAACACATAAGTCAAAAAGGTGAAACAATCACCAACGTAATCACGAGTATGAAACAAACATTACAGTATCCACACAGTATCATAATAGAGCAGTATCACAAGAGACACTACACATAACACAATGCCTATGTAATATAATGAATAGCACCTCTCCTAGATGCAAAGATACAAATGAATATGTTTCTCCTTATAGTCAATTTGCTGCTACAGATGAAGGTTTGCTGCTAAGTGTGAACTTCTCCTCTTGTTGGGCGCTAACTTCTTCTCCTCAAGAATGCGAACTATTATGAATGAACTTGATGATCAAATGAATGATCAACACCTTGTATTTATACCTTTATTCATGAAGGGATGCAACTTCTCCCTCAAGAGGTCGGGCTCCAAAACAAAAGGACATGTCTCATTAAAAATCATAAGTCAACCTCCTTAAAAAATGTGTTTCCAATAAACATAAAGTCGGCCCTTCATTAATTAATATCTATTTTTTACATGATAAGAAGTGCCTCTTCTCATTGAATAATAATCATATAAATTAAATATTAATCATCATTTAACAATTTACGTGTCATGTCATGAAATTACTTTCATCAATTAAATAGCCGATAGGCTATAATTTAAGTGTCTTCTTCATGTGATATGGGTTAGAAGATAATCTCGATGTTGCCTTGAACATCAACAATAATAGTAATCAATTCCATCTTCCTTTCGACAGTGAGTTGGTGAGTCAATAAACGTCCATGTTGGGTTCTTGGTAGACATGGTTTGGGATGTAGTCATCCAACTTCAAGATTCACATTGTATTGCAAAAAATATAGAATCGAGAACTTCCACTGTTGGAGAGTGTTCGATCTTACATCGTTAACAATTAGTGTGGAATCACCTTTAATTGTTAATTTTTTTCTCATTCAAGTTTGAGAAAATTTACAATCCAAGTAGAAGTGTTTGGAACTCAAGTTTGTTATTAGTGTCATTCTTGAGACATTTTGATGCTTTGCATCTTATGTTCCTTTTCCAATCATGTATGATGCATCTTGCACCTGAGGGGCTAAGATTTCATCTCGATGCCCCATCAAAGTTCAACTTTCCCCATCCCTGTTGAAAAGGTTCCCATTTTGCTTTTGCTCTTTTTGAGACGATCTTATCATCCCAACCCCATTAATAAGAGATGAATTTTTTCATTTTATTTACATTGTTTAAATTACTTTTATTATTTACATAAAACTTATTTTACTCAATAAAGTATTATTTTATTTAATTACTTACAATTATTTTTTACTTGATTTATTTACTTAACATTTATCTTATTTACTTTATAATATAATAAAGTAAATATAATATTCCGCTCAAAAATAGAATTATTTCACAAATAAATCCGAATACTACATATCTGTGCTTTAAAACTCTAAACCGTTCCCTCATTTTCCAACGTTCGTTGTATTCAAATTTTAAAATGAGTAACAGTAATAAACCGTTTAAAGAAAAAGAAATGTGAAAGAAAATGGCTGAGCAGAGCAATGAAGGCGACCTCGTACATGTAATTTACTGTTAATTCCCTCTTTCAAAGGATATGGAACACTCGCGAAATATTATGTAAGACCAGGATTAAAAGGCCATGCAAGACAATGCAGACGGTCTACCCTCGCTGGCATCGTTGCTATTTCCTCTGTTTCCTCTTCTGGTAAGCATAAGAATAGGATTCATCATGAATTATAACTAATGAAAGCTGTTATATAATGGTTTGATGAATTTATGTGGGTTTTGGTCTTCACAGTAATTCGAAGGTTGGACGTCAGTGAATTTGGTGAGTATATCAAAACCTTAGCTCTTGAATTAATGATGATTATGGAGACGGACAGTTCCCCAGTGTATTGTTAAGGCTGAATTCACTGCCCAACTCCCTTGTCTGGACAGTCTTTTCAGACACTCTTGGTTTATGCATGGACTGAGATCCGGGTGCTTAGTCCTGTGGAGATCCATGGGTGGTTCTTCTTGGTCCTATGGAGACATCATTTTTTGGCATTGTGTTTCTTGTTGGAGATTTCCCCTCCGTGTCTTCCTGTCTATTAACATTTTGTTTGGACCAAATTTCTCTTTCAGATACTCCTAGGCACTGCTCCTCACCTTCCTGGGAAAGATTTGTTTAGTCGTTCTGTTATGGTGGAGATTACTATCAATACATCTAGGTTACTTGGACCTCCCCTTACCCGTCTTCAGCATCATTGGTTTTATGGTTTGAAGACTCCCCGTGGCTAGTTGCGGGCGCACTCCCATTAACTTTGTGTTGAGACAGAGCATTTTATTTCTTTTTGTTTAGTCTACAACAAAATTTGTGGAAGGTATTATTGATCTATACCTATGTTGCCGGGTTTGTCTATCTTGACTTCCTTTCTTTTGGCTTAGTAAAATAAAATTTAAAAAGGGCATGGGGCAGCCCACAAGTCCCCCATACCCCCAGTCAAATTCTAAAACCTCCTTGTAAAATCCAGTCTTTTGCAATTCACAATTATCCCAACCAATTTACATTTTGCGCTTGCAACTGTTGACAGTTTCATTATTTTATATCTGTAATCTTCCTTATATGTTAGTTGGACATTTTGTCATATTTTCATTTTTTATTTCTGTTATACTTGAATCTTGAATTTGATACATTATTGAATGTCTAAACTTGTGGATTTAACTTGTCAAAATCCGAATTTTCATACATATAATTCGATATTACTTTTTCCTGCTCTCCCAAAAAAACTGATCTTAGAATAATGTCTTTGAAATGTGTCCTTCGATCCCTATCCCAAAAATGCCTTAATACATAGTTAAATCTTTTTAACGGAAAAATGTATATAAGAAGATAATTTTCCAATACCATTGAGTAATGGAAAAAACTAATGCACCTTTTGCAGTAGGATATGAAAAATGAGAGTTATCTATTAATGGGCATCAGTCTGACAGAATCAAGACATACTTCTACTTGAAACCAAAATAAATTTAAAGTTGTTATTGTATTAAATTGGATGTATCCTCAGGTTTATTCTCATGCTCCCCCATCAGGAGATGGAGGGATCGGGACAAAATGTCCCTTCCGTATCCCCAATTTTAACTTTTTTGGGGAGTGCTCCAAGATCTCTGCCCAAAGTGGGATGTTTCCAGGGATGTCGTCCTTCTGCAGGGACTTTGTAGAGATGGCCTGCTGCCCCCCAATGTTACTGACATCCTCAATCTTGTCAAACACAGATCCTTCAAAAATACTTAAAATAATAAGATCAAATAAGTATAAAGTGGGGGAATTACAAGGTCTCCAAAATTTTAAAAAATGTTATTTCATCCTCAGAAACCTAAGCTTGATTCATTTTTGTGTTTTCATCCATTCTTATTTGCATTGTTGCAATTTTACCTTTTCAAGCAAGAAAGAAAAATGCTATGGGCCATGGAGGTTCGAGAGTTATGCTCTAATTTTAGAAAACAAAATAAAAGTCTGTTTTATGTTGTTTCAGATGGAAAACCACATTTTTTCTAAGTTTTTTTCAATTAATTGAATTTTATTTATATTTTTGGTTTGCCGAGTCAATCCCAATTCAGATAATGCTGCTATGATATCAACCATTTTGATTTATCATTAACATATCTAATTTGACAATTGACATTGAATTACTAATTTTCAGCTGTGTCCTCAATTCTGTATTCAATTTCGTACATATTGTGCAGATCATGTTTTTTTAGAAACATTGGTATTAAGTCACTATAAACTTAATTTTTTTATATATTTATCCTTCAAAGGTTTTCATTAACATAGATCTCAAGACATTTAGATACATCAGTAGTAGAATCCCACCCAAGTCTTGCTAGGGTTTGTGGCCAACCACATGCTTGAGCGATGAACTCAGCACTAAGAGGCAGCAACCACATGAGGGCGGCAACCGCATCAAGATGCCAATCGTACATTGAAAGGAAATGACCACATCAGAGTGGCAAACCACACCTTAAGAGGTGGCAGCCACACTAGGCACTGAACCACACACTTAGAGACCACCACTGCACGACAGGTGAATTTAGATGATAACGTTTGATTACAATTTGGACATATACATTAAAATTCTTCAATGCAAGTCCAAGAGTCTACGACTTGAAAATTCAAAATCCACCTTTTAGATGCCTCTTTGGGGATTTGAAGTCTCCTCAGTGAGAACCCAATGCTTTCACCGTTTGAGCTCAACCTCATTGACAGTATATACTGTTTGATGTACCTAAATTGAGGATTTGTTTTTTTGCTCCCGCTCTCACTCCTGCATCTCCCTGTCCCAGAAACTTAGTATTAAGTCACTATAAACTTATGAATTTTCTACATGATACTTTAAATGTTTTATAAGATTTACATTTGAATAGATTTTCATTGTATTCCATTGCTTTGGTATACCATAAACGCTAATGTAATTACATGTAACAATGTTTTTTTTTCAATTTTTGTTGATTTTCAGGTATGATAATGAATCTGAGGCAAGTTGGTTTTAATCTTCACAATGTGCTTTCTATAATGAATCTGAGACAAAGTGACAGTGATTATGTCATTTGGTTTCTCTAGGTATTCTCAGTGTATGTTCTAACAAGCTTATTCACTAGGAATAGCACTGTGCAAATGTATCTGGTGGTTATATGGAGATTGTCTCTGGTTTCATTTAGTGAAGGATTATCTTAACAAAGAATAAACATCTTCAGAAGGCAGCATGTGGTGAAGTATAACAGACTTCATGCAGAAAATGCAAATACGAGCATGGAGAAAGTATATCATGGTAAGGTTTATGATCACATCAAACCCTTTTACTGAAGACTGGCCGCACGTATAAAAGATAACCAAATGAATAATTTCTGTTGAGGGAAAATAAGTAATAAGGACGGCAGTGGTAATCAAATTGAGCACAGATTCCTTGACTGTGGAGCTAATTTGCATGGATACAGTGTTTCGAGTGGATATAAGTAATTATTGATTTTAAAAACTCTGGGATACAGATTCAGCTAGAATATGGCACATTATGTGTGTTTATATTTGAAAACATAATAGGGCCTATTTATATTAGATATTCTATTTTTATGTGTTTGTTTCCCCAGTGCCTTATTTATCTGTATTTTAAAGTTTAAACCATACCCTACCCATTCATGGATAATACAGCCCTTGATGCCAGTGTGGATCTAAATGATCCACAAGCACAAGAATTGGAGGAGGTAAAAGCTGAACTGCAAGAAGATTGGCAGAGTGAACATGAGGAAGGGCATTTGGAAATACTTACTATTCTGATTTATGTTGCAAGAGAATCTGTACTTGTCTATGGTGTTCCTACGTGTCTTGAGAAATACAAGTAATGTCACAATCTTGAGAAATTTTCAGCCTATGCTAACTTAATTTATAATGGGCAAATAAGAAAAAACTGAGGGCTGTTTCTAATTTCCTCTTTTAATATGGACAATCGAACATCTATATTTAATTACTATGATAAAGGTTGAGAAGGCTTAAGCACTTATATTTATTTTGATAATAATTTTAGAGGTCAATTTTTATATGGTGTTCCTATGTCTTTTGTCAAGCATATGCAATGAGTGCAAATCCATATGCTCTGAATGTTGGTCTGTTTTATATGGCATTCCCCATAGACTCGCAAATCCATATGCTCTGAATGTATAGGTAGAGATATATTTTGTGTTATTTGAATAAGCACTTTTAATTAATAAGCTTCAAGATTGAATTGAAACAAATGGTAAACCATAAATGTACCACTTAGTAAAAAAATAATGTGATATTGGACTTAGTTTTGATGCCTTTGTGTTATTTGGATAGTGCCTACGAAAATGCGGCTTAGAAATATTATTGTATACCTAAGAGTATTTAAAATCTTGCTTATGAAACCTACTTTCAGAAGCTATTCCAGTAACGTGAACCAAAATTTCATGTGTGCTTCTAGGTTGGTGCTTATCTACTTGGAGAGTACAGTCACCTTCTGGCTAGAAGGCCTGGTTGTAGCCCAAAGGAAATTTTAGCTGTCATTCATGACAAACTCCCAACTGTGTTGTAAGATTTTCTGAGTATATTTACTTGATTATCAAATTAGTTTTCAAGCACCAAAAGCATCAATTGATCTTGGCCTCCTAACATTTAGAATGGTGGCTACAGAATCTCCACCATTGCTCTTATTTTGAACACCTATGCAAAGATACTGATGCACACTCTAACATATCTCCAGATCAAGAATTACAAGAACATATCTGGGCAGTTTTTAGAAAGTAAAAAATTCAGCTCAATTTTGTTTTCAATTTTTTTAGTAATTTATATTAGTCTGAGCTTTTTGCTATGAATACAAGCAGCAACTCTTCTCTATTTGAAGCATTTTGTTAGTGTTGTAGGAGTTAATTAAAACAGTGCTGACATAAACAAGGTTGCAGGTACGAAAGCTATATTAATTTTGAAATTCAACAACGTGCGAGGTAGAATATTTTGCATTGAGTCGGAAAGAGCCAGTTCTAATGGACATACTGGTTGAAATTGCCAAATTTCCTGAACGTCAGGTATGATGTTTGAGATGTGACACTATGCAATGATCTAAGCGACTGAGTTCCTAAATACTTATTACTACATGAGTCATCTGTACTTGCTTATGAGTTTTACTGCATTATTATCAGTCTGCATTATTGAGGAGAGCAGAAGATACAGGGGTAGATACAGCTGAGGTGAGTGCTACAAAATTGCGAGAGCAACAACAAATGTCAAGTGCTATAGTTGTATCAGATCATCGTTCTGCTAATGCATCTCTACCTACTGGGCAAATAAAGATGCCTGTAAGACTTGTAATGCTGTTAGGAACATGATGTTTATTTCATTCTATTTTGAGAAAATATTATCATTGAACACTCTTGTTGTGCTTTCTTTTCTGTGATTATATCGGTACCATTCTTCAAGGTATAATTGTGTATAATATCATATCTTTAAATGCTGCAGGATGTTGGCAAAGTTGAACAAGGACCACGCCAGGCTAATGGAGCTCTTTCCAAGCAAGATGAGCAAACTGCACCACCAGCACATGATCTATTAGGGGATCTTTTGAGTCCACTTGCTATTGAAGGTACTCCTGCTCCAGTTGTCTCGACCCCTTTAAGCTCAATGTTATCTTTAGAGGGTCCTCCTGAAGATTCAGATCCTTTAGCTCTGGCAATTCTTGGGGAACAGCCAAGTTCAATACAGGTAAATATGTTGGAAATGTGCATTGATAAACATGGATGTAGATGATGAATAAATCTACATTTTCCGCTTTGGGATTAGATAATATTTCACTACTCTATTTTGTAAACAGATGGAACTAGATGAGTGTGAAGGAAGTTCGATTCTAGCAGCAACTATTGCATGGGATCATTCTCTTTTGTCGACCTTCAACAAAGCAATAAATGCCCTTGAATAAACATTGTGTCAGGTATTTGGATGAGGAGCTGCATATTTAAGCTTTACTGATATTGCTTTCATATATCATTCCTTTTGTTGGTCCTTTCAGTAAAGCTATAGATGCATCTGAATTGACGTTATTTTTGGTATGCAAACAAGGAGTTTATGCTTAGCATTAATGGATTTTGTTTTTGGATGTTATCAATTTTGGCTTCATTCCCTCTATAACTAACCTGACAACAGTAGTTTCGAATTTGAGAGATTCGTTATGAACCTCCCGAATTCTCAAACTTAACATGCATAATCTGAAATCAATATATTGATGTTATTGCCACAATTATTTTAGGTATCTTCTCAAATCAGAATATCTCCAAACATGCATCATTTAATGGTGATAAACAAGGGCAATTCTCCAGATGAAAAGTCATGGAATGCTGTTGTTCATAGAATCAAGTAGTGCCAGAGACTGGGAAAGTTCTCAGCAAGGCAACTCCTCATTTTTTTATATGAGAAGTTTAATAAAGGTAATCACTGTTTCATTTATCTCTTGTTGCTAACATCATTGGTTACAAAATTCGATGAAAAATGTTCAAAATAGTAATTATAAATAGATAGTAGCATTAGCAGAAGTAATACTATTAAAACGGTCAGTGTTTGTCAATAGACTAATTTATAGGTAAATCTACAGGTCTCCCTTTGCTTGGCTGTTTATGTTTGTGCTTGTATGCAATTGCTAGGCTTTTACCTCCTTTTTTTGATGCTTTTGTTGTTTTACTCATTTATTTATTATCTGGTCACCATTTCAGCCTTTTCTTTCCTATCTTGGCCTGCAATGTGTTACAATTTTATTTTTGTTTTTGTACATCGCTATATATATTTTGGCATATTGTGACAATGACTGTGCTTACAAATATGGAAAATCAAGATCATTTTTCATTATTACAAATTTTCTAACAGACTCGCATGATTTACAATGGATTAACACAACCTGGATTCATAATTAAAAGTTACAATGGGTCTGGATTCATAGGAGATAAATAATAAATTCTTAAAATAAATCGGAGTTAAAATACACATCAACGTTTTATATTATCACCAAGTCTGAAGAAATATGCTGAGTGCTCTTACCCGTGAAATTTCTGTGGCTTAGATAATACAGTTTAATCAATCAAGCTAAAGTTTGGTGTTGAAAATTATGTGAAGAGATTGCTTCAAGACACTTTATAGTTGTACAAATGTTATAATAAAAGTTAAACAAATAAGCTAAAATCTGGTTTAAAAATTGTGTGAACAGAAACACTTAAGTACACAAGTTGTGTGAATAGGGCTTAATATTACATAGGCCAAGAAATACTTAAAGAGATGGTTAGTATAGTATTTTACTCTTGTTTATAAATTTTAACCTGATATAGCGTTTTACTTTTCCCCAATTGAGATGGAGAATGAAATGTGAAAATTGGGAAACAAACGTCTGGGACACTTTGCTTCCCCTCCGAAAAATAATTCTAGAGGTTGGCACAAGAAACTTCTTTACAAAAGCACAAAAACATATTTGATTACAATTTATTATATATCAACTCAATAGAAATGCCAAAGGGACAATAACTAAACATATAGCATGATGAAACAAGAATGATCAACAAACAAGAATGGTCAAGACAATGGCTGGGGGGACATTTGATATCCATTTTTTCACCCTCGTCTCTAGTGGGAAGGAGATGTGTCCCCACTCTCTGAGAAAAGTTTTCTAAGGGAAATTAATTTAAAATGTAGAAACCTTTCAAGTCCTTCATATTCTATGGAATTGGTATGCTGATTATCTTTCTTCTGTACACTTTCAAACATTAAGTTTGTTCTTAAAGCTTGAAAATATGAATAATGCAGTCAATTGCGAATGTTGTTGAGCAATTTCAAACATTATGCCTTAAAGATAGTGGAGTTCTTTATGAAGATCCTTTTATTCAAGTATGTCTTTTGATACTTGCTCCTTTGTTTATAGTCGAAATACTTTAGTATGCAATACACATGTTGCACCATCCGACTTATCTGCTGATATGCAAGTTTGAACCTCTTAAACCACCACTTTTGTTTTAGTAATTTCTCATCCACATGCAACTTTTCTTGTTAGTAATTGCTTGGAAACCAACCCTTTTACTGAAGACTGGCCACATCTATAAAAGATAACCAACTGAATGATTTCTGCTGAGGGGAAATATGGTATAAAAAGTTAGAACAAAATTACTAGGACGGCAGTGGTAGTCAAATTGAGCACAGATTCCTTGACTGTGGAGCTAAGTTGCATGGATACAGTGTTTGATGTGGTGTTTGGTATGGATATAACTAATTATTGATTTTAAAAACTCCGGGATACAGATTCAGCTAGGATATGGCACATTATGTGTGTTTATATTTGAAAACATAATGGGGCTTATTTATATTAGGCATTTTATTTTTATATTAGGCAGTTTTTAGCAAGTAAAAAAATTCAGCTCAATTTTGTTTTCAATTTGTTTTAGTTATTTACTAATTTTTAATAGTATGAGCTTTTTGCTAGGAATACAAGCAGCAACTCTTCTCTATTTGAAGCATTTTGTTACTGTTGTAGGAGTTAATTAAAACAGTGCTGAAATAAACAAGGTTGCAGGTACGAAAGCTATATTTTGCATCGAGTCAGAAAGGACCAGTTCCAATGGACATACTGGCTAAAATTGCCAAATTTCCTGAACGTCAGGTATGATGGTTGAGATGTGACACTATGCAATGAACTAAGAGACTGAGTTCCTAAATACATTTGCAAGTCCTTATTACTACATGAGTCATGTGTACTTGCTTATGAGTTTTACTGAATTATTATCAGTCTATATTATTCAGAGCAGAAGATACAGTTGAGCTGAGTGCTAAAAAATTGTGAGTGCAACAACAAATGTCAAGTACCATAGTTGTATCAGATCATCGTCCTGCTAATGGATCTCTACCTACTGGGCAAATAAAGATGCCTATAAGACTTGTAATGCTGTTAGGAACATGATGTTTATTTCATTCTGTTTTGAGAATATATTGTCATTTAACACTCTTACTGTGCTTTCTTTTCTGTGATTATATTGGAACCATTCTTCAAGGTGTAATTGTGTGTAATTGTAAGTTGGAAAAGTTGAACAAGGACCACGCCAGGCTAATGGAGCTCTTTCCAAGCAAGATGCGCAAACTGCACCACCAACACCTGATCTATTAGGGGATCTTTGGAGTCCACTTGCTATCGAAGGTCTTCTGCTCCAGTTGTCTCGATCCCTTCAAGCTCATTGTTGTCTTTAGAAGGTCCTCCTGAAGATTCAGATCCTTTAGCCCTGGCAATTCTTGGGGAACAACCAAGTTCAATACAGGTAAATATGTTGGAAATGTTGTGCATTGATAAACATGTAGATGATGAATAAATCTACATTTTGTGCTTTGGGATGTCTCCCTATGCTTGGTTGTTTATCAAGACAATGGCTAGGGGACATTTGATATCGATTTTTTCATCCTCGTCTCTTGTGGGAAGGAGATGGGGCCCCACTCTCTCAGAAAAGTTCTGGAGGGAAATTAATTTAAAATGTAGAAACCTTTCAAGTCTTTCATATGGATCTATGGAACTGATATGTAACTGATATGTTTATTATCTTGTTTCTGTACATTTTCAAACATTAAGTTTGTTCTTAAAGCTTGAAAATGTGAATAATGCAGCCAATTGGGAATGTCGTTGAGCGCTTTCAAGTATTATGCCTTAAAGATAGTGGAGTTCTCTATGAAGATCCTTTTATTCAGGTATGTCTTTTGATACTTGCTTCTCTGTTTATAGTCCAGATGCTTCAGTATGCAATATACATGTCGCACCATGTGACTTATCTACTGATATGCAAGTTTGAACTGATCTAATATGGGAGATCGTGTTAAGCTTATTTAGAAAGGCTATAGTTTGTCATTCTTGGCATGCTGTTAAAATTGGAGCTTAATGGTTAAACAGTTTCTGAAACCTCTTGAATCACCACTTTTGTTTTAGTAATTTATCATTCACATGCAACTTTTCTTGTTAGTTTGAGTTGATCTATCTAGAAACTAAGGAATAAAGAACAATTGCTTGGAAACCCTACTATTTTGCATTATTTTATTAATTTTATTTTATAATTTGTGCGGTTTTGATCAGGTATTAGGAAATCCTAATTTACCAAATCTTAATTTTAAAATCAGCAAACCCTAACTTTCAAGAAAAGAATTGGGAGCTTTGGTTTTTGCCCTTACAGATTTGGTTTCGTGTATACCACAGATATAATATCTTCATTACGCTAGAATAAAAAAGTCTAGCGTAGTCTTATACTTTCGATACCCTACTACATCCAACCAATATATTAAATGAAACTTGGCACTATTCTAAGCACTATCCTCCTATCTGAGTATAGTCATACCAATTTTTTACTCTCGAATTCTTAAAACGTTTGCAAAGCCTTTCTCCTCCACCCCGCAGTTTGAATTCTTCAAAAATGCTTCAACTATATGCTTCATTACTTATATTCAAGCTCTAACTTTATCATTGAATATCAATGCAATAACTCATTACAACCAACACACCCATCAACCAAAATTGTTGAAACTGAAAATTCTTTAAGCATTGGGTTGTATATATCCATTTTCCTCGATCCCAATTATATCTCATAATCCAATGGATGCATCATACCTAGTTAATCATCATGTCTCCAAAAATCATTGCCCTGCAAGATCAAGATCCATTCTCAGATCATCACGTTTCATGGTGGGAGCTAGTAAATTTGTTAGACTCAATTTGAATAATGAGAAGAGTGGCAGAGGTGTATTGGGCATAAAAGCAAGCGAGAGGATAAGGATAGTTATTCTATTAAGAAAGGATCTCCTTATAGAAACTATGCAGTGTCCTTGGACAATCCACTTACTTATATAGTTATTTTATATAACAAAGGGTCCTAGATAAAATCATCAAAATCAAGCAAAAGGACAACAAAGGTTGTGGAAGTTGACATTACACCTGTCACTTGCACTTGTGTGTCATGAAAGATAATAGAGATGGAGGAATGCATAATTGATGAGCATAGGTTCAAGACCCACTACTTGCCATTTTTAGCAATTCAGGCCTACCTTCATCAAGCATATTTTGTTTTTGCAGAAAGTCAACGGTATGCATGCTATCTCTTACATGTACAAAGACATGGGCTTTCATGTTGCTCTTCTTACACCCTTTTGAGTTTTCAAATGGAAAAAAAGATAAAATAATATTCTTATTTTTAAAAATTTCAATTTGCACTTATTATTTCATTATTTATTTCATATTACCTTGTAAGGATTGTTTAACCTGCTGCTATTAAATTCCTTATTTTTTTGACATATTGCTCATCTGTAAGTCATTTTTTTTGTGTGTTTATCCATGAGGTTGACAAACTAGTTCTCCTAGTGATGACTGGGGAATTTGAAGTGGAGTATTTGAGGTTATAGATTTTTTTTATGTCTAAAAGTATTCTCCCACTTCTTGGGTCTGCTAGATTATTGAGAACATATAGTCCACAAACAAAAAGTTCGGCACAAACATCATACCTTAACTTTATTTATAATCTAATTTGGTATCACATACTGATGAAAGTTTGTTATTTCAACAATCACTTTCCTTGTATTGATTATTGTAAATAATATTTCAAGTTCTTCCAAACATTGGTGCGAGCAACTGGGATGATGCCATTTTCAAGGATAAAATGCAAAAAGTTGTTAATAAAATTGAAGGGTGTGGTTGTATTGTCAAATCTCATAGTTAAATGACACAATTTTCTACAATGATGGGCACCCTTGACAATGCAAGATGGTTGCTATTTTGGAGAATTCATATAAAGGTGTGTCAAAGCTATGGATGTTGAAATCTGGAGATATATATTTTTCCCTCAAAATACAAATGATATCTATGAGATGTGCTAAGTATAGATTTACAAACTAGTGTTTTTTAATTGAAATAGACTCTATAGCAACAATAAGACTAAGGTATAGATTTACTCACCTCATTTTGACTCTAACTTGGGAGAATGTAAGACCTAGATTAAGGTAAGGCGAGTTGGGCATTGGGTTGGGTTGCGGGGATAACTTTGAGTCGGCAAAAAAAAAAAGTCCATAAATTTTTATTATCTTTGAAAGGGGTTTGGATTAGAATATTTTGATTAATTATAGGTTGATTTGCAAAAAAAAATCTAGGGGGACTAGTCTTGCCCCAATGTGACACCCATTCTCGACCCCAACTTGGCAAAATGTAAGACCAAGGTAAGGCGGGTAGGGTGTTGGGTTGAGTCGTAAGGATACCCCTGAGTCAATAAAAAATAGAGAAATAGTTCATACATTTTTATTGTCTTACATACATCCCTAAGGGATTAGTCTTGTCTCAACGTGGTACCCCTCCTCGACCCCAACTTGGAAAAATGTAAGACCAAGGTAAGACATGTTGGGTGTTGGGTTGGGTCGTAGGATACCCTTTGAATAAAAAAAAATAGAAAAAAAAAAGTTCATACCTTTTTATTGCCTTTGACTGTTGCATACATTCCCAAGGGATTAGTTTCGTCCCAGCTTGACACTCCTTCCCGACCCCAACTTGGCAAAATGTAAGACCAAGGTAAGGTGGGTTGGGTGTTGGGTTGGGTCGTAAGGATACCTTTGAATCAATAAAAAAATAGAGAAAGAGTTCATACCTTTTTATCATTTTTGATTGATGCATACATCTTCAAAGGATTAGTCTCGCCCTAGTGTGACACCCCTTCTAGACCCCAACTTAGCAAAATGTAACACCAAGGTAAGGTGGGTTGGGTGTTGGGTTGGGTCGTAAGAATACCCTTGAGTCAATCAAAAGAGGAAAGAGAATTGCATACCCTTTTATCATTTTTGGAGGGGTTTGAATTGAAATATTCTTTTAATTGGAGGCTAATTTGTAAAAAATTATAATGTGGTTTTAATGTACATGTTGATTTGGTACACCAATAATTCATTCATATTAAGTAACATATCATACTTCTCCTCCACCTTTTGGATCAAAGGTTCTTTAGAAGAATTTCTATTTTGACCCAACTCACCCCTTTTCAACCCCAATTTGGCAATTTAAACACAAAAACTCTTTTTTAATTTACGTTGAAAAAGGAAAAAGATGTAACTTTTGGTCGAAAAATAGGAATACAAAACATCTTCCACATTTTTCAAAGGTGACTTGATTTCATTTATGTTGCTCAATGATATATCTCCTTTTTTTGGTTGCTAGAAATATATTATGGTACATAGCAAAAATTGGAATGTTTTGATTTCTAGAAATTAATGTCTTTTCTATCAACATGATCATAAAAGTAGATATAACAAGTTGCCACTTTATTAAAACTATCACATGTATCAAAAAACTTAAATCATAACAACAAATTTATAGGGTGAACAACTGGTCAAGGATGACTAAATCTTGGTGCAAAAGGGTTTAGAATTTCATATTTTTTTATATGTTTAAATAATCAAATAATTTATCATCATAGTGAAATACCCATATAAATTACGCTTTATCCTTATTATTTGATTACTAGCATTTTCTATCTAAGATGGCAAATAAATTCAAGTGCATGCTCATTTACAACTAATTATTAGTCAACAATATGAGATGTATCAAATTAAAGCCTCGATAGAATTAAAAATTAGTCATGTATTAATCATCCATTCAGAGTATGTTTCATATGAGAAACCTATAGTACATAATTTTTTGAAAACTTGTAGGTTGAACATAAAAATGCCTTCCTCTCAAAATGAGCCAATGACAAACACTACATAAAATTTAATTTGTTATGATAAATGTTAAAACCATGGGGAAAACACCTCAATAGTACCATATTTTGGTTGCAACTTTAGTTTCTTATATTGATCACGAAATGGTTGTTTTTGAATGTCATGCTCTTATAATTTAGTTAAGAAAACAATCAAAGTTGTGTTAGAAATGTAAAATAATAAAAAACTAGCTTATACAAAATAGTTGTATTGTGGTTATCATTTGGATCAACTTAACGATTTTATTTGACTAAGGCAATTTCGTGATTCCTGACTTATATCATGATCAGTATAAAGTAATCTAATTGAGGATTTTGGTTAACATAATTTAAAGCTATGTAATAGTAAATTGTTGATATATAGTTGATTATCTTAACACCAACATGATAATAGATATTAATGTTTCATGATTCAGTCTACTTCTATTAGTTTTACAATGATTTCCATTGATTAAGTATTCATAATCATGCATAGATATCAAATTATTGTTCGTTATTTCAAATGTTGTATTTTGTGATTGGTCTTACCTAAATCTAGACCCAGTAGTACATAGTTTTATAAATACAAGAATGATATCATATTTAGATGAAATTGTAATATTTAATTAAATGTTTGAATTATTAATTCGTAAGGCAAACTAACCTAATATGGTCATTTTAATGTTAGTTATTAACATTGGTGATCGTGTGATATCTATTTTTACGATCTTGGGTGTTGTTGATAAAGAGTCATTTCCCACTCTATGCTTTTTTTTTGAATATCTGTTAAAGCTATCAATTTGGTACTCAATTAGATTAAAACAAATATTCATGGTATTGATTATAAATTTATATGAGAACATTTAATTATTAACCTATATTAGAAGTCTTTGGTATCTTAGATATCATGTTGACTATTATAACCACTCTTACCATTATATGTTGACTATTATTACAATCTTGGCCATCCTATTTGTTAGTCCATGAATTTTTTGATATTTGTAAGAATGATATCATATTTAGATGAAATTGTAATATTTAATTAAATGTTTTAATTATTAATTCTTAAGGCAAGGTAACCTAATATGATCATTTTAATGTTAGTTATTAACATTGGTGATCATGTGATATCTATTTTTATGATCTTGGGTGTTGTTGATAAAGAGTCCTTTCCCACTCTATGCTTATTTTTTTGAATATGTTAAAACTATCAATTTGGTACTCAATTAGATTAAAACAAATATTAATGGTATTGATTATAAATTTATATTAGAACATTTAATTATTAACCTATATTAAAAGTCTTTGGTATCTTAGATATCATGTTAACTATTATAACCACTCTTACCATTATATGTTGACTATTATTACAATCTTGGTCATCTTTTTTGTTAGTCCATGAATTGTTTGGTATTTGTAAGATGTCATTCTTGGTCAAGTATTATCACCATGATAATATAGATTCCCCAACATCAATTAAGTTTTACTATTTAATAGTCAATTTTAAATCATTTTATATATGTATTTGATAGTAACCTTTATTTTAAATCATTCTATATATGTATTTGTTATAATGTGGATTAGTGTTAGTGGATTATGATTAGAATTAATGTCAAGAATATATTTGAACCCAACTGTCATACTTTATTATTGGTCAACCAAGTATGTAATGGTCAAAGTTTAAGTAGTCAAACTACGAAGCCTTTGCACATTATGTAGGCAAGGTCGTCAAGATAAGCCCCTAAGGAACTGGTCTGGCCCTTAGGTCCCATTCTTCTAAGATTTATTTTGGAATTACCATTTTCTCTCGATTTTGAACATATTGTCATTCCTTACAAATTCAATTGTAAACTACCACCTGATTTATCTAGTTAAACGAATGATATGGCTTATTTGATGACCATGTACCTAATTATTTGTTGGTCTTATGTTGCGCATCTAGTTGTGTATAAACTTTACAGGTATAGGTATTGGGAGCAAATAAATTATTGCATTATAGAATGCAAGGGAAACTTGAGTAAGTAGGAGGTATTTCATGTTGATTGAAAGTAATTATTATTTTAAAAATTGATTCATTACTATCTTGACTTTTGATTGAACTATGCCATCAATTGTCTCCTTAAATTAATGTATTATGTTGTAAAAAATGTATTTGAAAATCAATAAAGTTGGTGTAAATTAGTAGGTTGTGTTGTGTCCATTAAGTGTCTCAAAAGTGAGCATGACAATTTTAGATAGATTTATGTATTTGGGAGTGTTGGTGTCATGGCCACTTTTACACAGTTGATGAACACAACACAACCCGAGTGATTTACATTATTTTTACTAATTTACAAACATTTTTTTTAAACAATAACATAATACATTAATTTTAATAAAAAACTAGGCGACATCATTTAATTAAGAGTCAAGATATAAATAATCAATTTTTAAAACTATAAATGATTACTTTTTAATTAACAACACGACATACTTCCTACTTGCTCAAGTTTCTTTTGTATTTCATTGAATCATAATTTCCTTACTTCTAATACTTATATCTATAAGGTGTTTACATGACTAGATGCACACATAAGATCAATAGATGATTAGTTACATGATCATCAAAATAAGCCAAATAATTAATTTAACTAGATAATCAGATGGTAGTTTATGACTGGATTTACAATAGGGGATAAAGTGGTGTAGCCAAGACCTTATATGCATATTTTGTGTAATTTTTGGTTTTAGGTTGTTTTGTGTGTTTTGAAATTTCCTAAGGTCATTTATGACCATTTCCAATCATATAAATTCATTTTTGTAGTGTTAGTGGTCGTTGGTTAGAAAGATGTCAATATTGTTGAAAATTGCCAAAAAGTTGTTAAAATTGTCATGCAACTTTTGGCAAGAGGCAAAAAAATCAAGGAAATGTTACAAACAAAGAAAAAATGTTACAATTAGTTGAAAAATGATGGAATATGCATGTACACATGAGAAAAAGGTTAAAGTTTGTTGGTTCAAAGGGATTTTATAACTTTTGATGAATTAAAGCAAGTTTTTACTGTGATTTCAACGTTCCAGCTCATTTATGTCCTCTGGTACGGACTATACGGTCCATAGATTGATCTAAAATCAATTTCATTGCATTGGCACATGAATCTACTATATTTTTCTTTTCGTTGCATAAATTTTCATTGAGTTAGGAGAAAGTTATTGCATTTTTTTCCAAATCTGCCTAAAACCCTTCCTAGGGTAACCAGTCAACAATAAAAATGTGATATCTTGAGTTTCCACCCTATTAAAATGATGAAATCTTGTGAAAATTTGTGTTTTGATGTGTTCATTGACCTTGCAAGATTTGGAGCCTTAGTTTTCACGTGTGTGGGAGAGATCTTGGATAGTTTGCTTCAAAAATGTATAAAAATAATGTAAAAAACCCTACACTATGTTTGTTTGTGCAAATCTTTGCATTGTTTCATAAGGTTTGGAATTGATAAGTGTTTCGTAATGTCTTAAGAGGCCTATTAGACTTGAGTAAATATTTTGGTGCATTTGTGAAAGGTTTATACAACCTTGGTTATGACTGTCCTAAGGGGACTGTTTAGACAGTCATAAGAAATGTATTGGAGTTCAATCAAGTTAGGTTCTACAAGTGAAATTAGCCATTGAGTACTTGGTATTAATCACTTTTGGCATGATGGAAGAGGTCTCCAAGTTTGTGTTGTGGATTGAATACTCTATAATGGTTGTCTTAATACATAGAGATCATATTTTCTTGGTTGTGCAATACAAAGGTTGTAGGTCTCTTTAATGGTTGCTTTGTGTGTCATCACATTTAAGTTGTTTATAACCCTTAAAGTCATTAGGTAAGTTTTTCATGGTCTCTACATTATCTCAAAGTGTGTTGAATCAAATTCTTAAGTGAATCCTTTGTTAGGATCCATGAAGGTGTACTTAGGAGCAGCTATGAAGAACATGCAAGAAAAATTTGTCTTTTGGGTCTATTTTTGTGAAGAATGTCCTTCCTTCACATAAAATTGGTATTAAAGCAAGGAAAATCAGTAAGAGGTGATAAATAAGTTGATTTGAAGTCAATCCAAGATGGCACCTAATTTGAATGTGGAAAGAATAATCAAATAGGTGGAAGATGCTCTTGCCCTAGAATTGAGAGCCATAAAGGACAACCTTGATGCAAGACTCACATCAATTGAGACCAACCAGAAAAGAGGAGTGGTCATAGGGGATTTGAGTGACCAAAAAGAAGGAGAAGAAGAAAGAGATGTTGAAGAGATTTCTAAAGATAGTTAAGAATGATGGTTCCAAAGTGAAAGTAGAACTTCCAGTATATTCAGGAAGTCTAAATGGAGAACTCCTAGATTGGATATGAGATAGATACATATTTTGAGTCTGAAGAGATACCTGAGGAGCAGTAAGTGAAATTGGCAAGAAAAAAACTAAGAGGACATGTATCCCTATGGTGGGATTATGTACAAGAAGAGAGGAAGAAGAAAGGAAAGGAAAAAATTACATCTTGGGACTTAATGCTTGCAAAATTGAAAGGTAAATTCCTACCTAGTGATTATGCTACTCAACTATATAGAAGGTTGTAAAATTTGAAGCAAAAAGACATGGATGTGAAGACCTACACAAAAGAGTTATATAGACTAAGCTTTAGGTCAAGCCACATGGAAGAAGATGTTGACAAAGTTGCAAGGTATTTCAATGGGCTAAAGTATAGCCTACAACATGAACTCAGTCTCGCAAGCCTAAGAACTATTGAAGAGTGATATCAGTTGGCCATAAAGGCTAAATACAAGTTGAAAAAGAGACGCGAAAAGCAAAGTAGAGGTAGGGGAAGGACAAATTTCAGAGGAAGAGGGACTTTTGCTCGTAGAGGATAGTCCCAAAGGTGTCAAGGAGAGATCGGTAACTCATAAGATCAAACATCAAATTCAAGGGGCAAGACCAAATTCTAGAGGTAAATTTAGCAATAGAGGAGGCTCAACTAGATTCACTAGAAAGTGTTACAAATGCAATAAATTTTTAGGCCACCAAGCATGACAATGCATTGTAGAGCAACCATCTACTTCTTTTAAAAGTGAGGAGAAATCAGATTGCACAAGATGGAAATAATGTTGCAAGTGTCCATTCACCATCATAGAATGTAAAACCAGAAGTAGGAGAGTCCTTGTTGATGAGAAGGACCTTGATTAAAGTGCCAATGGAGAAACAACCACCTCAAAGAAAGTCACTCTTTAGGACTACATGCAAGAGCCAAGGTAAATGTTATAGAGTTGTTGATTTGGGAAGTACTGATAATTTGGTTTTAGTTGAAATAGTAGAGAAGTTAAAGTTATAAAGGTTGCCTCATGCCACTCCATACAAAGTTTCTTGGTTAAACAAAGGGCATCAAGTGTTAGTGAATGAACAAACTTGGGTAGGATTCCATATAAGGGGTTATAAAGACAAGGTCTTGTGTGACATCATTCATATGGTTGTTTGTCATTTGCTTCTTGGTAGACCATGGAAATATGATAGAAATGCCAAGCATGATGGTAGAAAAAATACATATGTTATAGAGAAAGATGGAGTCTCATACATTCTAACACCATTGAAAGATGAAGATAAAACACCATAAGTAGAATCCAATGTGATGTTGGTAGGAGAAAAGGAATTCATAAAGTTTGTAGAAGAGGATAAAATTGGTTTTTCCATCATAGTCAAGCCTAAGTCTGTTGTGACAACAACAAAGAAAAAAGAGTTGCCTTTGGACATTCAAAAATTGCTAAAGAGGTATGATGATATAGTAGTGGATGAATTCCCAAGCACATTGCCTCCTATGAGAGATATTAGTCACCGCATTGATTTCATACCAAGGGCTAGCTTGCCTAATAAATCAACATACAAGATGATCACACAACAAAATGAAGAGATTAAGAGACAAGTCCAAGAATTTCTTGATAAGGGGCTAATCAAAGAGAGCCTTAGTCCTTGTTCGATTCTCACTGTCTTAGCACCAAAGAAGGGAGGTGAATGGAAGATGTGCATTGATTTTAGGGCCATCAATAAGATTACAATCAAATATAGATTCCCCATTCCATGCATGGAAGACTTGATGGACTATATAGGTGGAGCATGCTACTTTTCCAAAATAGACCTCAAGAGCGGGAATAATCATACTAGGGGATGAATTGAAGACAACATTTAAGACAAATGAATGGCTTGTAATGCCTTTTGGTCTCTCAAACGCACCCAATACCTTCATGAGGTTGATGAATGATGTTCTCAAGCCTTTTATGGGTAATTTTGTTGTGGTTTACCTTGATGATATTATTGTTTTTAGTTTGGAAGAGTATTTACACCATTTGGATTTGGTTTTGAGAAGATTGCATGAAGAGAAATTAATGATCAATTTGAAGAAATGTGAGTTTATGAAAACAAAGTTAGTGTTTCCTAGTTTTTTTTATTACAAATGGCACTTTGAAAATGGATCCCAATAAGGTTGAAGCTATTCTAAGTTGGTCTCCACCCAAATCAATTGTTGAGGTAAGAAGTTTCCATGGTTTGGTAAGTTTCTATAGGAAGTTTATTAAGGGCTTAAGTCATATTTGTGCTCCAATCATTGATCCCATAAAGGGGGATAAAAGAAAAAAGTTTGTTTGGACTAGTGAAGTTGGAAAGAGTTTTGAATATTTGAAAAAGAGGGTAATATAACAGCCCATAGGGGCGGTGTTGAGTCAAGAGGGCAGACACATAGCCTTTTTTAGTGAAAAACTTAATGAAGCTAAGAAGAAATACTCTTCCTATGACCTAGAGATGTATGCTTTGGTTGAATCCTTGAAAAAATGGAGACATTATCTACTTCCAAAGGAGTTCATAGTCTTCACGGTTAACCATGCTCTCTAATTTTTGAATAGTCAAGAGAAACTCAATCATAGGCATGTTAAATGGGTGGAATACTTGCAAGGTTACACCTTCACCATCAAGCATAAGAAGGGGCAATCAAACAAATTAGCTGATGCATTGAGTAGAAGGACACTCATGGTGGAAGAAATCCAATTGCAAAGTGTAGGTGTTGAAGCACTAAAAGGTATGTATGTAGATGATGTTGATTTCAAGGATATTTATGCATCTTGTAAAGTAGTTAATCTAATGGTGTTCCACATAAGATAAGTTCTGATTTTCTAATTCAAGAGGGTTTTTTATTTAAGGGGGCTAAAATTTGTGTGCCTAAATGTTCTATGAGGGATAATTTGATAAAAGAGAAGCATAGTGGTAGCATTGCAGGTTATTTTGGTCTTGATAAGACCTTGGAGCAGTTGAGAAGGCACTATTTTGGGCCTAAAATGCAAAGTGATGTAAGGAAGTTTGTTGAGAAATGTGTTATTTGTCAAAAAGCTAAGGAAAGTAGTACAAATGTAGGCTTATACAAGCCTCTTCCTATTCCAAATAGGCCTTGGGAGTCTATAAGCATGGATTTTGTAATGGGTTTACAAAAAACACCTAGAGGTTTTGATTTCATCTATGTTGTAGTAGACCGGTTCTCCAAGATGGCACAATTCATCCCATCCAAGAGCACTAATGATGCATCCTACATTGCAGGTTTGTTCTTCAAGGAAGTGGTAAGGATTCATGGTTTTCCTTTGAGTATTGTTTAGATAGAGATAGTAATTTTGTTGGGCATTTTTGTAGAACTTTATGGAAGAAACTTGGCACTAACCTTAGTTTTAGCTCTGCCTATCACCCCCAAACTAATGGGAAGACCATGATAGTCAATGGGAGCCTTTGTAACCTCTTAAGATGCCTTAAAAAAGAGCATTCTACTCAATGGGATTTGATCTTGCCTCAAACAAAACTTGCATGGAATGATTCAGTGAATAGAAGTGTGGGTAAGATTCATTTTGAAATTGTTTATGGTTTGCAGCCTAAAGGAGTCTTTGAATTAAGAGATACAAGTGGAATGGAGAGGATGACTACTCAACGTGAAAAATTTGGTGTGTCTATGAAAGAGATTCACCAACAGGTCAAGGGTCACCTACAAAAGAGTGTTGACATGTACAAGCAAAAGGATGATGCACACAAGAGAGAAGTCACTTTCAAGGTTGGAGATTTGGTTCCAAATCATCTTAGAAAGAAGAGATTTCCCAAGGGATAGTATTCCAAGCTACAAATAAACAAAATTGAACCTTGTAGAGTTGTGCACAAGTTTAGTCATTGCATTTCACCTATATTTAATGTATTTAACTTGTACCCTTTCAAAGGGGATGTTGTTGCAGGTAATGAAACAAGCTCCCAATAATTTGAGGATGAAGAATGGATCTAAAATCTTCCCCCCAACAAACCTTTAGAGTTGGAGTGCATCCTTGATACCAAGGAACTCAAGAAGACAAGAAACACCACATATTTTCAATACTTGGTCAAATGGAGGGGTCTTCCTATCAAAGATGCTACTTGGATGTCTAAGTTTGATATCACGAAACATGGATATATAGTTGCAGATTTGCACTCAAGTGGGACTTGAGATTTTTTCCCCTTGGGTGTATGATGCAGAGTCACCAAGACCTTATATGCATATTTTGTGTAATTTTTGGTTTTAGGTTTTTTGTGTGTTTTGAAGTTTTCTAAGGTCATTTATGACCATTTGCAATCATATTAATTCATTTTTGTAGTGTTAGTGGTCATTGGTTAGAAAGTTGTCAATATTGCTGAAAATTGTCAAAAAGTTTCTAAAATTATCGTGCAACTTTTGGCAAGTGGCAAAAAAATCAAGGAAATGTTACAAACCAAGAAATAAATGTTACAATTAGTTATAGAATGATCGAATATGCATTTATGCATCAGAAAAAGGTCAAACGTTATTGGTTCAAGTGGATTTTGTAACTTTTGATGAATTAAAGCAAGTTTTTATTGTGATTTCAATGTTGCAACTCATTTCTATCACTTGGTATAGAATGTACAATCCATGGATTGATCTAAAATAAATTAAATTGCATTGGCACATGAATCTAATATATTTTTCTTTTGGTTGCATCAATTTTCATTGAGTTAGGAGAAAGTTATTGTATTTTTTCCAAATTTGCCTGAAACCCTTCCTAGGGTAACCAATCAACAATAAAAATGTGATATCTTGAGTTTCCATCATGTAAAAATGATGAAATATTTTGAAAAACTATGTTTTTATGTGTTCATTGACCTTGAAAGATTTGGAGCCTTAGTTTGTATGCGTGTGGGAGAGATCTTGGATAGTTTACTTCAAAAAAGTATGAAAATAGTGTAAAGAAACCTACACTATGTTTGTTTGTACAAATATTTGCATTGTTTCATAAGGTTTGGCATTGATAAATGTTTGGTAATGTCTTAAGAGGCCTCTTAGACTTGAGACAATAGTTTGGTGCATTTGTGAAAGTTTTATACAAGCTTGGTTATGACTGTACTAACAGGACTATTTAGATAGTCATAAGATAAGGAATGTATTAGAGTTCAATCAAGTTAGGTTCTGTGAGTGAAATTAGTCATTGAGTACTTGGTAGAAATCACTTTTGACATGCTAGAAGAGGTCTCCAAGTTTGTGGTTTGGATTGAACAATTTGTAATGGTTGTCTCAGTACATAGAGATCATCTTTTCTTGGTTGTGCAATACAAAGGTTGTAGGTCTCTTTAATGGTTGCTTTGTGTGTCATCACATTTAAGTTGTTTATAACCCTTAAAGTCATTAGGCAGTCTTTCATGGTCTTTGTACTGTCTCAAGTTGTGTTGAATCAAAGTCTTAAGGGAATCCTTTGTTAGAATCCATTAGGTGTACCTAGGAGCATCTATGAAGAACATGTAAGAACAATTTGTCTTTTGGGTCTATTTTTGTGAAGAATGTCCTTTCTCTGCATCATAAATTATGCATATCATCATGAGAGGTTGGAGAGTTCAAAAAACCCTAGAAAGATAGGATCTAAGGGCTAGACTTATACTTGAGGGGCTCATCTCTATTGGCTTTGTTTACGTACATGTATAAGCTTTGTAGTTCGACAACTTGAACTTGAATTATCACATGCTTGGTTGACCTTGATAATAGGGTATAACCACTAGGTTCAAATGATATTTTGACATCAATTTCAATCATAATCCACTAAACCTAATTCACACTATATTATTACCAATAGGCTATAATTTAAAAGACTTAATTGATGTTGAGGAATTTGTACTATTATGATGATGATAATAACTTGACAAAAAATGATATCTTACAAATATCAAAAAATAAATGGAGTCAATTATATTTATCATTACATAGAGGATAAAAGCATATTCCAAGGTGATAAGGTAGATCAAAGTTTTATCACATTTCACCTTCTTGTTTTGATAGGTTTAAAAATATTGGAATTTCACTTTTTGATAAAATTGTAATAAAGACAAAGGAATTAGATTTCATTATAATTAAAATTTAGAATACAACCTATTCAAATATAATCCAAATGCAACATTATTCAAAATTATTAAAAATAAGCTATATTATTCAAAGATAAAACACACCATTATTCCAAATAGGCTACAATTTACAAGACTTAATTGATGGAGAACTTATATTATCATGATGATAATAATTTGACAAAGAATGATATCTTACAAATAAATAAAAAAGAAATGGAGTCAATTATATTTATCATTACATAGAGGATAGAAGCATATTATGAGATGATAAGGAAAATCATAGTTTTAGCCCATGTCACCTTATTTTGATAGTTTTGAAAATATTGGAATTTCACTTTTTGATAAAATTGTAATAAAGATGAAGGCATTATATTTCATTATAATTCAAATTTAGAAATATAATCCAAATTACAATCCCTATGCTATATTTGTATCTTTTGATCTATAATCTAAAATTGGCGTTCAAAGCATAATTGACATGAATCAATCTAAACACAATTCTATATAAGTGATATAAATAAATAAGAAACCAACATTAATTGTATGATGAATTAAATTTTTTGACTTGTGACCACATCACATATCCAATTATAAATATTTAGATTTGTGGATATAATTATTAGAAATTAAGGAAATTCTACAAAGAAGCCATATCCTTCACAATCAAAAGGATACAAAAACTCATTATCTTGTGACTGAGCATTTGGGATGTCTTCTTCTTTGTCGATCTCATTATTCCAATAGATATTTGTTGTATGCTTGATGATGCCATCTTCCCGAGGTGTGTAAGTCATCATATTAGAGCCACCAAGGAAAATGATTGTGGTCAAGTTTGCGTATACGTCCAACTAGAGTTTCACTCAGATAGTAGCCAAAAGGGTGAATGTTTTGCAATAGTCGTTTCAATGTTTTGCTACGAAGATCATTGTATGAAGGCTGGTTGTATTATGCTTCCAATTGAAATTGTAGAAGTTGTCCATGCCAATGTGGACCATGAATATGTTCCTTGATGAGATCTACAAAATTTGTTCGGATAGGAGATTCATATATTGGATCAAACATTTTCATAGAGTATAAAATTTCATAAGGGTGAGCCATATGATGACATAGTGTATTCAATTCTTTAGAATAAGGACTTCGATAGAAGTTAAACTTAGGATCCAATTGAAGCAGAAGTTGTTGAAGAGCTTTATTTTAAGTCAAATAATCATTTGCTTGTTGATTGTGATGGGGAAGATCTTGAGGGTGAGTGTTCCAATGGAGAATAAGAGGAATGATTTCTGGGATTTTGATAGTAGTGGAATTGATGACTCGAACTATTCCTTCTTCTTGATATCATTCTCTAGTGAGAAAATTTACAACAAGATTTTTCTTTCTAGGTAGGTGCTCATGGGTGAATTTGAATGTATCAATAAACTCTGCCCAATAGACGAGATGTTTGCAAGTGATCTTATCCTTGGATTCCTTCTTAAAGAAACCTTTGAAATGTTGTTAATCAGTTCTTAACACAAATGGTTGATCTACAATGAACATTTGAAAACATTTACATCAATTTACCACATCTAAAATCTCCTTGTGTGTACTGTGATAATTTTTTTGTGCTCCTTGAAAACTGCTAGATGCATATCTTATAATAACTTCTTTATCATTTTCAACAAGTGCTCCTTGAAAACTGCCAATATTCATTGCTAGCACCTGTTTCACAATTTTATAGCTAGAACTAGGCAAAGAGAGTGTTGGAACAAAGGCACAAATTTCTTTGATATTTTGAATTGTTTGATCATGAGCATGGGTCCAAATGAGAGCATCTTTTATGAGGATTTTATTGAGTAAACTTCTATCTGCAACAATGTTAGAATAAAATCTTGCAACATAATTAATTAATCCTAAGAAATGTTGAAGTTCCTTAGTATTGCTGACTTGTAGAGAAGCAATCCATTTGAGGATATTCTCTTGAGCTTCCATCTATCCATGTGGTAACAATTTGGTGCCAATGAACACAATTTTAGATTTAACAAATTTGAATTTGGATGGATTCAAAATGATATCGTGTTGCTTACATGGAGCAAGGAATTGTTCAAGATGTTTGAGGTGTGTTTGGGGACATTGACTGAATACCAAAATATCATCAATGTATGGGGAGATAAATTTAGAGTATGGATGAATGATATTGTCCATATGTTGTTGGAAGATAGAAGGCGCAGTCTTGATATCAAATGACAAGACATTCCATTGATACAATCTCTGAGGGACTGAGAAGCTTGTTTTATATCTATATTATTCCTTTATGCTAATATGCCAGAAACCTTTAGACAAATCAAACTGGGAATAAATATTTTCACCTTGGACCTTTTGCTAAATATGTTCTTTGTATGACAAAGGGTACTGATTATCTTCTAGGAAAAGATTGAGCAGCTTGTAGTTGACTACAAGGTATTTCTTTGGTATGATGTTGTCATTTTCATCTTTCTTTGTTACATACATGGCATGACATCTGAATGGAGATGAGGATGGGGATATAAATTCTAATTGTAGAAGTTTTGCAATTTCCTTTTGGCATAACTCTACTTTGGATTTTCTAAGAGGGAAGTAAATGGCCTTTGCAGTAGGACAAATTTCATTATTATCAACATCTTTCTTTAATAGAAGAGAGCAAGACAAATTGTAGGTAGATGTTGTGAGGTCCTTGGTCATGATTAGTTACAATTGTTAGACTAACTCCTCTAGGGGTCCTTGAATTTGGGCTTGCTATTTGGCAAACCAACTATGGTTACCAGGTTTAGTTTTGGTCATGTGATAGATTTTGGTGGTGCAACTCTTTTTGGAATTGAGGTGAGGAACTGGGGTTTGTTGAAGAGAAATAGATTCCTTGGACAAGGTGATAAGCTCCCAAGAGCTAACGATATTACTACCAATGAGGCCATCATAGCAATCAATTTTTAAATGAACAAACTTGACTTCATGGATGAACCCATTAGGAAATTCAATAGGATTTATACAAACATATTGAGAATGGTGTTAACCTTTACCAAAGGAGATCTTAGTTTCAACCTTATACCATTTATCAAAGGGAAAGCGGTTGAATCACACAACATTCGAATCCGTACCAGTATCCATTAGAAAATGTAATGGATAGGCTTTAAA
The DNA here is from genome assembly GCA_007115665.2 of Sequoiadendron giganteum. Lineage (NCBI taxonomy): Eukaryota > Viridiplantae > Streptophyta > Pinopsida > Cupressales > Cupressaceae > Sequoiadendron > Sequoiadendron giganteum. The sequence continues at coordinate 225,861,778 of CM021107.1, read as the reverse complement.
ATATGGGAAATGAATTGTTAATGTCATACTTGGATAGTTGGTATGAGTTTTAGCCATTTTGCATGATCCTTCAGTAATAGTTCGAATGGTTGGTATTTCCGATTCAACAAGTGTTTTAAGGTGAGCCGGAGGATTCCAATCTATGGTTGATTCTTCTTCTTCTTCTTCACTAAGAAAACTACAAGTAAAAGTGGCATTGACGAACTTGGAACAATGTCATCCCATGTGAATCGAGTGACTTCAATCATGGCATTGAGGGCCATTGGAATGACTTAATTCTCATCTACACCTGTGCTTGTGCTAAGATAATTGGTGACCCAAGCTCGAAGAGCTTTACTGTTTTGGAGATTCTTGATAGGATCAAAATGGTCAAAGTTAGACCAAGGTGGAGTCTCAACTTTAAAGTTTTGCAAGTTATCATAGATATTTGTAGGTGTTGATGCACTTGAATTGCTATGGGCCATTGTGACACGGTGTGTATCAAAGGATTTTCTTTTTCCTTTATCCGTGTATTCACCAAGGAAAGGATTCCATTCTCAAAACTTGACTTCTGATTAGAAAGTGAGACCAGGTTGTTGGTGTTGAACCTGTTGAAAGGATGATGCACTTTTGGGAAAATAAAGAACATTCTTCTTTTCTTTAGGCACATTCTAAACAATGCAATCTTTAATAGTGTTACTTTCGGAGACAACTATTTGAGTAATAGTGTCAATTCTTGACACATGATTCAGTGAGTGTCAAGTGAGTAGACTAATCAGCTTCTACTCATATTAGTGCATCATGGACTGTGATGACATTTATGGTTATATTGTTCAATATTATAGGTTGTCTAGATTGTGTTACTTGTACTTGAGTATTTATAGTCTACTATTTGTTCTACCAAGTTTTTTCTTATGCCTTGAAAGCTTTGCAATCAGCATGGAGATCATGAAGATTAGTGCGGACTTGATCAAGAGCATTTTGAGAAAGCTTATTTTCTAAGGCAATAAGTCGGGCAAGATATTCATGTGCATTATGCAATTGAGCGGCGCAATGCTTGGCTTGCTCAATTTAGTTGAGTTTTTGGTTGAGGAGGATTCCATGAGAAAGGAGAAGGTTCTTGTGATGGTAGAGGTTGGACCAATTAAGGAGCTTAGAACTAGAGGATATATCAGGACCATTGATAACTTGGACATGTTGTGCCTACTAAGAATTACAAAAAGAATTTGTATCATCAATCAAGAAAAAATCTTTAAATTGAGGAATAGTGATAGAGATGACACTAATACCAACAAGGGTTGTTGTTCCACATTTGTAGTGGTAGCTAGTGTTGGTTCAAAAAAAGACACAACATGATTGGACATCATTTGAATAGATCCAGAAGGATTAAAAATATAGCTATAGTTATCACACTTCATTAATCCATGATCAAGCTCAAAAAAGTGTGCATGTGGACACTGAGGAGAATCAATTAAGGAAATTGGATGAGTGCAATGTTGATAGAGATGGTGTGGTTTGTTGTGTGGACATGTAAATAAAGAGGTAAGAACATACGATGGAGGCATACACAAAGATTGAGTACGTAAAGGATTAATGCATTGGGGAAAATTATCGTTCTTTTGAACCTTGCGTCGAGCAACAAGTTCTTTGCCTTTATAGTGGTATGTGACACATCCACATTCAACATCATGTTGGATAATATTAGCAACTGGTGCTAGATAAACACAAGGAGAAACTGGTTGTGATTATGCAATAAGGATTGAAGTAGAAGACCATGGTTTATCAAAGTTAATAACGACTTTTCTCCAATTTATTCAATAGTGAGGCCTTGTACTTGAGCAAGATTTGCCCAAGCATAATCAGATTGGAAAATTTATATTTCCCATTGTTGAAGAAGTTTCACATCTTTGAAATAAGCATTTCAAGGGGCTCTAAGTTGATCAAGTGAACTACTGGAAGACCAAACAATACTATATTGTTCATCTCTAGGTAAACTAGTACGAGGGTCAGACATAAAAGGCATTGCAGTATTAAACAATTTGTAGTCAACAAGGAAATATATGGCATGATCTACAAATCCTTGTTTCATTTCCAAGCTTTTAGTCTTAAAACTAAAAGAAAGGACTTCATTGAGATTTGCATCTTGCAGACTGACTGCATATTTTAGGACAACATCCATTTGAATGGGACCATAGGCCATAGTATCATTGATTGTTCCTAAAATTGTATCAAATTTTCTAACATGTCTATTATCACAAAGCATTAACAAAATATTACCAAGAAAACCTTGATGGTAAAGACTTTTGACTCCCATGCAAACCTAAGAAAGGTGCATGTATTGATATGATTTTGGATCAAACCTAGCCATTTGGGCTAATTTTTGTATTTCCTTATCAGAGAACAACTGGAGATTTCCTTCACAACCGTTAGTTACACGATGGTGGATTTAACAAACTTTACATAGATGTTTTGACTTATGTCCTACCGAAAGACCTTTTGTGTCAGGGTAAATTTCTTCAGGCTTTTTAAATGGTATTTTAAAATGACCTTGAGGAAGATCAATAGATAACGTACTAGAAGTAATAGAATCTGATCTAGCTAATGAAACATTAGTTTGCATAAAGAAGTCTATAAGACTTACTTGTTCGTTGTGTTGAACTTGAAAAATCCTATTGATTCGATATTTGTGGAACACCTATCATTTTATCCATCTTGATTTACTGGTAGTGGAGATCAATTGGTAGTGACACTATTCTATTATTGCCCTGAAGCACCTTCACACGGCTAAAAGTGGGACTTACTTCACAAAATTAGGCATATACAAACTCTTCCTGGGTGTCAAAAGATAATATGGATAAACAAGCTTTGCAAAAATAGAGAAACGGATTGCAGGTGAAACAACTTACAAAAAGTGTGACAAAATCCATAGGAATACGAGAACAACGACTAGATAGAATAAAAATACAACTTCCATTATAGATATTATCAGATTATAGGAGAATATAGTCTGAGGGTCGACTCGGCTCTGATACCAAACTAATTACAAAGCTTTCAAGGCACAAGTAGTAGCCTAGTGGACCACACAATAGACTATAAATAGTCAAGTACAAGCAACATAGTCTAGATAGTCTATAATATTAAACAATATAACAACAAATGTCACCATATTTCATGACACACTAGTACAAGTAGAAGAAAATCAGTCTACTCACTTGACAGTCATTGAATCATATATCAAGAAAATCAACACTGTTACTCAAATAATTGTCTCTGAAAGTAACACTATTAAAGATTCCATTGTTCAAAATGTACTTAAAGAAAAGAAGCATGTTCTTAATTTTCCCGAAAGTGCATCATCCTTTCAACAAGTTCAACACCAACAACGGGGTCTCACATTCTGACCAAAATTCAAGCTTCAAGAATGGAATCCTGTCCTTGGTGAATACAAAAATAAAGGCCAAGGAAAAGCCTCTAACACACATCGTGTCACAATGGCCCACATCAATTCAAGTCCATCACCACTTGCTAATAGCTATGATAACTTGCAGAAATTTAAAGCTAAGACTCCACCTTGGTCTAACTTTGACCATTTTGATCTTATCAAGAATCTACGAAGCATTGAAGCTCTTCGAGCTTGGGTCACCAATTTTCTCAGCACAAGCATAGGTGTAGATGAGAAGCAATTCATTCTCATGGCTCTCAAATCCATGACTACATTCACTCGATTCACATGGGGACAATCTAGATGCTGCCTACCACATAGATCTCCTCAATGCTTGCCTAGATACAGTTGCAAATCAACTTATTACCATGATTTTTGGTAATACATCCTCAATTCAAATATTGGCATAAAACAGATTCATTCATGCCAAGTGTTATGATCTCAAGCAGCTCAAAAGGTATTTTGTTTACCAATATCTCAATTTCTATTACAGTGGGCATACAAGTGAACAATATCCATATGGTATGTATTATACTTTTCTATAATATTTTCCCACTATGAAGAAATATTACATTAACTGTGTAATTGAAAATATCCTCCACTCTAGATGAGATTTACGTGAAGTATCTTTTCACCAACTTCGTAATTATATTACAAAAATCAATAAAGAACTTTGTTAAAAATATGCTCTCGACAAAGTTGAAGAAAAGATAAAGCCTCTTCTTTCCATAGCAACACGTCATGCTCTTAATGAAGACTATGGCCAATGTGCCTACCGCTTAGAGTCCAAGATGAAGAAAAAGAAGAAGCATATTTGTTTTTGAATGTCGTATGGATACACCACACAAGTAGAAATCCAAAAGCCATCAATCAAAGAAATATCAAAAAGGATATTTTAGAAAGAAGTGGTTCAATAACAAGCACAAATACAAAAAATGGAAGCCAACTTTTTATATTTGTAAACGACCACACTATGCTAACAAGTGTCCTGATAGAGAAAAGGATAAAGGAAAAGTTAATGTCAGAAAGCTCCAAGTGTTGGAATCAAGGAACACTGAGAGGGGGTTGAATCAATGTTTTGCAATTTTTAACTTTATTAATCTGAATCTTCAAGCATTTTTTACATTCAACCAAAATAAATATGCATGAACATAAAATAAACAACCACAACTCCATAACACAAGAATTTTTAAATGGAAACCATATTAGGGGAAAAACCATAGTGGAAGGCAAATCTACAATATTATCTGAGTATACTCAAAAGTTTTACAGAATAGGAATGCACTTGCATTCCGACACACTACCTAGAGCTCATTGCTCAAAGAAGACTCATTATCTTACAAAGATAATCAGATTAAATCCACTTGAGAAATTGAATTGAGAAAATAACATCTACCAATGCCTGGTTACAGTTTTGATTAAGTACATTATTTGATTTCTTGACCTTCTATTTGATTCTTCTCTTCTACTCTGCTATGCTCTGATTCGCATCACAAATCTCTTTTATGCACAAGTGAAACTATGCATAATTGCTCTGCTATTCACAACACACACCAACTCTTCACATCACACACACAAATGATATAATCAATCACTTATATATATTTGTCACTAAGAATTTAATCGCTTGTTGTCAACTCAAACAAAAGTATGAAAATATTTGCAAACTATCAACTCAATCCATGGTTAATTCTTGAAGTGCACCAACCAATACAATTTCAACTTTCTCAACTGATACAATTTAAGGAGCTTCAATCTCCATAGGTACTTTTGTATTATCCACATAAAGAGGAATCTGAGTATCCTTAGCTATATCTTGTTTTCCTTCTTCTTCTAGACCAGATGAGGCATCCGTGTCATGTGTTTCTTCAGAGACGACATCAATTCTATTTCTTATCAAAAATTTGCTTAAAATTTGTTAGTTTCCTTTGTAATTTATTTAGTTTGCCCAGTCATGAGCTTATTCACTCTTGTTTTTCTTTTGAAATATTTCTTAGCTCCATTTAGATCTGACTTAATTTCCTCAAAGGATATTACTAGACATAATCTGAAATAATTAGCTCTCTCAACTATTCATCTTTAGTTCTTTTATTTACTCTTCTCATTTCCATAATTTCATAAAGAATTTTAGGCAACACAAACATTATCTCAATAAGTGCCTTGTTGAAGTTATTCAAGTACTTAATTGAGGCTTCCTCAAGAACTCTTTGATTGGTATTGTCAAAGGTATCATACCATTCATAAAGAGGCCTAAGATTTACATCCTTAATCAATGCATTCTCTACTTCTTTTATGGACATACCTATTTTCTCAGTTTTTATCTTCTTCTTTGCTTTCACTTTTTCAGCAGAGGGCTTGTCTTTTAGAAATTGTTGTTGCCTTTGTACCTTGATGCTTAATCTCTCTTACTCCATCATATTTTGTTTCTTCATCTTCAGAGACTGCCACATAAACTATTTTTCTTTTTTCCTTCCTTTTTCCTTCCTTACCGGATGTCTTCATTTCAGTTTTCACAAGACTTGATTTCTTTGTAAGACCATAAGGGAGAGTGGAGCTTCTTGGAGACCTAATTTGGGCAAAGGATGCTACTAGACTAGTAGATTCAGTTCTGACTGAATCACTTGCTTCAGATTCTTATCTCTTCCTTCTAGATTCTCTTACTTTTTTTGTAGATATACCCATACTTTTTGCAAAGATTTCCACTTATTTTCTTACTCTTCTAACTATCACAGGTTTTCTTAGTTCATTGTGCACTTGTATATCCTTTTCTTAAAAAGTACCAAATCTTTCTTTTGATGAATCTCGAGGTTTTCTCAACAAATGTTCAACATACATTTTCAAATTGTGTTTGTCAACCTCATATCCCATTGGTATAATCCAAACTATTCTAGGATTTATTGCTTCCATTAGGCATTAATCAATATCAACCATAAAGTAGATAGTATCTTTATACTTATCCATAGTAGATGTAAGAATTTTTTCTCTAGCATGCATCATATTCTGAAAGTTTTTGAAATATCCCCATATTGCAATATTCTTTGTCTTAGTGTCAACAGATCTATGTAAGAGATCTCTGATTTGAGTGGCTACCGATTTATCTTTTTGTCATTGTACCTTTCCAAATCCTAGAACCTCTTTCATAAAGTAAAAGAACAAAAATAACAAAAAATTACCATACTTAAAGGAATTCTTCTTATCCTTCTTGATTTTACCAATATTTTCCATCAACTGACTTCTAAGCAACTCACATAGATCATAGTCTACATTCTCTTTTACCATCTGATACACTGCATAAATAGCTGTACTGGATACAAAATTATCTCGAATAGAATGATAAATTTTATAATCAATGACCATAGATGAAAATCTGACATCTGCATCAATAGTATCATCCATTGCCATAGCTCTTCTATCATACTTAGAACCGGCTGCATCAGTAATTATTTGATTCTTTATTGACTTCAAAATCGGTAACCCACCGAAGGAACTTAAACCTGTAACAACACATAGATTCTTTTGTAATCTTGAAGGGCTAATTCAACCACATAAATTTTGCATGAACTCAACTCAAGATATACCGGACCCATTCGCTCTCTTCAAACACGGGAAATTTAACAATCTGTGTAAATTTCTTCTCTTTTAGGGTTTTGAATTTCAGTTTGACACAAAATTCTTCTCTTATAATGTGATTGTTATAAAAATTTAGTAGTTGTGAGCTTCCTAACTCTTCAATGTTTGCATGGATGTATGCCCTAATATCTTTAATATGTAAGACTTCATACGAAACAGACAAAAATGAACCTAACGGATTTGTCTTGATAGATTTCAAAGGATGCCACTTGAATTTTGTATAGGGTTTGTCCTTGATGTCAACTACCACTGGAGTATTCATTTTCACAAATTCACAAGTTTGCAAGTTTATTTTGAAAATACATTTTTTTCAGTTAGGGGTTTGATCACCGAATCGCCTTCACACTTGTAGTTTTTCCAAATTTTTCCAAAGTCTACTTCAGAGCTTTCTAAACTTTCTTTTTCTCAAAATGAAAAGTGAAAAATGAACAATATAGATGACCTTTTATCATTCGCATACCTAACATTTGGTCACAATTAATGCTTCTTCCCTAACTCTTTCAGATACCCTATTTCCATACACTATGAGAGATAAATCTTTTGTGGACCTCAAACTTAGCATAAAAAGTTTCTCCAACTGTTTCAATAGCATTTGTGGATCATCAATGTAATCATTGTACTCATCCATATCCTGATACCAATTTCAGATAGGGGGTTCAAAGGATTTTCTTGAAAACTCCCCTTGGGCTAGAGGCCTTAATCTAATTCCCAGAGGAATTGCCACTATTTGGTGCTGGTGTAGAATCATTTTCTGCAATAGAGGGATTCTTTTTCACCCATGTCTTCTTCATTTTCTTCCTAATCTAACTTGTAGTAACTTTCCCTTTTCCCTTTTCATCCTTCTGCATGTTTCTTCTTTTATTTACTAGACCTTTTTTGTTTCTATAGAATCTAGCAATGTGACCAGATTTGTTGCAACTGTAACATACTACATTTCTTTGTCTAGACCAGTTGTTCCAATGATTTTCTCTTGATCTGCACTGGTTAGCAATATGCCCAAATCTATTGCATGTATAACATCTCACAGCTCTATGAAATTTGGTCATCATGTTCTTGCATTCATTTGACTTATGACCATACTTGTTGCAGTTAAAGCACCGACCAAAGAATGATTGACCATTTGAATTTATTCTACTTCTACATTGAGAAGCCATATGACCAAATTTATTACAAACAAAATAGTAGGCATTGAATCTTTGAGCATTAAATTATCTTACCGGATACCTTCTAGATTTGTTCATCTGATTTCCTTGCTTGAATCTCTTTTGTCTAGATCTGGAACTTTCTCCTTCCTCATATCCAAGACCTCTCGCTTGTCTCCTTCTATCCTCCGACTTTTAATCAGTTCATTAGGCTTGGTTGAGCTAATCTTGAACTACTCGTTGAATTCATTTGATCTAGAAAGTTCATCTCTAAGGGTAACTGTGTGGTATAAAGTATTTACTGCAATGTTAGTATAACACACCTTCATGAAATGCATTACTTAAAAGGAAATCAAAAGTAACATAAATGAAACTACAACTTATCCTTCTAACTCATCCCATGGTTGTCTAATCCCAAGGAATCTTAAAAATTATGCTCTTAGATCTTATTATTGCTGCACATTAACTTGCAAAGATTGAAACTCAAGATATGAGATGCTACAATAAAATCTACATGCCTATATTTTTGGATTTTTCAATATTTGATGCATAGAAACTAAATGATCTTAGGATGGACTAATGCTAAAATCTAAATGTTGAGACTAATGATGCTGATCAAATGTAAATGCTAAATAAAAGGAAAGACTAAACTATCCAAATGAAAATACAAAATGAGCTACAAATGCAAAACTATTCTAAAATTCTCTCTGAATTCTCTCACAAATGCACTAAAATTTAGCAAAATAAACTTGTCTAAATATTCATCTATGAAATGTTGTAGCAAAGGGCTCTATTTATATATTTTCTAAGCCTCAAGGTGATGTGGCAACAACGGACGATTAGGATTGTGATCATTCGACATCAACGACAGAGCATCAGGAGGTTAGAGGGAATCGGGGAGATAGTTCCCTTCCATAAGACAAATTTCCAAGTGTTCAAAAGAATCATAGAGAGGGAGGAGCCATGTGTCTTAGTTAGTTCAAAATTGGTTGCAAATTTGCTGGAGATATTTCATATTTTCCAATTTATAAAAATTCATTTGTGAGACACATGATGAGGTGGCAGGTGAGTTGGAGGTGGTTAGAAGAAAGTTGTAGAAATGTTATTAAATTGAATTAAAAATTCAATTTAATAGGAGAGGTTAAATTAGTAAAAATGACAAATAGATTCCTTTGTACATTTTAACCAATTCTAGAAGAATATGCCAATTTGAATTTAAAAGGAAGAGGGAAAATCAATTAAATAACAAATTGATTAATTTATCCTTTTAATTAATTTTAGAAAGAAGGTGAATTTTGGAAAAGAAGAATTAGAATATGAACCCCATAAATAAATTTAACAATTTATTTATAATAGTAGAGGAATTAAGAATATTAATCCAATAGCCAGTATTTAATTAATGTGATGTTCAGACCGTTTTTGCATGCATACATTTTGCTCCTCTTTAAAGTGATGTGCGCAATCACATTGCTTCAAAGAATAAATTTCCGACTGTGATGATAAAAAATTTCAACATGCCCTGAACTCCAATTTTACCACGATGATGAAAGAATGCCCCCTCAGGAGGTAAATCAGGGATTTTTTATTTTGTTGATGATTTAAATAATTTTTTGATAATGTGCTGATGATCGATAGATTTGATAATGAGGACCTGATTTATCTCCCAAAAATTAGAAGAGATTTTCCACATTGCTGATAAATTGATAAAAGACCCCTTTGAAAAATTAAATAAAATGCCACCATTATTACCCCTTAATTAACCTTTAAAAGAGGTAAAAGGATAAAAGTTAAGTTCATTTGTAACCTTAGCATTTTGAAGAGAGGGAGCCTCTAGATCAAAGATGGACATAATTCCACATCACACACACCGATTTGAGCGATTTGTCCATCATCACCATCCGACCACGTATGGACCTCTGGTACGTACCCCAAAAATCACCTTTTGAATTTCAAATTTTTATTTTCACGCCTTAATTTGCTTTTAAAATTTTGAATTTTTCCCACGTTTAAGTGCATAGGGTAGTCGAAATAGCGCATAGGGATCATGTATTAGTGCATCTTGTTAGGTTAGGACCCCCAAATTATTTTAGCTCATTCAGCTTCTACTTTAGCACATCAGGACAAAACATTAGCACATTTGACAAATAGCGCATACATGTGATAGAGTCGTAGATAGGTTTGATTAATCAACACATCCGAGAAATGGTGCATTGGGATTTTTTTCCGGTGCATAGGTTTCATTTTTTGGCGCATCGATGAAATAGCACATCAAGACTCTATTCCGGCACATCTAGTAGATCTTCCTGCGCCTTTGGTAAATCGACACATAAAAACCTTATTTTAGCGCATCCAATCAAAATTGATGATTTTGATGAATTCCTCCTAGATTTTGATGATTTTTTATCATGTCAGCTGATGATAGGATGATGTTGATTGATAGGTTGATGATTGTCCTGATGATAGGCGAGGAACGATGACAATATAGGATAGATTGATTGATTGATGATCATCCTCATGATAGGTGAGGAATGATGAAAAGATAGATTGATGTTGAATGATCTCATGACAAATGAGAATTGAGTGATAGGTTAGGTGCTCCTCAAGATTTGATTAGAATCTCATGTGAGCTAATTTGATTAGATGATGTGCTTGATTGATAGGTTGATTGAATTATTTGTTGACTTGATATTTTGTTTTGACTCTAGGAGGGTGGCTTAGGGAACCTTAAGGTTCACAAGTTCTTTCTAGAGATGTGGAACATGATCCCACAACTGACTCCAATAGGTCTTGCCATCATAGACCAGTGTGGCTAGAGTTCCTTGATTGACATGCCCCTATACCACATTAATCAGGGGCTACTCACATCACATGCGGAGAGGTGGCACAATGACCAAAATACATTTCATTTGCTGACGAGAGAGATAATAGTGAGCCCGAAGGATGTCTATCAGATTATGAGGATACCGGTTATTGGGACCTTGGTTATGTATGATGTGGAGGAGCAAGGATGGATAGATGCCCTACGGTAGATGTTTCATGATGACGAGCTTATAGGTTATGAGTTATTCTGGCAAGAGTTGATTGCAACTCAATAGCCATCAACCTCATTTCAAAAATCCTCCCAACCAGTCACCCTTTTTCATGGTTGGTTCGTAAAAGCAGGCACCCAAGTAGATAAATCCTCCAACAAACCTTCAAATCCCAAGGAATCATGCAAATTTATGTGTGGTATAAAGTATGTCCTACAATGTTAGTATAACACACTTTCATGGAATGCATTACTTAAAAGAAAATCAAAAGTAACATAAATGAAACTACTGTAACTTATCCTTCTAACTCATCCCATGGTTCTCTAATCCCAAGGAATCCTGCAAATTATGCTCTCAGATCTTATTATTGCTGCACATTAACCTACAAAGATTGACAACCTAAGATATGAGATGCTACAATAAAATCTACATGGCTATATTTTTGGGTTTTTCAATATTTGATGCATAGAAACTAAATGATCTTAGGATAGAATGATGCTAAAATCTAAATGTTGAGACTAATGATGCTGATCAATTGGAAATGCTAAATAAAAGGAAAGACTAAACTATCCAAATGAAAATGCCATTATAACACTAAAATGGGCTACAAGTGCAAAACTATTATAAAATGCTCTCCAAATTCTCTCACAAGCACACTAAAATTCACCAACATAAACTTGTCTAAATCTTCATCTATGAAATGTTGTAGCAAACAGATATATTTATAGATTTTCTAAGCCTCAAGGTGATGTGGCAACAACAAACGGTTAGGATTGTGATCCTACGACATCAATGGCAGAGAATCAAGAGGTTAGAGGGAATTAGGGAGATGGTTCCCTTCCACAAGACAATTTTCCAAGTCTTAAAAATAATCACAGAGAGGGAGGATCCATGTGTCTTAGTTAGCTCAAAATTGGTTGCAAATTTGTTGGAGATATTTCATATTTTCTAATTTATAATAATTATTTTGTGAGACACATGATGAGGTGGCAGGTGAGTTGGAGGTGGTTAGAAGAAAGTTGTAGAAATGTGCTTAAATTGAATTAAAAATTCAATTTAATAGGAGAGGGTAAATTAGTAAAAATGACAAATAGATTCCTTTGTGCATTTTAACCAATTCTAGAAGAATATGCCAATTTGAATTTTAAAAATTCAAATTTAAAAGGAAGAGGGAAAATCAATTAAATAACAAATTGATTAATTTGTCCTTTCAATTAATTTTAGAAAGAAGGTGAATTTTGGAAAAGAAGAATTCGAATATGAACCACATAAATAAATTTTACAATTTATTTATAATAGTAGAGGAATTAAGAATATTAATCAAATAGCCAGTATTTAATTAATGTGATGCTCAAACCATTTTTGCATGCAGACATTTTTTATCATAGAGTTCCTTTCTCTTCTCCTTGGACTTGTTGATTTTATCTTTCAAAGACTCAATGAATTTCTCAACATCCATGAGGTTTGCTTGTAATTTCTAAATTTCAGATTTTGGCTGATCAAGATCATCTAGGGCCACCAAAAGTTGTTGCTGAAGACTACTTGAATCCATTGAATTGCTTTCCCTGATCTTCCCCAAGCTATTAAACTTGTTTTGAGGAACTAGGCTCTGATACCAATTGTTGGAATCAAGGAACACTGAGAGGGGGGGTGAACCAGTGTTTTGCAATTTTTAACTTTCTTAATCTGACTCTTCAAGCATTTATAACATTCATCCAAAAAAAATATGCATGAACATAAAAAAAACAACCACAACACCATAACACAATAATTTTTACGTGGAAACCCTATTAGGGGAAAAACCACGGTGGAAGGCCAATCCACAATATTATCTAAGTATATTCAAAAGTTTTACAGAATAGAAATGCACTTGCATTTAGACACACTGCCTAGAGCTCACTGCTCAAAGAAGACTCATTGTATTACAAAGATAATACGATTAAATCCATATGAGAAATTGAACTTAGAAAATAGCATCTACCAATGCCTTGTTATAGTTTTGATTAAGCACATTAGTTGATTTCTTGACCTTCTATTTGATTCTGCTCTTCTGCTCTGCTTTGCTCTTATTCACATCACAAATCTCTTTTATGCACAAATGAAACTATGCATAATTTTTTTGCTATTCACAACACACACCAACTCTTCATATCACAGAGACCAACTCTTCGCATCATACACACATGATATAATCAATCACTTATATATATCGACCACTAAGAATTTAATCACTTGCTATCAGCTCAAACAAAAGTATGAAAATATTTGCAAACTGTTGGCTCAATCCATTGTTAATTATTGATGTGCACCAACCAAAGTCAGCCATAGCATAGTGAGGACCTAAATGAACATTTTCGAACATAAAAATACTTAAACAATTGCTTCCCAAACATCCACGACATGTTATATCCATGAAGTCGGCTTTCTGCACTGATAAACAAGAAATTAATTAACTGGATCTTCTAACTTGCACTCCAATGAATGCACACCCTACATAAGATAATACGTACACCAAAATATCTTCCCTGAGATCCACAACTCAAAATGATAACAATAAATTGCATGTGAATGAATGAAATACATTTCTACCAGATGCTTTGTTCTTGCTTGATTGTTAAATACAAAACTTCAATTTGACTTCCGATATGAGCAAATTCTTATGTGTTGATCAAACCAATGACTAGGGTTATCATCAATGACAACACAAAATGACATTTACAGTGTCTCTTGCCAATAATCTCCGACACCAATAACTTGAAATTACTGATGAAGAAGAATGGGATTTTGAAGATGACTATCCCTCAGATTATATTGATGTTGCTATTTCCTCTTCTGATGAAGATTATGAAAATGCCTCTGAAGATGAAGATGTCATGACTGATTCTTCTACTCCTCATCCTACTTAGATGCCTCAGAAGTTTCATTTCTCTGCCACATGATGAGAGGACATTTGCCTCCTCTAAATTCTCTTAGCCTACATTACATACCTACTACTATAAAGCTCAATTCAATTAATGAATAAATTTGATAGATAGAAGATAAACTCCACAGATTTCTTGGTACTCAAGGTTCATGGATCACTTGTAAAGAAAAGATTTGGAAGCTCAAAGATCAAAAGAAAGCTCTCATCGACCCTGAACCATATTTTCAACCATTGCCAATGCATGTTGTTCACCCCAAGCCTCAATGAAACCCTCCTTTTGGTTCTATTACTCGACACATTTGGTGACAAGCCCACATACAAATTCTTGAAAGATTCCTTAAGCAAGAAAAAATTGAGCTCTCAACACTCTTGGAAGAAAAAAGTCAGGATTTGGTAAGGTCTATATAGTTCAACAAAACTTTGAACCTGATGAATTTATTGGTCGCATGCACATAGAGGACACACAACCTATTCATCCTCCATATTCTTCTCGATCACCACCTCCACTCTTTCAACCTTTTGATTGATTTGGCAAACGACATCATTCTAAATTCCTCAATATCAATTTTACTTGTAGTTTTCCTTGTGATGGTGAAGAAGAAGAATCTGCTACAATTTGGAATCCTTTGGCTCACTTAGAGAGACTTTATGAACCAGAAATACCACCCATTGGAACTATTATTGAAGGATAATAAAAAATGGCTAAAACTCATACCAGTAACTATCTAGGTATGACATTAACAATTCATTTCCCCCATTTTAAAGCCTATCCATTAAATTTTTCTTAAGGATACTCGTGCAAATATGAATATTGCACGATTCAACTACTTTCCCTCTGATAAATGGTTTAACTTAAAAACTAAGATCTCCTTTGGCAAAGGTCAACACCATTCTCAGTATGTTTGTATAACTCCTATTGAATTTCCTAATGAGTCCATCCATGAAGTCAAGTTTGTTCATTTTGAAATTGATGGTTATGATGGCCTCGTTGGTAGTGATACCCTTAGCTCTTGGTAACCTATCACCTTGTCTAGAGAATTTATTTCTCTTCAACACACCCCAGTTCCTTGCCTCAATTTCGAAAAGAGTTGCACCACCAAAATCTATCACATGACCAAAACTAAACATGATAACCATATTTGGTTTGCCAAACAACAAGCCCAAATTCAAGGACCCCTAGAGGAGTTAGTCAAGCAATTACAACCAATCATGACCAAGGACCTCACAACATCTACCTACAATTTATCTTTTATCTTCCATTAAAGAAAGATGTTGTTAATAATGAAGTTTGTCCTACTGCAAAGGTCAATTTCTCCCCTCTTAGAAAATTCAAAGTAGAGTTATGCCAAAAGGAAATTATATTCCCATCCTCATCTCCATTCAGATGTGATGCCATGTATGTAACAAAGAAAGATGAAAATGACAACATCATACCAGGGACCTTGTAGTCAAGTACAAGCCACTCAATGTCTACCTAGAAGATAATTTGTACCCTTTTCCATCCAAAGAACATATTTGGAAAAAGATCCAAGGTGCAAATATCTATTCCAAGTTTGATTTGTCCAAAGGTTTCTGGTAGATTATCATAAAGGAAGAAGATAGATATAAAACATGCTTCTTAGTCCCTCAGGGATTGTCTCAATGAAATATCTTGCCATTTGGTATCAAGACCACACCTTCTATCTTCCAAAAACATATAGACAATATCTTTCATCCATAATCTAAATTTATAGTCCCCTACATTGATGATATATTGGTATTCAGTTAGTGTCCCCCAGACACACCTCAAACATATTGAACAATTCCTTGCTACATGTAAGCAACATGGTATCCTACTCAATCCATCCAAATGCCAATTTTCTAAATTTGAAATCATGTTCATTTGCACCAAATTGTTACCACATGGAAAAATGAAAGCTCAAGAATATATCCTCAAACAAATCTCTTCTCTACTAGTCAACAATACTAAGGAACTTCAATGTTTCTTATGATTAGTTAATTATGTTGTAGGATTCTATTCTAACATTGCTGTAGATAGAAGTTTACTCAATAAGCTCCTCATAAAAGATGCTCCTATTTGGACCCCTACTCATGATTAGGCAATTGAAAAGATCAAAGACACTTGTGCAACTCTTCTAGCACTCTCTTCGCTTGGTTCTGACTATAAAATTGTTGAAATAGATGCCAACAATGAATATTAGGGAGGTGTTCTCAAAGAATGCCAAAATGATAAAGAAGTTATTGTTAGATATGCATCTGGGAGTTTTCAAGGAGCACAACAAAATTGTCACAGTACACACAAGGAGATTTTAGCTATGGTAAATTCATTTAAATTTTTTTAGATGTTTATTGTAGATCAACCATTTCTGTTAAGAACTGATCTACAATATTTTAAATGTTTCTTTAACAAGGAATCCAAGGATAACGTCGCTTGTAGATGTCTCCTCAATTGCACATAATTTCTTGATACATTTGAATTCACCCATGATCACCTTCCCAGAAAGAAAAATCTTGTTGTAGATTTTCTCACTAGACAAGGATATCCAGAAGAAGGATCATTTTGAGTCATCAATTCTACTACCTCTGAAATCCAAGAAATAATTCCTCCTATTCTTGATTGGGTCACTCACCCTCAAGATCTTCTCCATCACAATCAACAAGAAAAGGATTATTTGATTCAAAATAAAGTTCTTCAATGACTTCCCCTTCAATTGGATCCTAAGTTCAACTTCTATTGGAATCCTTATTCTAAAGAATTAAATACACTATGTCATCATATGGCTCACCCATATGAAATTTTATACTCTATGAAAATGTTTGATCCAATATGTGAATCTCCAATCCTAACAGCTTTTGTAGATCTCATCAAGGAACCTATTGATGGTCCACATTGGCATGGAAAACTTCTACAGTTTTAGTTGGGAATAGAATACAACCAACCTCCATACAAAGATCTCCACAATAGAACATTGGAATGACTATTGTAAAACATTGGCCCTTTTGGCTACTATCTGAGTGAAACTCCAACTTGATGTATACACAAAGCTTCCCACAATCATTTTCCTTGGTGGCTCCAATATGATGTGACTTACACACCTTAGATAGATGGCATCATCAAGTATAAAACAAATATTTATTGGCATAATGAGATCAACAAAGAAGAAGGCATCCCAAATACTCAACCACAAGATAACGAGTTTTTGTATTCTTTTGATTGTGAAGGATATAACTCTTTTGCAAAATCTTTGAAATAAATATATAGTTTCATAAGCCCACTAATGTTAAAGTAGGAACACGAGAATAATTTGTGATCAAATCCATAACTCCACTCACGATAAAGGGAGATAAGTCAACATCCTCCTGATCAAAGATGCTTTTCCATATTTTCTTTTAGCAGTAAAGTAACTATACTATGAGAATGCAGGTCCCTTTTCTCATTTATCGGTCGAATATTTTCCCGTTCACGCACTCGATGAGTTAGTCACGAGTCTACATAAATATTTCTTGGTTATGTGTCACTTGTCTATTGACAGATCTCAAAAATCATACACCATAGCAAGTTAAATATTAGCGTTTGATTCTTATATAAGGATAGGAGCCTTGTTATGCATCGCCAATTAATACACTACGAGTGAGTCTTTTGCAAGTGTCTAAGTCTTACGATAATCAGAGTATGCTCTTTGCATTGCCACAATAGTGGAAGCTTGCAAATTATAAATAGTTTTAATTTGGTATCAGCACCAAGTCAACCCTCAGACTATATTCTTTTGTAATTTGATGATATCTATAATGGAAGTTGTGTTTTTCTTCTATCTAGTCATTGTTTTCGTATTGCTATGGATTCTATCACACTTTCTATAAGTTGTTTCATTTGTAATCCATTTCTCTATTTCTATGAAGTTTATTTATCCATATTCTCTTTTGAAACCCAGGAAGAGTTTGTATATGCCTAAATCTGTGAAGTAAGACTTGATTTTAGCCATATCTCTACCAATAAATTGAGATGGATAGAATGATAGGCGTTCCACAGATACTAGATCAACAAGATGTTCAGGTTGAATGCAACGAACAAGTATTACAGAATTCTTTATGCAAGCTGATGTTACATTAGCCAAATCAGATTTTGTTGCTTCTAGTACATCATCTATTGATCTTCCTCAAGGTCATTTTAAACTATCATTTAAAAATCTTGCAAAAATTTAGCTTGACACAAAAGGTCTTTTGGTAGGATATAAGTCAAAACATCTATGTAAATTTTTTTAAATCCAACACCATGTAACCAACGGTTGTGAAGGAAATCTCTAGTTATTCTCTTATAAGGAAATATAAAAATTAGCCCAAATGGGTAGGTCTGGTCCAAAAGCATATCAATACATGCACCTTTCTTAGGTTCGCATAGGATTCGAAGGTCTTTACTGTCAAGGTCTTCCTGTTAATATTTTTTTAATGCTTTTTGATAACATACATGTTAGAAAATTTGATGCAATTTTAGGAATAGTCAGTGATACTATGGCCTATGGTCCCATTCAAATGGATGTTGTCCCAAACTATTCAGTCAGTCTGTGAGATGTAAATCTCAATGAAGCCCTTTCTTTCAGTTTTAAGATTGAAAACCTAGAAATGAAATAAGGATCTATAGGTCATGCCATATATTTCCTTGTTCATTACAAATTTTTTAATACTACAATGCCTTTTATGTTTGACCCTCATACTGGTTTACCTAGAGATGAACAATACATTATTGTTTGTTCTTCCAGTAGTTCACTTGGTCAACTCAGAGCTGAAATGTTCTTTTTAAAGATGTGAAACTTCCTCAACAATGGGCAATAGAACTCTTCTAGCCTAATTCTGCTTAGACAAAGCCTGCTCAACTACAAGGCCTCACTATTGAAGAAATAGGCGACAAAGTCATTATTAAATTTGATAACCACAGTCTTTTACTTCAATGCCTGTTGCACAATCACAACCAGTTGTTCCTTGTGTTTTTCTAGCAC
This sequence comes from Sequoiadendron giganteum, assembly GCA_007115665.2. Classification (NCBI taxonomy): domain Eukaryota; kingdom Viridiplantae; phylum Streptophyta; class Pinopsida; order Cupressales; family Cupressaceae; genus Sequoiadendron; species Sequoiadendron giganteum. The sequence goes on along the minus strand of CM021107.1, from coordinate 225,842,639 downwards.
CAAATGCTAATATTTTCCAACATGATGTTGAATGTGGATGTGTCGCATACCACTATAAAGGAAAAGAACGTGTTGCTCGCTAGAAGGCTCAAAAGCACAATAATGTTCCCCAACACATTAATCATTTACACAATCAATTTTTGTGTATTCCTCCATTGTATGTTGCTCCCTCTTTATTTCCATGTCAATACAACAAGCCACATCATCTTTTCCAACATTGCACTCATCCAGTTTCCTCAGTTGAAGCTCCTTAGTGTCCACATCATGTCCAAGTAATCAATGGTCCTAATATAGCCTCTAGTTCTAAGCAAATTAATTGGTCCCACCTCTACCATCGCAAGAACCATCTCCTTTCTTAGGGAATCCTCCTCAACTAGAAACTCAAAGAAATCTAGCAAGCCAAACATCATGTCGCTCAATTGCATAATTCACATGAATATCTTGCCTGACTTACTGCCTTAGAAAATAAGCTTTCTCAGAATGCTTTTGATCAAGTCCACATTGATCTTCATGATATCCATGTTGATAAAGCTTTCAAGGCACAAGAAGAAGCCTGATGGACCACATAGTAGATTTTAAATACTCAAGCATAAGCAACACAGTCTAGGAAAACTATAATATTGAACAATATAACCACAAATGTCACCACAATCCATGACACACTGGTACAAGTAGAAGCTAATCAGTCTACTCACTGAACCCTATGTCAAGAAAATCAACACTGTTACTCAAATAGTTATCTCTAAAATTAACACTATTAAATATTCCATTGTTTAGAATGTACCTAAAGAAAAGAAGCATGTTCTTAATTTTCTCGAAAGTGCATCATCCTTTCAACAAGTTCAACACTAGCAACCTGGTCTCACTTTACAACCAGAATTCAAGCTTAAAGAATGGAATCCTATCCTTGGAAAATATATAGATAAAGGAAAAGGTAAAGCCTCTAATACACATCGTGTCACAATGGCTTACAACATTTCAATTCCATCACCACCTACTAATATCTATGCTAACTTGTATAACTTTAAAGTTGAGATTCCACCTTGGTCTAACTTTTGATCCTATCAAGAATCTCTAAAGCATTGAAACTCTTCGAGCTTGGGTCACCAATTATCTTAGCATAAGCATAGGTGTAGATGAGAAGCAATTAATTCTCATGGATCTCAATGCCATGATTGGAGTCACTCGACTCACATGGGACAACCTAGATGTTTCCTACTGCATAGATCTCCTCAATGCCGACCTAGATATAGTTGTAAATCAAATAATTACCATGTTTGTTAGTAATACATCCTTAATTCAAAGAATGAAATACAACAGATTCATTCATGCCAAGTTCTATGATCTCAGTCAGCTCAAAAGGTATTTTTTGACCAATATCTCAATTTCTATTATAGTAGGCATACAGGTGAACAATATCTGTATGGTATGTATTATACTTTTTTGCAATATTTTCCCACTATCAAGAAATATTACATTAATAGTGTAATTGAAGATCTCCTCCACTTTGGATGAGATTTACATGAAGTATCTTTTCCCCAGGTTTGTAATTATATTATAGAAATCAATGAAGAACTTTGTCGAAAATTTGCTCTTGACAAAGTTGAAGAAAACATAAAGCCTCTTCTTTCTAGAGCAACATGTCATGCTCTTACTGAAGACTATGGATAGTACATCTACCACTTAGATTCCAATATGAAGAAAAAGAAGAAGCATAAGTGTTTTGAATGTCGTCTGGATATGCCACACAAGTGGAAATCCAAAAGCCATTAGTCAAAGAAATATAGAAAAAGATATTTTAGAAAGAAGTGATTCAATAAAAAGTGCAAATCTAGAAAATGGAAGCCAACTTGTTATATCTGTAAAGGACAACACTATGCTAACAATTTTCTTGACAGAGAAAAGGATAAAGGGAAAGCTAAAGTTAGGGAGCTCCAAGAACTCAAAATAACTAATGAAGAAGAATGGGATTTTGAAGATGACTATCCCTCAGATTTTGTTGATGTTCCTATTTCCTCTTCTGATTAAGATTATAAAAATGCCTCTAAAGACGAAGATGTCATGATTGATTCTTCTAGCTCCCTAGCTTTCTCAGATGCCTCATAAGTTTAATTTCTCTATCACATGATGAGAGCACATTTTCCTCCTCCAAAGTCTCTTAGCCTACATTACATACCTATTGCTACAAAGCTCAATTTAATTGATGAACAAATTTGGTAGATAGAAGATGAACTCTGTAGAGTTCTTGGTACTCAAGGTTCATGGCTTGCTTGTAAAGAAAATCTCCAGAGGCTCAGAGATCAAAAGCAAGCTCTCATCAACCTTGAACCATCTTTTAATCCATTTCCAATACATGATGTTCACCTGAAGCCTCAACATAACTCTTCTGTTGGTTCTACTACTCGACGTATTTGGCAACAAGCCCACATACAGAATCTTAAAAGAGTCTTTGAGGAAGCACAAATTGAGTTCTCAGCACTCTTGGAAGAAGAAAATCAAGATCTGCTAAGTTATATAGCTCAATAAAACATTGATCTTGATGAATTTATTAATTGCATGCACATAGAGGACACACAAGCTATTCATCCTCCATCTCCTTCTCGGTAGTAGCCAGAAGGGCCAATATTTTGCAATACTCATTCCAATTTTCTATTGTAGAAATTATTGTACGGAGGTTGGTTGTATTCTATTGCCAACTAAAACTACATAAGTTGTCCATGCCAATGTGGACCTTGAGTAGGTTCCTTGATGAGATCTACAAAATTTTTTAGGATTGGAGATTCATATATTGGATCAAACATTTTCATAGAGTACAAAATTTCATATGGGTGATCCATATGATGAAATAGTGTATTTAATTATTTAGAATAAAGATTTCGATAGAAGTTGAACTTAGGATACAATTGAAGGGGAAGTTGTTGAAGAAGTTCATTTTGAATCAAATATTCCTCTGCAAGCGACCTTATCCTTAGATTCCTTCTTAAAGAAACCTTTGAAATGTTGTAGATCAATTCTTAACAAAAATGGCTAATTTGTAATGAACATCTGAAAACATTTAAATGAATTTACCACAGCTACAATCTCCTTGTGTGTACTTTGATAATTTTGTTGTGCTTCTTGGAAACTCCCAAATGCATATCTGACAATAACTTCTTTATCATTTTGGTGTTCTTTGAGAACATAGGGACATCTGTTTCAACAATTTTATAGCTAGAACCAGCCAAAGAGAGTGTTGGAAGAGTGGCACAAGTGTTTTTGATCTTTTGAATATATAAAATGTATTAAAAAATAAACAATTTATTTTAAATATTTTTTTAGTGTGGTTTTCAACATTTAATGTTTCCAAATTCTCATCATCCTTTTGTTTGCTAAAAAAATTATTGTTATTTTTCCAAACACAGTGGGAATTCAATTTGTGTACTAAAAAATCATCCCCATTTACACAAAATAAAGAGGTTAAGTAGGTCCAACTAGATAGTAGCACAACATTGCCAATTGTACCACCTCTTTTGCAATCTAAAGCTCAAGAAATAGTAAATAAGATTTAAATGGATAAAGTTGTAGAAGGAAAATGGTAATAGAAGGGATCCATGGTTATGTGTACCATCAATCTACCTTTCTAGGAGAATAAATGAACACTGTGTTGGAAAACCCAAATAAGCAGATTCCAAAAGGGCGAAAGATCAACAAAGGTAAATAGGTTCAAATAGAAAGTCAATCATTAGAACCAATTGCTATTATTCTTTCTCAAACAAATCTATGAAAAAAAGAGTAAATTCGCAATTGAAAATAACAATGAGAAATACCATATTAATTGTAATTATTTCATATGTTTTGTATCTTACAAAATGATGTGGGAGTTTCTCCACAACCAAAAACATACCATGGATATGGCATAACCATTATTGAATATTAACACTAATTTTCCAAACATAAGAGGCAAATATGTCTTTTGTTCATTTGTTTTTATCCATCCTCTTCTTGTGTGTCCTGTTTCTATGAGGCACTATATTTTAATTTTGGGTGCCAATTGTTCATCACATTGAACACCCTTTTCATTATTCTTGTCTCCCAATTGTTGAAATTCAAAGATGGTTTCCTATTGAGGTTCAAGAATGACAATCGAATAATTTTTTGCAACAAACAATTCATGTTGTTTTAGCTCCTCTTCATGTTCTCTACCTGATGAGTTTGATTGTTGGGATTCCTATACACAACACAATTTAACTCACTAAAATAACATATTAGACCTTATTTGTTTGCTTCAAACCATAAAATCTAATAAACCATGAAAATCTATGATTTTCGCTATGTAAACTAAAAGTTATTAATCTTGTAGCAACTCAGATCATAGTTTTATCTTTTCTTTTTTTATTTCTTTATGCAAAAATTAAATTATTGTAATTATAGGTGTATCTATCTAGATTAATATCTATATCATTTTTTTTGCAATGAAAATGAAAGAAAAATATGAAATTTTATATACTTGCATAAACAAATATAACCAAATTTATAAGGTATAATGACTTATAAGATACAATTAAATTACAAGTTTTTCATAACCTTTTTTATAAAATAGAGAATATAGTAGATGAAAATATTCACTTACCAAACCACTACGAATGTTATTGTACCCACCAGATCCTAATTTATGGGATCCAATATTTGACACCCTAGCTTGGGTTGCTTTTATTGTATTTTGAAGGAATCTTTTAGATCCTCCTTGTGCAGATGGCCTATAGTTTGGATTATTGTGGGTCTCCTTCTTAAATTTTGCATCTTTCATAAGTTCATCTCATATCACTTGGTTTGTGATCCAAGTTGGACATGGATATCTCAAGTCTTTTTCCAGCTTTGACCTTAAATTGTCTCATTTAGAGTGAAAGCATTTTTGTGTAATATTTAGAATAATTTCCTTATTAAAACCAAGATTTCCAAATGCTATTATGACATCTTTTAAGAGTTCATCTTTCTTAGCATTGACTTGCTTCTCTAATCCATTTGAATCGTATTTCCAAAAAAATGTTTTGTAGAACGAAAAATAATGTGAGAATTTTAACCCCTTTTCATTCTTCAAAACATTTATTTTTGAGGTGAGCAAGATTATAAATTTTTGTGTTCCTTTTTTAGTCATTGAGGATAATATTGTAGTCTTAGGGTTTGAGGTAGATGCCCCTATAGGTACATCAGTCACTTTGTCATTTATTTTTTGTATTTACAATGAGATCATCAAGTAACCATGTAATCATATTTTAGTATAAAAAAATAAACATGTAATCATCAATGAAGTTTTTACTAGTCAACATGCTATTACAATGATAAAAATTAAATATGAAGTAGAAAAGAATAATAAGATAATATTTCTAGATAATTTTACCTATTCATCTGAAATAAGCCCTTCACGCCCCAACAATGTCGTCTCCCATAACTTTTATTTATTTATTTCTTTCCTAATTTCAACATTTTTAAGAGTTTTTGGTAGGAGAGCCTTAATATTCTTGATTGTGATTGCATAAGACTCCTCAATGAAACTTGTTCAGGTGTTGGTAGGATAATTTTGACTAAACCGAGACTTGATGGATTGTTTATTTGTCATATACTCCTAACAAGGGCATGCATGTCCATTTCAACAAGGATACTAGGAGCATCCATGTTTGATGTAGAGGGAATGTTATGATGTATTGTGGTTGATGCCACTCTTGCGATATATGTTTTTGGTCTAGATGTAGAGGGTATGTCACATCTTCTTGAAACATCCTGAAAGACACAAATATAAATATTAAAGTGGTATAATAGGGGAAATAATATAATCAAACTCACAGAAAAATATGATTGAATCTTACCTTTTGCATAACATTGGATGTATCAGATGACATAATCATATCTTGCATGCTAACAAGATGCATTCTTGGTGGAATTACTCTAGAAATGACTTATGACAAAATACAAATATTAACAAAATATATAAGGTGAAATAAATTAATTAAATGCACAAGAATCTAGATTAGATCTCACTGCTAGAATAATACTAGATGTACTAAACGACGTGATAGGGGTTGGAATGACTTTAGAGATGGTATGCATTCCACAAACATAAATTAACATAATATAATACAAAACATAAGATAATTGAACCTATAAAAGACAATTTTCATACTTAACTCATGCATCATCATAGTAATGTTTTTCCATTGTCCATTCATTAGCATTTCAATTAGGCCATTTAAGATCAATGAATCCCTCATAGTAGAACCAAGAGCATCCATAGGCACATTCTTAAAGAAACACACAATGTCATAAAATGAAAAAATAGTAATTAGAGAACATATGCAAGTGATATTAGTAACATAATTCAAATTCACTAGCACATAAACAATAGCATACATAATTTTCATTATGTTTCAATACATAAAAAATATAAATAATGCTCAACTTTCAAAGATTTTTTAGCTTTATGGTATTGTGTTTCTCTTGCATAGGTGTCAATTGCATAAATTGCATAGGTTTTGATTGTGTAAATCTTCCAAACACAAAAGTGTTTCGAGTAAATTATTAAAAAATAAATAAATAAATGAAACAACTTATCCAATTGAAAATTGCAACCTAAATTCATTGATGTTACAAATATTCACTAACAAAACACTCAAAACATTCAAATTACTTAATTCCCATTACATTTTATGTACAATTAAAAATATAATACTTAACCTATAAAGAGTTAATTATATTGTATTTAATCCTTACAACCATCTTAAAGTGAACATGATGATCAAATAATGCCATTTTCAAATGTAATGTCTTCATCTGATGACATAAATGCAGCATTATTAATGGGCTCTAAATCCACAAATAAATTAATACCATAGTTTTCATGGTCTTCTTCACCTTCAACTATAGGTAAATGAAAATCAATAAATTCATCATCTTCATGGACTTGATGCCCATGTGGTTGACCATCTATGTCTTCAAGGGAAACTTTTGCATCTTCAAGTAAATCAAGATCCTTTACATCTTGAAAAAGTGTTACTCTTTGTCCTCTTGGATCATAATCAATCACGAATGACCAACCAGGTTGTTCTAAATTTAGAATGAGAAATATCTGGTCACATTGATTTGGAAACATGTAAGGTTCAAAAGTGGCTTCAAACCTAGATGTATTGATCATATAGAATCCATTGTTGTGTAGCAATATAATTTTGTCTTCACCCACTTTGATAAGCTTGTACCATTGAACACAAAAAATAATTTTCTTGAAATATATAAAATCAATCTCTATAATATCCTCCAACACTCCATAATAGTGAAGCACGCTTGTGATTGGTTGTCTATCATTTGCATGTGAATTAAATTCCACCTTAAATGATGCTAAAATTCCATAATCATAAGTTTGTCTTTTGACATCAACTTTTTTGATGCAAAAATGATGACCAAAATTCTACATTCCTTTGTAATATGTTATATAAGTTCATATAAATATTAACTAATTAGATTCAAGGATAAAAATTTAAAAGAAAAAATCACTAAATACCTCAAATATGTTAATATATATGTATCACCTCCCCATTTCTAGATCCTTTGACAAAATTTTGTTGTTGTCATGTCACTCTAATCTTCCCCTTTGTTTCCTCTTGTTCAATATTGGTCTTTAACCAATTCCATGAGCATTTATCTGACCATTTCTTTTATGACTTGCAAGAAGTCCTCAAAAATATTTTGACCATGTATATTATATACATTGGTCTATGCCTTTTCATTCTCTAATTTATTTTGTTCAATGTACTTCTCCATCCATTCCAACATAAAGTCAAAATTGTATGCAACATACAAATATAATGACTCCCACTCCTTAGCATCTACAATGAAAAATAGAAAATTTTAATGAATTAATAATGATTTAAAACCATGTCTTATAAAATTTAAGATAAAAACAATTACTTCAAACATTTTTGTATAATTTTTACCCTCTTTGAAATCCTTTGACCCTCTAATTTTTCTCTTTCAAATGATTGAGGTCGGTTATAATTCCATAATCGAGAAGCTTCAAGATGCAATTCAGGTAAGTACTCACTCAAATGAATAATTATTTGGAAAACCATGGACCCTTCCGGTTGAACCTTTTTCATCACAAATTAATTTAGAGCCTTTATATATCTCTCCATGAGCCACATTGTCCGAATATTGATAAGACCACACTCTTCAATCTCTTCTACTAGGTGTACAGGGTAGTGCTCTTGAGAATTAAAGAATCTTAGAGGGAAGAACATTTGAATATCACACATCAAAAATATAAATTCATCTTTCAATATTTCACTTCATCATGATATGTCTCTTTAGATAAAACCCACCTACAAATATTAATGTGTATTATAATAAAGACTTATAATTTATTCAAAATTAAAGGTATAAACGTATAAAAAGACATTACCAATAATATACACTTCAAAGGATAAGAGTCATGGAAGAGTATGCATGATGGATTTAAATTACTTAAAATATTTGGATAATTTGCAAATAGTTAGCATGGCATCATGATCAAAGGTACTCGATATTGTTGCGGGAAACACATAATACATGACCATTAAGAAAAAAAATGTTAAAATATGCATGAACTTCTGTTATCACTAAGATACAAAAATTTCTAATTATGTTGCCAACAAATCTAACATTCTATAAAGTTACCTTTATCTAGTTGTGCCAATTATGTGTTTTTAGCCCTGAGAACTCTGACCCATCTCTTGTGAATAAGTCTTTAAATGTCGCACCAAAATCAGAAGGAAATCTTATGTTTTTCATTACATATCAATGATATTTTTTCTTTCTATTTTGACATCAAAATCCATGGAGCATCAGCAAATAAGTTATTTTCATGCAACCACATATTTGACATGGTATTGAAAATTTGGAGGTCCTTTCGTAAATTTATTTGTTCTTCAAATTTGGTTCCATTTAGATGTTTTCACAAACACTCTCCAATATTTTTTCCAATGTGCATAGTATCAAATAGGTGGATTATTGACAAGTTCTCATAATATTGTAATTTGTAGAAAATAGTCTTTTCATTCCTAGTGGAAAGTTGTCCCTTCTTTTTTGTCATATAGTGTTTTGCACTTAACAAGGTTCATCCTTCTTGTTTTTCAAATTTCCACTTCTTTTCCATCGAACTTGTTTTTCTCACGCACTCAATAGCGATGATTTTGTGATAAAAAATATTTATATTTGGCATACACAGTTTTGTTGAGATCCTTTGACTACCTATACAATGGTTTTGACCCACATGATGGACAACCAAGTTTCCCCTTTGTTTGTAGCCCTGAAATAAGAATGGAAACCATATTTAGTAAATGGTAAAATAAACAATTTAATTATAATTATAATTTATAATATATTACCATAATAAATAGATCGTCTGAGGCATCATGAATTGTTTGGATAAGGATTGCATGAAAGAATTTTCTATCATTGATAGGTCTTAATACACCATACATATTTACACCATTCTATAAGTTATGAAGCTCATCAATGAGGGGTTTCATGTATACATCCATATCCTTTACCTAATACTTCTCTAAGTAAACAAAAAGTTAAAAGTTATTAGTGTTTAACCGAGTTGAATTGTTTTATATATTACTACTACATAGAGGGGGGGCTTAACACATTAATTTAAGATAATATCAATTTTGTCTTAAATATATATTTTATGTTCAAATTATATTTTTAATTTTCTAATTGTTTTTAATTAAGACAATAAAAAAATACCTTTTTAGGGGTTGGGGCCCTAGCTCGGTTGGCTAAATCTTTCCTGTTGCAGGAGGTTGGTCATGAGATCTACTCTCCCCCACCCTCATGATACCAAAGGGCGTGTCATGCCAGCACCGCCAGTCATGTTAAAAATATTACTAGGCGCATTGCAGTTTATAGGGGGTCGTGCTACCCGATTCCTGCAGTCTAATAAAAAAAAAAACTTGTTTAAAAAATATATTTTTTATTTCCCTTGTTTCATTTATTTTCCCTCCTTCATTCGACATGTATTTTCCTTTTCCCTCCCTCATTCAGCACTAACAGAGGAGATGCACATTGTAAAGTGAGAAAATTGTAAAATTTGAAATAAAAAATATGCAAGTAAATCACTGTAACTATGAATATACAATACCCCTTGAAGGAGTTCTGGTATTTAGATCTCTACCCTTTTTAATTTTGGAAAGCAATACCAGTTTTTAAAGGCTACAAAAATCTCTAGAGAGAAAGTTGAGTTTGTTACAAGGGTTATCAGTATATATACTTTGTTGCATGTATTTTGATGCTAATACTATCTCAACATCACAATTCAAATTTTTCCACCAATTAAATAGTATTTTGAGCCATTAGATATTGTAAACGTAGCTTAAACTGTAACCCAAGTTTAGAATATCCGATGAGGTAAAATACTATTTAACTGAATTGGAAAGATCTGAATTGTAATGTTGAGATAGTCATTAGCATCAAAATACATGCAACAAAGTATATATACTGATAACCCCTATAACAAACTCAAGTTTCTCTATAAAAAAATTTGTAGCCTTTGAAATATGGTATTGTTGTTGAAAGCTAAAAAGGATGGAGATTTGAATACTAGATCTGTTTCAAGGGGCATTGCACATTCACAGTTATGAGGATTTATTTGCATGTTCCTTATTTCACATTTCATAATTTTTTCACTTCACAATGTGCATCTCCTTTTTTAGTGCTAAATGGGGGAAGGAAAAGGAAAATGCATGTCGAATGAGGGAGGGAAAATGAATGAGGGAGGGAAAATGAATGAGGAGAGGGAAATAAAATAATTATTTTAGAACTTTTTTTTATTGTCTTAATTTAAGAAAATTAGAAAATTAAAAATATAATTTAAACATAAAATATATATTTAAGATAAAATTAATATTTTGTCTTAAATTAATGTCATAAACCTTTTATCTATGTAGTAGTATCATATAAAAAAAATTCAACTCGATTAAACCTTGATTAAGAAATTTTTGTTTACTTAGATAAGTATCAGGTAAATGATATAAATGTATACATGGAGCCTCTCGTTGATGAGTTTCACAAATTATGGGATGATGTAAATATGTACAATGTATCAAAACCTATCAATAATACAAACTTCTTCTTTTATGTGATTTTTATCTAGACAATTCATGATATCTCAAAACTCTCTATTTGTTGTGGTAATAGATTATAAATTGCATTTGTAATTATATTATTCATTTTATCATTCACTAAATATAGTTTTCATTCTTATTTTTGTAATGCCCCGCCACGTAACCCTAGAGGAAGTTGCAATTAACTACTAAAGCGAACCAAATTTTTTTTAATTTAAAGTATAATTAACATACATGTTCACTTCCTAATTGACAACAACCTCTAAGGCTATGAGACTGAGATTACATAAAGAATAAAGTACTCATACATTCCATACATGATAAAATACATCTTAATACAAGAGATACAATAAGATTTCCCATAACATTAACTTAACAATAAGGTTACATCTCTCATTCCCCGAATGAGGTAGTCAAAATAAGTGTGATACATAATGCAAATTATCCACCTCGAATACAAATGAGGGTGATTATTAACAAGATCCAACTGAAATAATAACATAGCATGAAATGAATACTATTAACCATGAGCTCTCCAACTGGAAATTTTGCCATCACGAACTGGAGATCAAGGGAGATCCAACAACATATGGTGCACGTTCCTCCCAACCAAGTGGTACCCAAAGGCCCACCCCCTGTGCTAGGAGATAGTAACAAGATAACATGGCCAAACCTACAACCTCTTATCATAGACTGACACATACAATAACTCAACCAATTACTTAAACCAAACTAACACAAGGTTACATTGCTTCTAGTTTATACAATCTTTCGATTCACAATACTAACATACAGTTGACCTAGGAGGAGTGTCATCACAATGCTACATGGGATATCCTGGTAAGTCTTCCTAGGCCCCGACCCCCATCTTGGGATCTCTTGGAAGCCTCTAACGACTCTCGGCCCCACATGTAGTCCAAAGCAGAATCGAGTATCTTTCATGAAGGAAAGATACTGATCATGCCATTCCAAGCCTTCTCATCTCATCCTCAACCTATACTAGCACAAGGGTCCATGAGTGAGGCTTATTAGTCTTGATTAAGTGTTGAAACTACCCAACCCTAATAAGTTAATTACATTATAACTAGACTATCAACCTACAACGAGTTATCCTGACACCCCTTTGTGCGTTGGCGGTCATTGCAAGCCACTCCCCTATGACAACTTAGTGGAATAATTCCACAACCCAAGGCAACTTAGTGCTAATACAAAAATAACATCCACCCTAAATTAAGACATAAGGGTAATACTTCCCCATCCATGAAAACCAGGTTACATTGACCAAATCAAAGCACTAACCAAGGGTACATTCATTGGGTTGACTCAAATAAACACACAACCCCATTTCCCTCTTTACTACTAGAAGTCTTAACAAGTCTAAAACCACTTCCCCGTACAAAACATAGAGGAAATATTCACTAAAGGTAATTGTGAGGAAACAAACTAAATTTTGGATATACTAAATCCATTTCCCTTTCACATTGATTTCACAACAAAGATAACAATTTCCCTAAAAATGTAATTGATAAAAATAATTAATTGCCTCTTCAATTATAGAGAGGGGAAAACTAACTTTAACAAACAAATCAAATCCCTTGATTACTTTTAAAAGAAACATAAATTCACTGCAACCTTAACTGGCCTAAATTCCCTATTTGAATAAATTTGCATGCATCCATATTACAATTTTCAATTGTAGAAAATATATTTTAATATATATACATATAGTATATACATAATTATATATATGTATATAATCATGTATATATTAATGTATATACATTAAATATATATCAATATTAAAATCCCCTTTAAAATTATAACCTCTTTTATTCATTTTTATATATATATATTTAACATATATACATAACATACATATATATGCATTTCAACTTCTCGCTCCTCTGCGTTTGAACTTCATGCGTGCATGGTGGACTCTATTTTGGGGGTACCCAACAATCCCCCTCTGCCCCCCCTAACCCATGCTCCTCTCTTTTAGGCCCGTGTTTGTCGGGTACCACCCCTGCAGGGACAGTGCTTTCACCTACGGGATTTTTGAAGATTTTGGCGGTTCCGGGTGAACCTTCTACGCCGGCGATAGAGATCTCTCTGGTTGTCGGTTGGAAGGATGTGCTTTCCAATGGAAAACAAGTCTCCTCCTTGTTTCCTTCTTTACCTGAGGTTGTCATAGCTTCTGGGATGGAGTTTGACATTCCTGATTCGATTTGTGACAGGACTCTCTCCTCCATGGAGAATGTTGTAGTGGGTAGATTTATTTCTTACCATCCTACAATGGATATGGTTCAAAAATGGGTTGTGGAAAATGGGCGCCTTAAGGGTAGTGTGGAGAGTTGCATGATGGCTAGTGGTCTTTTCCTATTTAGATTCATGGCTACAGAGTACTTGGTGGTGACTCTATCATCGGGTCTGTGGGTTTATGGGAAACATAGCCTGGCTATGTGTCGTTGGAAACCAGGTTTCGACCTTGCTACAAATCTAAATAAGTCAGCTCCAATTTGGGTGTGACTACCGAGCTTACCTCTGGAGTATTGGGATGAATTCATTTTCAAAGGTATTGGGGATTCGTTGGGTCAATTCATCACCATAGATTCTATTACAAAGTTGAAATCCAGGTTAGTCTTTGCTAGATTTTGTGTTAATATTTATGTTGATAAAGTCCTCCCGAACTCTGCCAATTGTGCTCTAAGTTTGACAGTTAGATACAACTAGTGTGTTATGGAAATGTTGTAGTATACTGTCAAAAGTGTGCTAAAGCTAGGCATCTGATTTTTGATAGTAAATCTGCTATCAATCGAGAGGTTAAGGTTAATTGTATTGTGGAAAATCTCACTACTCCTTCTAGAAATGGTCCCCTTTCGTCAAATGACTCTGAACTTATTCCCCTAAGGTTTTCTCCTTCACATGAGGACCCTCTACCTTCACCCATCCTTGTTGGTCCACTTTCTGAACTATTTGACCCTGGTGCTTTATTGGAGTCTGTTGTTAAACCCCTATCTATCCAAATGACTCAAGACCTTGGATCTTCGGTTGTTGATCCTTTGTTTGCGGTGGTCTCTATGGGGACTTGTGAGGCATTGCTTGAGGATGGTGAAATTTGGGAGGAAGAGAGCTTCGGTATGGTTGATGAATCTACATAAAGTATGGGGAGTTTGAAGCTTGAGAAAACTGTAGAAGAAGGGATATGGACAACGCCAAAGAAAAAAGGAAGGAAGAAGAAGGAAGATGTAGGAGGTGACTCCAAGCTAGGGAGACCTTCTCAAAGGCACACTAGGATGAGAGAAACGAAAAATGAGATTGCCTTGGGAAAATAGAGGACATTAGATGTGTCCTCAAAAAATGGTCAGAAATGAGGATTATGTCATGGAATGTTCATGGGCTCAATAGCTCCCACAAACAACATGCTCTAAAGGACTATGCTGTGGAACATAAGATTGATGTGTGCCTACTTCAAGAAACCAAAATGATGAAAGTTAATTTTGATAAAATTGCTAAATTTATTTGGCCTAATGCCTATTATGTCTACAGTGATGCTAAGGGTGCTTCGGGGGGTCTAGCTATGCTTTAGAACCAATCTAAATTTCGGGGCTCTGAATTATTCCACAATAAAAATAGTGTGGGGGCCTTGTTCACTTACCTTGGTGAATCCTGGTCTATAATCAATATGTATGCTCCAAATCAAAGGAATGCAAGGAGTACTTTGTGGCATAACATTGCGTTTAAAATTAATCTGAATAGGGGAGGTTGTTGGCTAGTTGCTGGAGATTTTAACTCTCCCCTCTTTTCATCAGAAAAAAGTGGTGGTCTTTTGGATTACTCTGACAGCATGTCCGACCTAGCTATTTTTTTGAATTCTTCGGGTTTAATTGATATTGAGCTCTTGGGCCAAAAGTTCACTTGGTCTAATAGATGGGTTGGTGGTAACCTGATTCAGGTCCGGCTAGACCGCTTCCTCTGCTCTCCACATTGGATTAATGTTTTAGATGCTAATCTAATAACCTTGCCTAAGACGGTCTCTGACCATAAACCCCTTTTTCTGACCACCAATATTCACCCTACTGTAGGTCCCTTTCCCTTTTGCTTTGAGATAATTTGGAACTCTCATCCTGATTTCAAAAATAAAATTGTTGAATGGTGGAATATTCTTGTTTAGGGCTCCCTCATGTATTGGATTTTCTTCAAATGTAAACACATTAAAAACATGGTAAAAGGATGGAACAAGAATGTGTTTCAAAAAACCAAGTTGTTAGAAGGAGAGTTGAGAACCTTACAAAAGAAAATGGAGGAGGGAGATGATAGTCAATAGACTCACAACCAGGAATGGGGAACCAAGATGGAATGGGAACAGGTTCTCAAAAATGAGGAAGTCTTTTGGAAGCAAAAATCAAGAGTCCAATGGTTGAAGGAATGAGATAGGAATACCTCCTTCTTTCATGTTTCAACCATCAAGCATAGGAAAAGGAATCAAATTTTTAATTTGACTAGTGCTATAGGGGAGGTGCTTTTGAATCATGCTCAAATTGGCCTTTATGTTGTTAACTATTTTTAGGAGGCTTATTTGGCCCCAGCTGAGGCGCCTAATCTAGCCTTGGACAATGTGATTCTCAACCATCTTCCTACCACTATTTCTCAAGAAGATAATATGGGGATTCTTAGTACTATTTCTATGGAAGAAGTTTGTCTGGGTACCTTTATCATGGGGGTTTTCAAAGCCTCGGGGCCTGATGGTTTTCCTCCCGCTTTCTTTCAGATTTTCTGGGATACTATGGGTGGGGACCTAGTTCTTGCGGCCAAGGACTTCAAATCGGGTAAGATCCTCAAACAATTGAACCACACTTTCATTGCTCTTATCCCCAAGATTGGTGAGACTCAATCCATGACTGATTTCCGACCCATTAGCCTTTGTAACACCTTCTATAAGATCATTTCTAAGATTTTAGTAAACCGTATCAAATCTCTTCTAGATAAAATTATTAGTCCTACCCCAAAAGGGGTTTGTCCCTGGGCGACATATTCTTGATGCTACTTTGACCACCCATGAACTGCTCCATTCAATGGATAGATGTAATTATGCGGGGATGACTCTCAAGCTTGACATCTCCAAAGCTTATGACAAAGTGTTATGGGACTTCATCCTGAAGGTCTTGGCTAATTTTGGATTCAACAATTTGGTCATCAAACTCATTATGGAATATGTTATTACTGTAAAGTACTCTATTATTGTTAATGGATCCCCCTTTGGGTTCTTCTCTGCTGGAAGAGGGATCAGACAAGGAGACCCCCTATCTCCCTATCTTTTCATAATGATTGCTAATGTGCTTAGCAGGAACTTCACAGGTCTATTGTTAAAGGGATCCATTATGGGCATTAGAACGGCTTCCTCCTTGGATCCGATTGTTGTGCAACAATTTTTGGATGACACTTTTCTCTTTGGGAAAGCCTCTTGTAGACGCATAAAAATTACCTAGACCCGCAAGCTCTTCTTCTAACCCTAATTAGAACATTTTAATTATGTCCCTGACTCACTTTCAACTATTAATTAGATAATTCATAATTATTTAATTAATTCATATCTGATTATTCTTCATGATTATTAAATAAATAATATTGTAAATATTTATTTAATGTGTCACTAATTGTCTAATGTCTTCCTATAATTAAATAAATTTCTTAATTTATTTAATTATTTTTCTCCATTATGTCTTCCTGATTATTAAATAAATAATTTTATTTATTTATTTAATTATGTCACTAATTAAGTCCTCTCCTTCTTAAAATTAAATAAATTCTTATTTATTTAATCCACCTTCCACTATAATCAAATAATTATATTTAATTATCTAATTATTCATTAGCCTCTTCTCTCCTAAATTAAATAAATTTTATTTATTTAATTTGGTCCACTCTCCTAAACATTGAATTAAATTATTATATTTAATTTAAAAGGTCCCATTTTTCACATTCCTCTAAATTAAATAATATCTTTATTATTTAATTCTCACCTAAATTAAATAACCTTTATTGTTTAATTTCTTCTAAATCTTATTTATTTAAAATAAGTCCCATTTAAATTCCCTTCTTTAGTAAATAATTTAATTTAAATTATTTACTATCACATGACCCCACCCTTTTGAATTAAAATAGTTTTTTAATTCGAAAAGTCAACATCTCCTCTTAAATCAAATAATTTTAAATTATTATTTGATTCCCCAACGACTCCATTTTCCGTGCCCGGAATCTTTTGTCACATGTTTTGTCAGCCATTGATTTGATTTTCTAAAAATCAATCTTGACCCTTTATTTCAAATCTGACCTAATGTTGCCCTAACCCTAATTGTGGGTTGCTTTATTGAATCTTGTCCATTGATTCTAGGGCATTTACTACCTTTCAATCTTGGCCATTCACACAAAATTGCATTTTCTGTAAAAGAGCAATTTTGGTTTCATTTTGAACATCTTGCATTGTCATATTTTAGAGATATTTTATCATCTAACATTGTCCTTTGCAGATCATTTACATTGCCTGTAGATTTATATTCTCTTTAATTTTAGATTAAATCTTTCAACACTTGCTAGGTCATGTCATAAACTTATTTTGCTCAGACAAAGACTGAGGGCATCCATCATATTGCAACAAGTAGAGGAGGTTTAATAGAAGTGAGCCATGGAGGAGAGAAATGGGTGAGACTGTTCTAGTCTCATTCTTTTTCTCTTTATTCCTCCTTTGCATTTTATTGATTGATTGATATTATTATTGCATGCATGTTCTAACCCTAGTTCAATCTTGCAAGAAAATATATTTAGATCATTACACCTCTGTGGTGGAAGCCAAGAAATGGAAAGATTGTCTTAAAAACTATACCTCTTGTTCTAGTCAAAGCATCAATTACAATAAAAGAATGATCTATTTCTTTAATTGCATGCCTAATTTGCAATCCAGGTTGGCTGCGGTCCTGGGATGTGTTAGTGGATCTCTCCTATCGGTTTACCTTGGTCTTCCCCTCACGATTAAGGAGGTTACCACTGATTTTTGGAACTCGATTCTGGAAAGGATCCAAAGGAAATTGGTTGGGTGGAAGGGCTCTATCCTAAGCCATGCTAGAAAACTCCAACTACTCACAATGACCCTCCAAGGTATCCCCACCTACTTTCTCTCCATTTTTAAGATGCATAATTACATTGCTGATAAGTTTGAACAAATTCAAAGGAATTTCCTTTGGTCTAGGACCGAGGAAAAGAAGAAACTTGATTTGGTGAAATGGGCAAAGGTTTGCCAGGCCAAAAATTGTGGTGGACTAGGAATTAGGATAATTGTCAACTCTAACAAGGCTTTGATGGCCAAGGTTGGTTAGGATTAGTTAAGAAACACTAAGGATTGGTGCAAAATTATGATTTCCAAATATCTTCAGGACATGCCTTTGATCAATTATCACTCGGAGTCTCACCCCTAGAGCTCATTAGTCTGGAGGAGAATTTGCAACACACAAGGCCTGTTAAGGAAAGGGATTAAATGGAAAATGGGCAATGGGAATAGAATCAGATTTTAGGAAGATACTTGGAAAATTGACATCCTTCTAGCTTGCTTTGACTTTAGGGCTATGATGGGATTGACCCAGAGATTCTTTGGCATTCATATCAGTGATTATGTTTCAGGACCCCCTAGAGCTAGGATTTGGAAAGACCTTATCCTCTGTTGCCCCCAGTCTCAAGACCTTTGTTGTCTAGCTTGGTCCCTTCATGTGATTCTCTTTAGCACCAGGTTTTCATCCTATGACAGAGAGGATTTTTTTTTGGACCTTTGACAAATAGGGGGATCTCTCTGTGAGGTCGGCTTATAGACTGCTGACAAACCAAAATACTGTTGAGGAACCTTGGAAGAAGATTTGGAATCGCCACATGATCCCTAAAATAAATTTCTTCTGGTGGACAGCCTGTCATAATAGGATTCTTACTCAGGAAAATTTGAGGAAATGGGGTTTTTGTATTCCAAATAGATGTTTTCTTTGTAAGAGTGGGGAGGAAACTGTCAATCACCTTTTGTTACATTGCCCATTTGATGTTGAAGTTTGGGGGCTGCCATTTGAGAAAGTTTATGTCCCTTGGGTTATGAGCAAGGATCTTTTATCATTCATTCTGGGTTGGTATGGTCCCTATTCCCACCCTCTGCCTGGTGAAATTTGGAATCGGGTCCCTCCTATCTTGGGTTGGTGTTTATGGAAGGAGAGGAATAACAAGGTCTTTGGGAATTTTGAGAGGAGCCCTAAGGATATTTTTGGCATTGGAGCTCGGCTCATTGAGGAGAATATCTCTCTCTTTAATGGGAAACTCCTTGAGACAAGGTTGTTGGATTTCGAAATAAGAATGGTCAAGGCTTGGCATCAGGGATTAAAGGGTAACTCCTTTGACAATTCGAAACTCTTAGCCAGGAAAAATACCAAATGGGAGCCTCTGGGTAGAGGCTGGTTTAAACTCAATTTTGATGGGGCTGTTAAGGGAAACCTAGGCAGGGCAAGCATTGGTGGAGTAATTAGAGATCCTTGGGGGGCTATGGTGGCAAGATTTTCTAGAGGAATTGTGTTCCAATCTTCTATAGTGGCGGAAGCTCGTGCGTTGCTAATGGGGCTCAAATTTTTTGTCTCTTTGGGGATTGCTAATCTCCACATTGAAAGAGACTCCAAGTCTATTATGGATGATGTGAATAAAGATTGACTAATTGGCTGGAATATTAAGGATATATTGTTGGATGCCAGATTTCTTTTATCCAAATTTAGGGATAAAAAGGTGACACATATTTTTAGAGAAGCCAACCAAGTGGTGGATGACTTGGCTAATCTTGGCTCTTGCTGGGATTTCGCTAAATGTTGGAGGAAAATGGAAAGGTTATTGCCAAAAATTCAAGCTATCATCGTGAGGGAACAAATTAACCAAGTTTTGCAATGATTTTAAATATATAGATGACGGGTGTTGAATGGGGGGTCCACCTAATTTTATTGGGGGTTTGGTGGATGAGTGTTAACACTGAGATGGTGTACAGGTGGAGGGAATAAGTTTTTGGTTCACTATAGGCTTAGAGATTTTTGTGTGTGGGGCATGGATTGGAGTATCCATGTGTCTGTCCTTTGGACCTGGTGGATGGGTTCACTTACTAAGGTGACAGAAAGGTGGCGGGGTTTAAATTTTAAGGATGATAACATGAATAAAAAAGGCAGCTTTATGAAGGAAAGAAGGAAGGACTTGAATTCAATTATTATGAGGAGTCGTACCGTGCGATCTCTTCTCTTGGGGATCATGAGATATCTTGTTTTATCTCATCCTTGTATCAATTTTTTTGAAAGTTTTAATGATGATTTTGACTCTCCATCATGAAAGAAAGCCTCTTTCTAGTGTCTTTGTGCTAGCTAGTTTAGTGCATGTCTCAAATTGCACCCTTAGGAAGGTTTCTATTTTTAGTCATACAACCATTGCCTTGTTTTTTCTGCATTTTCTCCAAGAAGGAACCCTACATGCTTGCCAATTCCTATCTTACTGGCCACAATCTTCCCAAGATCCTCATTAACTTCGTTGTCAAGTCACCCTGTGGTGATTTTCCCTTCCACGTATGCGACCTATACACTGGCGTAATTACCCATCATTGTATACCTTGCCTAAATGAATACAATGTGATAATTATCCATTATCCTGTTGGCTTCTGCATTTGGTATCTTTTGCAAACTCTTGGGCTTCATGTGCAGGCTAGAAAAATGGGTGATGAGTGGGTGAGGACTGAGCTAGATAACTATGATGAATTCTGAAATAATTCTTTAGTTTGGCACATCTATGTGGAAGGTGGCATTGCTCCTCTTATGGATATATTGGTCAGCCATGACCCTAACTTGTCTGGCCAGTTTTCCAACTCGTAGAAGGATCATAGAGTCCCAATGGGAGGTATTTCGTTTGAAATTAGTGAGGAAGTCATAGTGCAAGTCATGGGATTATAATGCATTGGGAAAAAATACCCCAAACACACCAAGAAACCAGACAACAAAAGCTTGAAATCTTTTTTCATAGGAGATGAGGAATCGATGTGGAACCAGTCGGGTTTTAAGAGAGAAGCTCTCCCGAAGCCCTAGGATTAGGTGTGTCTGGCACTAATAAAGTACGTCACCTTGGAAGGTAAGTTTAAAACCTGCTTTTTTAATTACTTCCCCCTATTAAATCATTTAAGACACAAGATGTTGCTTAGTTTTCCTTTCTTTCTTCTAATGGATTTAGAAAATTTAGTCAAAAAATGCAAAAAGGTATCCTGCCTTAACCCCAATGATCTCTTGTCGCTCCCACTCCATCAGGGGCTCATTCTAAGGCTTTACCACTTCCACCTGGCCCTTTGTCCTCCTAAAGCTATTACGGTTGTGCGCATTAAGGATATTGAACCCATGTCGGCTATGAATATTTCCCTGGCCGAGTCTAAAATCCCTCCCCAGAAATCCAATATGGGCACTGCGGGAAATCCCAAAGCTAAGATAGCCACAAAGAAACTTAAGGGTGGTTTGGGTAAGGTTCATGCCAACGCGGTGGAGGGTCTCTATGAATTGAATTCCACTCCAGAAAAATTGGCCTACAAGGCCACCACTGCAAAAAAAGGGAAGGAGAAAGGTACATCAGACCCGATTGTTAGAGAAGGAAAGGGAAGGAACATTATAGGGAAAGACTCTAGAGGAGGCACTATTATGGGGACTACTGTGATGGCTGGTGGGGAAAATTCCAGAAGGAAATCTAAGAGGCTTGCAAAGAACAACAAAAAGAGGCACATTATTGAGGATTCAGAGGAGGAGCGGCCTGACAGGAAAGAATACAAGGAAGAGGAAACTGAGGATGATGAGGATGAGATTGTGGAGGGGGCCCAGTTTAATCTTGAGGACAACAAGGTTCCTAAAGATGGCTCCGCCTCTAACTCTCTGCATCCCCTGGTTGAAGAGCCTGGAGAGGTCCCAGGGACCATGGACATTGGGGAGGAGCACTGTGATTTGGAGAAGAGAATGGACACGCTCGACAAAAAAATTTATGGGTTGACCCACTTCACCATGAAGTTGGGCCATTTTGTCACTAGCACCCTGTCAAATGTTATTAAGGAGGAGCTGGAGGGAAATAATAGTCAGGAGAACAAAAACTGGGTTGGTGATGAGGTCGTGGACCTCCTGCTCAAAAATTGGGACAACGCCAGTTAGCTGCTGCTTGTGCCAGTGTCTTGTCTTTCGATTGCCTCTATGTGGTTATTGTGTTGTCTATGGGTTGTCTCTGTTTTTTATTTACTTTAAAGTTTTCTTTTTAGTCTTCCTCCTTTTTGGCCCTTATGGCTCGACGTGAAGGGTACGACGCCCTGAAAATGCTGCTTAACATTTCAAAAACATACATATATATATAAATAAATTCTAAAAAAATCTCCAAATCAAAATTAAATTTATGGAGATGAAAATTTTTATTTTTTTTGTTTATTTGAAGACAAAACCAAAGCAAATATGGGGACACTGAATGTACATGAGGTACAACTAGCTACCTCCTTTATTGGGGGTAGCGTGTCCCCCTGTGTGGTAGGCGTGTTGCCTCCTAGGCAACACTCCATCCAAAGCACAATGTGGGTGGTGGGTAAAGTTCAACACTCCCCCCCCGCTCCCCCTCCTCCCAACAATTACATTCAACATTATTTTTTTTGTAAACCTTCAACAATTTCATCCCCAGCCAAAGAAAATGAATTCACCGTACAACAATTTTGAACTCAATTTTTTTTATATTAAATTAATACAATATATAATATATGTATATATATCTGTACATATATATATGATTTACCATGTATATATATATTTAAGTATATATTAAAATAAAATGAAACACCCAACATTCTGAAACAACGAAGAAATTTTTCAAAAAACATCTACAGACAAAACTGTGCAAATTACTAAAACTGGGAAACATTTCCAAATAGTGCTTCTACAACACAACTTGGCAATTTCATGGTAATACCCAAAATTTATAGAGGAGAATAAAGAGGCAAAGATTTTACCCCCAAATTGTTTACCGAAAGATTTTCCAATCCATTTCTACAGAGATTAAAATGTATCTATTGTTTCTTCTAAAATTTTCTATTATTCAAAAACAATTTCCCTACAGATTTTTTCAACAATTTTACATAGAAGCTTTAAATAAAATTCCCTAAATCTCATATTCTTTTCCTCTGGTTTTTCCAATGTTTTATCTATTAAATCCATAGAGGCTCTCTGATTTCACTATAAATTTTTCCTACAGAGGCACTAAATTTATTCACAAAAAAACTACAAACATAGAAACCTTACAATATTTCTCAGACAAATAAAAGCTTCTACTACAAATATAGATTCTTCTTACATAGCATTCTTTTCTAGATAAAATTATTTCTATTTAAAATATTTAACAAAGACAAAAGAAATATGGAAGAAAACCTGTATCCAACAAAGCTTCTAGAGAAAATGGAATTCCTAGTGCAGAGCCTCCTCCAAAGCCTCCAACAAAGCTTCCATGGCTTCCTCCAAGCTATTAGAATTCCTGAGCACAAGATTGACTCCAACACAACAATAATCTATCCCAAAAAAATCTAAGAATGCAAAATTTCCAACAATTTTCTACAATCCAAAATCTCTTTCCAATTTTCCACAACAAGCAAATCTTCTTCCCAAATTTTCAACATGCCAAAATATCTTGTGCTTTTCCATGAAGAAGCTTTGCACTTCCTCACCCAAAGCCAAGATTCACTCCAAGAATTAATTTTCCCAACAACCTAATTAATTTCTAAAAATTGCTGGCAATTCAAAAATATATTTTAACAACCCGTAAATATTTTCTCTAAGTCTTTTTGCATTTTTTTTTTTTAATAATTTTAAATCACAATTAAATTTCAAAATAAATTTAATTTTATTAATCTATTTTCTTAATAAATAATTTAATTACTCAATAAATAAATTTAACCTCAAGGATTAAATTTCTTTACTAAATAAATTAAATTAAATAAAAGGCTTCATCAATATTATCTAAAATTAGTTTTATAAATACTAAAATAATTTAAAGCATTAATTTAACATTTATTTCCATAAAATAAACCTTGCAAATTAAATAACAATAGACAAGGCAAACGTAGACATGACAAACAAACATACCGAACAAGGACTGACGACACACTGCGGCTAGGGTGTAGACCTAATTCAAGTTACCTAGTAACTATCTTCCAATCAACTTTACCATTGAGTTGACACGCTCAAACCTGTGAAGACAAATGGAGTCGATGTCATGTACCTGCAAACCTGTAAACGAGATATCAAAGTACATGTATATAAACAACATAGTAATACACACTGTGAAGAAGAAATCACAGAATTGTTGGGCGCTCACAAGCGAGTGATGCGATCTCGTCCCCTTCACTAATACACTAATCACGAACTGATAGTTCCTTCATAATTAAATATCTCATGTGCAATAATTTTTTTATAACAACTTACATTATTACACTAATTAAAGCATGACAATAAAGCATCAAAGAGATACATCACACAACCACAAATAGTGATCAAATAACACACACATGATAAATTATATCAAAGTATCAGAGTAACTAAAAAACTAAAACATAGCAAAGGACAAAATAGAGGGGTATTACATCCTCCCCCTAGGGCCAGACTTACTCTTGGAAGCCTACAAACAAGTAGGGATATAATTCCCTCATCCTGGTTGCATCTTCCCAGGTGGATGAAGCATCATCCCTAGGATCCCACTGGACCCTAAACTTATCAATATCTCAGTCTCGTAGCCTTAGAAGTTGTTGGCAATTAGGAAGTGAACTTGTATGTTAATTACTTTAAATAAATAAAAAATGTGCGCTTAAGTAGTTAATTACAACTTCTGCTAGGGTTATGTGGCGGGGCGTTACAATTTCAATGCTTCAAGAAAAAGGAAAGCATGGTTGTCCATTATGTGAGCTGAAAACATTGTATAGGTAGTCAAAGGATCTCAATGAAACTGTGTATGATGAGTATAGATAATTTTTATCACAAAATCAATGCTATCAAGTGCGTGAGAAAAACAAGTTCAATGGCAATGAATTGGAAATGAGGAAGCCAAGAAGGTTGAACCCTACTAGGTGGAAATCACTATATGACAAAAAAAGAAGGGACAAACTTTCCACTAAGAATGAAAAAACTATTTTTACAAATAATATTATGATAGCTTGCCAATAGCCCACCTATTTGATACTATGCACATCAAAAGAAAATGTGGCATAATGTTTGTGGAAATGTAGTGTCCCTCTTAATGACATTATTGTTTCAGTTGCTTTGGATTGGTTTTTAGTCGATTAGTTTATTTTGAGACTATATTACATTATTGCACTATGACATTCATGTTATGTTAGTTGCTATACTTTGTAGATGAAACACTTGAATTTACGATCATTTGGTTATTTTAGTGTGATGACATTATTATGGTTATGTGTGTATTGTGGTATATGCAGTTTCTGAATGTGAATGATATTATGATGAAATTGATGCTTTGATAAAATGTTTCATGTCAGTCTAGGTGAAGGAGATAGTGTAGCATCACTCACTCGTGAGTACCCTACTACACTACGACTCTTCTTCATGGTGTGTTTTTCAATATATATATGTGATATGGTTATAATGTAGTTTGATGTAGGCTTGCAGGTAAAGGCAACGACTCCACTTGCTTTGTCAAGTCTGAGCGTGCCAAGGTCCAATGGAAATTTGTTGATGAGAGATAGTGTCAGATCCTCTGTCATGAGCCATCATTCTGGAAAGAACAAGTATCATATGTTACCCGCTTGTTTCTGTTGGTGTTTGTTTTGTCATGTCATTTGTTGTTCCATCATATCGTTCTTTGTTCATCATGTTTGATATTGATTGGCTTAAATTAATTAAATGGTTTAATTTATGAGTATTGAATTTAACGGTGATTAATTGCATTATTAGATTAATGATTATGATTGATTTATTTAAATTTAAGGTTTATTTTAATTGTTAGAATATTTTTTAATTAGGATTATTAAAATAGAATATTATTGAAGGGTAAATTAAATATAATTGCTATGAATGTGCAATTTGGATGTTTTCGAAATTGATAAATTTAAATAATTTGTTGTGAATGGAATTTGACAATATCTTGTACTAGAATAGATTGTTAGGAAATTGTAACTTATTCTTTAATTGCATGTAATCGATAAGTGAAGTGTGTGGATTGCATTTAGTTGTAAAAAAATAAATGAAAAAAGGGATTATGTAATTTTTTTTGGGGAAACAGCAATTGGTTTTGGGGAGAATTTTAAAAAAAAATTTGTTTCACGAAAAAGATCTTGAAAAAGAAGAAGTTTAGTTGTTTTCTCTGTGTCTGTTTTTAGAAATATTTTGGTTCTTGCGGATTTGAAACTTGCAAGTGACAGAAGGTATCCATAATCAGATATCAATGCTCTATTACCACTTTACGTCAGAATCCAGAAGATTGATCCAAGTTTTCTTCTAAATACTTGTTTTGCATTTAAAAATGATGTTTCCAAATTTAAATTCTCCATGCGAAACCTAAATTGTTGTTTGACCTGCACAAATCATAGAAAATTAAAAGATTAATGATTAGTTTCCCTAAATTGTAGAGAAACTTTTCGAGGAGAGTTATAGGTTTTTTTTTTGTGTAAGGAAATTCGTTACCAGCGATAGCTTTGTCACTTGTATTTCATCTTGTTTTCCTGGCCATATAACTTTCTTAAATTTATTCTCTTTTGTTTACAGTCAGGTTGGAAGATTTATCTGGTAGTTATAGCATAGATCTTTCCTGGTAGATCCTTTCGTTACCCATGCAGCCGATCTTTTTTATCCCTGTGTGTGAAACCCTTGATCAGTAATTTTTTCTTTTGGGGTGCGACCAAATGATGTTCATCTTTGATGCATATTTATTCTTGTGTGTCTGACGCTTCATACCTGCACATACCTATCACTTTCTTCATGCTAGGCTATCGTGGTGGTATAATATTAGCCATTATCTGATACTGCAACATTTAGGATTTCATTTTCCTCTGTTTGGTGTCTACCTTCTAAACTGGATTATTTCCATTCTACCATCTTGTTTCATTTGGAAATTTCGCTATAGCAGGATTGAAGTTTATTAAAGATTTAAATACTTCTTATTATTCGTAGTTATTTAATCATGGACGAATGATCTTTGTGTGGCTTTGTTGTGTGTTACATACATTGGCCGTGACAAATTATTCATGGTCGGTAGTTTTGTGTTGCACATGAATCTTTGTGTGAGTTGTTTTTGTCGAAATCCTTTGTCTTCTTAACACCCCTATACCGTATCTAAGTCGAATGAAACCTATATTTTAATCCATTATATATTATTTGTTGCGTGCGTCATTTCTATCATTTTTAAATTGATGCATGGCATTGATCAAATATATAAAAAAATGTGTTTCTCAGGAAACTCTGTAGATTGTTGACAAATTGAGTTTTTCTGTGTGTCATCCCTGAATGCTTTTGAGGAATAGTTGGTTTAATGTTTTCCTTACTCTGTGTTTTCTTTTCCTGTTCTTGTATCATTTGTGTTTCTTATTGTTGTGAGTTTTGGAAATTCATATTTGATTGAATTGCATGTGTATGCATGCTTAACTCATGCAATCTTAGGTTATGGGTGTGTCAACTGTCTGATCTAGGGAAAGATATGCATGTTAAATGCACTGAAATCGGTGTTTAAGGTGTCAATTTTTTATTCTTTGGACTTACAATGGACTATGCTATCATAATAATCTATCACTGTGATATTTTTTAAAAATTTGGAGTTTCCCCTAAACTCTCAATGGTGTATATTTATGTATGGAGTATTCATTTTATTTTGTTTGTTCTTTTGTTCTTTTGTTCTTATCTGTTATCTGTTATCCATTCTTTTATTCTTATCTATTATCTATTTAAAAGAAGTGGATTAGCCTTTGTGGTTATTTTTGTTTGAAGTATTGGAAAATAATTCTAATGACTATAACATTGGAAAATATGATTTTGATCTTTTTATTTACCAAGTACTATTATGTTGGACGTTATAGTTATAATGCATCGGAGGATGATTTTTTTTGAAAACTTGGTTTATTTGCCGTTTAGCCTTATTGGTGTCGTTTCCTTGTAAAATATTCCAAAGGCATAGGATAGTGATTTATTTTGATTAAGTTCGAATGTTTGATTATCATCATCATTGCATGTTTTGACCTTGACTTAGCCATGCATGATGGGTAGTGTTATTGAGATACTTGAAATGTTAGGTCAACATTTTGATTTTTATGGGTCTATGTGAGACAATGTTTTGCATGCATGTTGGCTATGTTGTCACTATTAGTAGGTGAGTTGTACTTAGGAAGAGTGGCTTTCGTTAGGGGTCGGGACCTTAAAGGATTTGCATGAGTAACCTTTTGAAAGTGGATAATTCAGCGATAACTAAACTTTAAACTTTTAGGGGTTGGGTAGTAAACATTAAACAATGCAGATAATGTTTTGCCTCACCATGTTACTTAATGCTCGTTTAGGTTAAGAGAAGGTTGAGATGGCCTAGAATGGCTAATCGATCACTTTGTCTTCTCGAGAAGTGTTTGATGCTACATACGTTCATTTAGGGTCCGAAAATCATTAGAGGTTGCCAGGGTAACTCAGGATAAGGGTCGGTAACCTAGGAAGATTCTCCATGTAATCTATTATGACTATGTGATGGCACTCCTATACTTGTACATATGTTGGGTCTCTTGTGTAGAGTTACCTGTGGTTATGTCATTGCCTCTAGGAGTATGTCAGTTGTCATGCGGTTTTGGTGTCGTCATGTTTTCATGTGTATGTCGGCCATGTGTTGTATGTTTTCTTTTCTCTGAGGTCAGTTTGACTTGAAGACCTATTATTATCTCCTAGCACGAGGGGTGGGATTTCGAGTACCACATGATTGAGAGGAATGTGCCTTTTCTTCCATTGGGTCCCTTTGAAGGTGATGTTTCTTGAGGCGAGATTATTCTTGACAAGTTCTTGGATTCACAATGTTCACAAAGTTGTTCATTGGACATGCTCGTGGATGTGTTTCTCAGTGGTACTTGTTAATCTTTTTTATTGTATTCACTCATGATGATGGCATGAGGCTTCATTGTACTATGACCTTGGATGTATCGAGATTTATCACAATCTCGTTTGTTGTAATTGAACTTGTAATGAATCTCTTGTTGGTAATGAAATTTTGATATAACATATTCACATGTTTCTTGTTTATAGTAATTGATGTAATGTTCTTTTTGTTTTACTTTAGTAGCATAGTTGTGGAACCCATGAACGTTAATGTTTGTGTTGATGTTCACATGTTTTTATCAAATGTTTTTTTTTTAAATAGTTTGGTTGTTTAGTTGTATTAACGTGTCATTCCCTGGGTTCCACGATAGGGTGTTACAACTTGGTATCAGAGCAAAGGTTCTAACAGTGGGCACTATAGTTCTTGTGAGCCCACTAGGTTGTCCAAGGTGTTAGACTCTCTAGTGTGTGTGTTTTCTTATTTCCTTATGTCTTTAAACTGAGACTCGACATTGATCTTGTGTAAGATAATGCCTAGACGACGTGGTAGAGGTCATGGATGAGGCCATGGTGGTGGCCATGCAAAAAATCATCGGGAAACTCCGCCACAAATTTCACATGAAAGTGAATATAGGGAGCAACCAAATCCTCAAAGTAATCAGGCAAATAATGAGCAGTTTCTGAATCGGCGAGGTGCGGAGGGAGATCTATTGTGTCCTTTACTTGAGCAGGTCCTTGCTTGTCTTTGGCCTAGATAGGATAATGAATAGGAAGTGAATAGAGAGAGGGACATATCACCACCTTAGAGGATTATGCAGGTTGTGGAGAAGGATGTCGTAGCTGCAAGGGACATGAGAGATTTGTTGAGGGCACACCCTCCCACTTTTGATGGTACTGGCGGTGGTTTGGAAGCGGAGACATGGTTACTGGATTTGGGATGATGTTTTTCTATGCACCCTTATGGTAGTAACACCATAGTGAGATGCACCATCATGCATCTTAGAGGTTTCACCTCTACTTGGTGGCGATTGGAGGAGCAGAAGCTCCATCTAGAGATTGGATTTGTATCTTGGGATATGTTCTTGGAGTGTTTCAAAGTGTGTTTCTTATCTAAGCACTGGAGGCAACAGCGTGCAGATGAGTTCCATGATCTGTACCAGATGACTATGTCAATCGAGCAGTTTGAGTGTAGATTCTTTGAACTAAAACAATATGCAGGGATAATGGACGATGAGGCTATGTTGGTACATTATTTCATTAGGGGGGCTTGAACGCCCGTATCAGTGGAGGAGTCAGAGTCTTCGAGCCAACGACAATGGAGGTAGTTGTAGAGAAGGCAAAAATGATGGAGGAGAATCTATCCATGGCTCTGGGTTGACATACAAGTGTTATGATCAGAAGTGATTCTACTATAGGATTTGGTCTACATGGTGGTTCAATTTAGATAGGTGGTTCCTCTCAGAACCAACAGGCACCCACTAAGGGTGGACAACAGTAGCAACAATGTTTTCCACATAAGAATAAGGGTTCTCGGATGCAGTCAGGTAATGCATCTCAAGCTGGGAAGAGCCATAACTGGTGGTGTAATAAGTGCAACCATCAGGATCTACCGGCACAGAGTGCACACTTGATGGTCAACAAAGGAAACTTCTAGCAATCTAATGCACCTTTGGGTGGTAGAGGTTTTGGTAGGGGCACTAGATGTTTCTCATGTGGTCAATAGGGTCATATTATGAGGTAGTGTCAGATGAGAGGTACATCAGGGTTTGGTCAGCAACCCACAGCTTCAAAGCCGACAGTTGGTGATGCAGGTTGATCTCATAGAGTTTTTTCTATGATAGATAATCATCAAGCGGATCACTAGAATACTATGGTTGAGGCTTCAAGTCAGTTATAGGGTGTTAGTGTTTCTATTTACTTTTTTCGGAGCTTCTGAATCATTTATCTATCCATCCATTATTGAGCATTGTGGACTAGTGGCAATAAAGCAAGGCGTTAGGTGTCAGGTAGAATTGGATTTTGGGGCTAAGGTAGTGATTGAATCCCTCATTCACAGATGTGAACTTAGAATTGGCTCATTATCTACCTCACTAGATCTTCAGGTTACACCCCCTTGATCGTATGACATTGTTTTTGGAATGGATTGGTTAGAATCTCATAGTGCAGTGATTGAATATCGATGGAAGATAGTAAGTTGTTTAGATGATTCTGGTGCTAAGATTGAGATAGTCAGTGTGCAAAGACCTATCTCCTTGTAGATTATATCTGCTATGAAATTAAGGAGATGTATGTGGCAGGGTTGTCAGCTGTTTGCAGCAACTATTAGCGACTTGGAGATAGGGGAGAGTCAAGAGGTGTCTCTTGATGATTACCCTATCCTTGGGGAACTCACTAATGTGTTTCCCAGTGATATACCGGGTATGTTGCCAAAATGTGACATTGATTTTAGAATCGATCTGGTTCCTGGAGCTAAGCCTATATCTCGAGCTCCATACAAAATAACTACACAGGAGCTGGAAGAGCTTATTTTGTAGTTGGAGGAGCTCTTGGCTAAGGGTTTTATTCATCCGAGTGTTTCTCCTTGGGGAGCACCTGTCATCTTCATGAAGAAGAAGAACAGATCCCTCAGGTTATGCATTGACTATCGCCAATTGAATAAGGTGATGGTTAAGAATCGATATCCTTTACCTAGAATCGATGACCTCTTTGATCAGATCAAGGGAGAAAATGCATTTTCTAAGATTGATTTGAAATCGGGATACCACTAGCTATGCATTTTTTAAGCGGATATACATAAGACATCATTTTGAGCTCGTTACGAGCACTACGACTTTGCCATAGTACCGTTCGGGTTAACAAATGCACCATCCATTTTCATGAGCTTGATGAACTATGTCTTTCACACGTACCTGGCTCAATTTTTTCTTGTGTTTCTCAATGACATTTTGATCTATTTGAGAGATATGAAGGAGCACGAGGAGCACATGAGACAAGTATTGTAATGCTTGAGGGAGAATCAATTGTTTGTGAATTTATCAAAATGTGAGTTCTTCCAATCCGAGGTAAAATACCTTGGTCATGTTATCTCTAGAGAGGGTATTGTAATAGATCCTTCAAAAATCCAAGCCATTATGGATTGGTCCATTCCTACCAATGTACCTGAGGTTCACAATTTTATGGGTCTTGCAGGGTATTACAGACAATTTGTTGAGGGGTTTTTCAAGATCTCATCCTATTACTTCTCTTCAGAGGAAAGGGGGGAAATTCATTTGGTTAGATCGGTGTTAGTTGGCCTTTAAAACACTCAAGGAAAAGTTGACGAGTGCACCTATATTAGTTGTTCCTAATCCTACTAAGGAATTTGTTGTTTTTATCGATGCATCCTTGGAGGGTTTAGGAGTCATTCTGATGCAAGAAGGTTGTGCGATTACCTATGAGTCTCACAAACTCAAGGATCACTAATTGAACTATCCTACTCACGATCTAGAGTTAGTTGTAGTCATTCATTCCTTGGTTTGTTGGAGAAATTTCTTGTTGGGACATTGCTTTGAGCTTCACAGTGATCACCGTAGTCTGTAGTACATTTTTGCATAGCCTAATCGTAATGCTAAGCAGAGACAGTGGATGGAGTTCTTGTGTAAATATGATTTTGAGGTAAAATTTATCCAGGGGAAGGAGAACATGGTGGTTGATGCTCTTAGTCAACGAAGACATGTGATTTCTATCGTGACTCTTGGATTTTATTTGAGGAGACAAATTTTAGCATCACTACCTATAGACATATTGTATTAGGAGGTGAAGACAGTGTTGGGTTCAGATAGGCCCTTAGAGGGTATATTTTTAGGTTATACGCTTGAGTCAAATGGTTTGTTATGACATTTGGGTCGTATTTATGTACCATTTACGGATGGTCTTCGTACCTTGATTTTGTCAAAGACACATCGAGCACCTTACTCAGCTCATCCAGGTGTCAAGAAGATGCATGTGGATCTTCAAAATTTGTAATTTTGGCCTGGGATGAAGCGTGACATTATCAATTTTGTTTCGAGATGTCTCGAGTGCAAAAGAGTTAAGGCCAAACACCAACATCCCGTAGGATTGTTACAGCCACATCTTGTTCCTGAATGGAAGTGGGACATCATATCAGTAGATTTTATTATTGGTTTGCCTATTTCATCTCGTCGACATGATGCCATCATGGTTACTGTTGATAGGTTGACTAAGGTAGCACATTTCCCCCCAGCTCATTCGTCATATAATGCCTCATCTATGGCAAAGATCTTCATGGATGACAATGTTCATTTGCACAGAATCCCATGCGGAATCATTTTTGATAGAGATATTTTTTTACATCAGCTTTACGGACATCCTTATAGCATGCTTTAGTTACGTAGTTGAACTTCAATTCAACTCATCACCCCAAGACTGACTAACTGACTGAGAGGGTTAATCAGGTTCTTGAGGATATGCTCACGATGTACGTCATGGATCATTGTTCACGATGGGAAGATTATCTGTACTTGGTGGAGCTCACTTATAATTATGGGTATCATAGTTCCATAGGTATGTCTCCTTTTTATGCATTGTATGGATGCCCATGCCGAACTCTATTGAGTTGGGATAAACTTGAGGATAGAGTACTTCTTGAACCTAAGATGCTACGGTATATGGAGCAACAAGTTGATCGTATGAAAGAGAATTTGGTACAACACAGGACAAACAAAAGAAGTATGTTGATACTCATCATGTGGATCACCAGTTTTCAGTAGGGGATATAGTGTTTCTTTGAGTGCATCTGCAGAAGAGTCTAATCCATTATGGAAAAGGTTCTAAACTCATGCCTTGATTCATTGGCCTATTCAAGATTCTGGAGAGGATCGGTCCTGTAGCTTATCGACTTGCTTTACTGCCTAGCTTCTCACACATTCTTGATGTATTCCATGTTTATGTTCTTAGGCCTTATCATCCTGATCTTTCACATGTGCTCGATTAGAAAGCATTACAAGTCGAGGATGTGCAACTGGCTTTGGAGCTCATGGGCATTCTTCAGTGCAAGAGGCTTGCCCTCAAGGGTCGAGACGTTGATCAGGTGAGGGTCTTGTGGGATCCTAGTGACGTGGCTTCAGCTACTTGGGAGGATGTGACATGTATGAGAGAGCTTTATCCCTATTTATTTGTAGGCTTCCAGAAGTAAGCCTCATCCTAGGGGGGACGATGTAGTGTCCCTCCTGATGACATTATTGTTTCAGTTGCTTTGGATTGGTTGTTAGTCTTTTAGTTTCTTTTGAGACTATATTACATTATTGCACTATGTCATTTATGTTATGTTAGTTGCTACACTCTGTAGATGATACAATTGACTTTATGATCATCTAGTTATTCTAGTGTGATGACATTATTATGGTTATGTGCGTATTGTGGTATATGCAGTTTTTGAATGTGAATGATGTTATTATGATGAAATTGATGTTTTGATATAATGTTTCATATCAATCCAGGTGAAGGAGACAGTGTAGCATTACTCACTCATGGGTACCCTGCTACGCTGCGACTCTCCTTCATGATGTGCTATATATATATGTGTGTGTGTGTGTGTGTGAGTGTGATATGGTTGATAGTGCAGTTTGATGTATCTTGCAGGTATAGGCATCAACTCCACTTGCTTCATCAGGTCTGAGCATGCCAAGGCCTAATGGAAATTTTTTGGTGGGAGATAGTGTCAGGTCCTTTGTCATGAGCCATCATTCTGGAAAGAATGAGTATCATTCGTTACCCGCTTGTTTCTATTGGTGTCTATTCCATCATGTCATTTGTTGTTCTGTCACATCGTTCTTTGTTTGTCATGTTTTATATTGATTGGCTTAAATTAATTAAATGGTTTAATTTATGAGTATTGAATTTAACGATGATTGGTTGCATTATTAGATTAATGATTATGATTGATTTATTTAAATTTAAGGTTTTTTTTAATTGTTAGAAGATTTAATTTATTAGGATTATTAAAATAGAATATTATTGAAGGCTAAATTAAATATAATTGTTATGAATGTGCAATTTGGATGTTTTCAAAATTGTTAAATTTTTATAATTTGTTGTGATTAGAATTTGAAAATATCTTGTACTAGAATGGATTGTTAGGAAATTGTAACTTGTTCTTTAATTGCATGCAATCGGTAAGTGAAGTGTGTGGATTGCATTTAGTTATAAAAAATAAATGAAAAAGGGGATTGTTTTGTTAGAATATGTGAACTAATTAGAAAGTAAACTAACACACCAATGAAACATTAAATTGAAATAAACAATGCAAAAGACAAAGAAAACTCTAAATAACAACAACTCCTTCAAATGCATTCCATTGTCCTCTATCTCCAAGAATTTGATTAAAGTTACTGGCTCTCAGTTGGTGTAAGCGGCAACTTGTTGAAATGACAACTTAGGAGAACGAGATTTATGCAACATGCATGTCTATTGCTATGTGATTTAAGCCATGAAATGAACTTGAAATTGCCATGCTATGAACTTGAAAATGATTATGCTATGATTCTGATTTGAATGCAACTATAATGATTATGCTAAATTCACAAAATCTAGGATCCTTTTCAACTCACAAGAGGGTTGTATTTATAGATTTTTGAAGGCAAGAATCTAGTTGGCCAAGATCAATGGTTGAGTTCAAACCTATCAAGATGAATGGTGAGAGATTGATAAGTTGAGAAAAAGATGGAAGGTTGAGAGAATAAAAGGAGATGTTTCCTCCTATACAACTTTTTCCATTAAAAAATGAAGGAAAGTTGTCATTTGTGCACTTCTTTTATGAGAAGTTAATTAATAATTTGAGGAAAAATCCATAATTAATTAAATAAATTTATTTAATTACATGTGACAAAGAATTATAAGCTTCCATAATTTAAATAAATAATATTTAATTATGTGTGAGAGATGATAAAAGCACTTTAATTAAATATATAAAATACTTAATTAAATATGAAAAGAAGAAAATTTATACTTAAATATTATAGAATATTTAATTATGGAGGAAAGAAAGCTTTTAATTAAATATTTTGTGAAAAAGAAAGCTTCTAATTAAATATTTTTAGAATATTTAATTAAGTGGAGAGAAGAAAGCTTCTAATTATATATTTTTAGAATATTTAATTAAGTGGAGTGAAGAAAGTTTCTAATTAAATATTTTAGAATATTTAATTAATGTAGAAAATGAATTTAGAAGAATATTTCATTATTTAAAAATTCAAACTTAAAATAATATGATAATTAATATAAATAAATTATGGAATTTATTTAATTTAATTAAAAAGAAGAAGATGATAATTAAATAAATTTATTTAATTAAGCTGGAAGAATTAGAAAGGTGAACGATATAAATAAATAATTGAATTTATTTATATGTAGATGACTTTAGAATATTAATTAAATAATTCATATTTAATTAATTAACAGGCTTGATTTATAATGACCATTTTTAGATGTGTACATTTTGCCCCTCTTTGAAGTGATGTGTTTTATGCATTGCTTCAAAGAAAATTTCAGATAATGAAAATTTTGCCCCTGACTTTGAAAGTTTGACCGATGATGCTATATGCCCCCTCGGGCGATGAATTGGATAAAATTTTGAATGTTTTAGATTTTTTATTTTTGGAAATTTTTGATGATTTTGAAAATGTGCAGTGATTTGTTGTTTGATTCATCGGTCGATAAAGATGATTTGATGAAAACCACTATTAAAAATTGATATAAAATGAAGATGATGATGATGATGATGTTTTCTGATTGATTAATCATGTGATAGTGAACTTGTGATGATTGATTGATGATGACTGATAAGAATGATATGATAGACTGATAAAAAAAAATCATGATTGATGAAAAATAAATAGTAAGATAGATAAATTTGCTTTCATGATTGAAAAACAAATAGTAAGATTGATAAATTTTCTTTCATTATTGAAAAACAAATAGTAAGATTGATAAATTTTCTTTCATGATTGAAAAACAAATAGTAAGATTGATAAATTTTCTTTCATGATTGATGAAAAACAAATAGTAAGAGTGATAAGTTTGCTTTCATGATTGATGAAAAATAAATAGTAAGATTGATAAATTTGCTTTCATGATTGATGAAAAAACAAATAGTAAGAGTGATAAATTTGCTTTCATGATTGAAAAATAAATAGTAAGAGTGATAAATTTGCTTTCATGATTGATGGAAAACAAATAGTAAGTGATGAATTTTCTTTCATGATTGAAAAAAAATAGTAATATTGATAAATTTGCTTTCATGATTGATGAAAAACATATAGTAAGATTGATAAATTTTCTTTCATGATTGAAAAACAAATAGTAAGATTGATAAATTTGCTTTCATGATTGATGAAAAACAAATAGTAAGAGTGATAAATTTGCTTTCATGATTGAAAAACAAATAGTAAGATTGATAAATTTTCTTTCATAATTGAAAAACAAATAATAAGATTGATAAATTTGCTTTCATGATTGATGAAAAAAAAAAAATAAGAGTGATTTGATTGATTGGATTGATTTGATAGAAGAGGATTGATACAAGAATTTGATGAAGATTAGTTAAGAGTTGAATGATTAAATGATTGGATTGAGATGAGGAATATGATGCAAATGATGGACAAGAGAGGATGATAATCAATAGGAGATTGGTAAGAGAAAATGAGAATAAACAAAGCACAAATGGATTCAAAAATAATTATGATGTTGCCCCAGGAAAACTACAAGCCAAGATGGATTGATGATGATGATAGTGTTGTTGATAAGGGAATGATACATCCTAGAACAACACAAGGATAGGGAAGGATACATCTTGATAATGATGATGATGATGATCAAGGCTTGCAATAAGGCTAGGAACAAGATCAAAGGTATGATTGAATGATTTGTGCCAGATTGAATGGATTGATTAGATGAGATTGGAAGAAATGATTGGATGAATTGATTGAGATGAGATTGGAAGAAATGATTGGATGGATTGATTGAGATAATGCAAATGAGATGTGATGGATATGATAATGCTCATGCATAAACTAAGATGGATGCAATCTATCTAATATGAAAACTAAAATGCAAAGTTGTCATTTTGTGAGCTACTTTATGCTTTATGTTTCATCATTGAGCTTTTTTGAAATGTTGAAAGTTAGTACAAGCATCAAAGGGGATATTAGCACCAATCATGACCTAAGTACTACTTCCATGATGTTTGATATAGCAAGTTAATACAAGCATCGAGATATAATTGAACCAAAATGACCTAAGTATTGTTTGCATAAATAGAGAAAAGTTAACCATTTTCCTATGCAAATTCCGAAATGTCATCAATGATACGTTATAGAGCATGTCCCATGACAAATTTGCACAATACTAGTGATTAGCTTACAAAAAGAAAGAAAAGAAAAAACATACTCCTTTCTTGTGATTCTAGTTCAATATATCATTGAACCACTCCAAAGATATGATGTTAGCAAAAAAAAACAATTCAACTTATGCCTTAAGTTTGTCATTCAATTTATTAAGATTAAGATCATCCAATTTGTTTCAATTTTCATTCAAACCATTGTTGAGACTCAGTTTTGAATGGACAATTTGTTGTTTATGATATTCCAAATGCTTGACACATGTTGTCGTTTGTCTGCCAAAAAGAGTTCCAAGAAGTGAATTGCCCCTAAATGATCTTGCACTTTGACTCCTGATTAAACACCTCTACTGCTAAGGATAACCCTGATCATCAAGTCATGATGAATTTTTTGTTGCTTCAAGGAAATGTTCAGACGCATGATGTGGATGTGATGTCTAGGCATGTATGTGATGTCAATAAAAGATGGATATGCAGAATGTATCCTAATAGATAAGAGAGTCAAAAAAAATCACAAACAATGCCTGTTTGCCATGTTTTCACCATTTGTTGCTCTTTTTTATTTTTTTGTATTTTTTTCAAGATTTTTTATATTGTTTTTGATATTTTTAGGCATAAAAATTCTTCAAATGAATGTTGTTGGTCTGATCTTCAAATAGGTCCCCTTCTGATGTTGACAACTGATATGCCTCTGATCCATATGCACCAATGATAATGAACGGGCCCAACCAATTAGGTTCGAACTTTCCTTTCTTCTCCCGATCTTGTTGATTACGAGGTTTTTCTTTGAGAACCAATTCACCCACTTGAAAATTTTGTGGTTTGACTCTGTGATTATAGCTGCGGGACATAACTTATTGATATCCCTTTAAATGATTAATTACAGTTTGATGTCATTTGTCAAGCAATTCCAGCTCTTTCAATCTTGATACTCTTTAGTCTTCATCATTGATTAACCCCTTTAGTGATACTCAAAGTGAGGGAATCTCAACTTTTAGTGGTAGAATAGCTTCTGCTCCATAGACCAAAGCATAGGGAGTAGCACCTATTGGTGTGTGAATACTTGTTTAGTATGCCCACAATGCTAGATTTAATTGGACATGCCAATCATGTCCTGCTTCATTCACTACTTTCTTCAAAATCTTCATAATTTTTTTGTTTGAAGCTTCAACTTGACCATTCCCTTACGGATAGTAAGGTGTAGAGAACCTGTGTTGGATGCGAAATCTTTCACATAGCTCATCAACATCTTGATTTTTAAAGGGTCTTCCATTGTCTGTGATAATGGAGATGGGAATACCATATCGAAAGATGATATAGTTTAAAATGAATGAAGAGATTTGTTTGTCAGTAACAGTTGTTAGGAGGACAACTTCAATCCACTTAGTAAAATACTCAATGGCTGTAATGATGAATTTAAGCCCATTTGAAGATGACGGGTGTATCTTGCCAACCAGGTCCAATCCCCACTAAGCGAAAGGCCATGTTGTGGTGAAGGGTTGTAATTCCTGAGCAGGAGCATGAATGAGATTTCCATGAATCTGACATTTTCCATATTTCTTCACAAAGATGAATGATTCCTTCTCCATGGTCGGTCAGTAGTAACCCAATCTAACAAGTTTCTTTGCTAAGGTTAGTCCACTTGAGTGTGTCCCACAAATGCCACCATGTACCTCTTGTAAGGCCTTTTCTGATTCATCGTGTTCAAGACATCTAAGGAGAGTACCATCCAGACCACGCCAGTATAAGATGTCAAAAATTAAGGTGTAATGGGAGGATTGATGGATGAAATTCTTTTTCTAATTTGTAGACAAATCTAAGGGTAAAATAGTATCCTTCACGTAAGTGTTGATGTGGCTATACAAGGGAGAATCGAAACTGGTTAAGTGGAAAATGATTTGAGTTTCTGGAGTGTCATAGGTGGGAGAAAATAATTGTTCCACCAAGAAATCGTACCGTGTTTGATTCTCTAACAACTGGAGTAGAGATTCTATTGCAGCCATTGCATCGGTTGCCTTATTGTCAATACATGGAATTTGTATGAACTTGATATTAATAAAGTATTTCTTGAAATCGTCCACCATTTTTTTGTAAGGTATCAACTTGTCATCCTTAGTGTGATAGCCATCATTGATTTGATTTTTGACAAGTTGTGAATCACCAAAAACTTGAAGTTCTATGATTTTCTAGTCTACTGTAATTCTCATGCCAATTAATAGTGCCTCATACTCAGCTATGTTGTTTGTGCAAGGGAACATTAGCCGATAAGATTTTGGAATTGTTTGTCCTTGAGGTGTAATCAAAAGAATTCCTGCTCTTGATCCATATTGAGTGTAGGAACCATCAAAGTAGAGTACCCATGACTGTTTAATAGTTGTTGTGAATACATCAGCATCAAGAAAATCAATGTGTATTGGGTGTTCTACTGACATTGGTGCTTCTGCTAACTAATCTGCGATTACCTATCCCTTTATAGCTTTGTGATCCACATAATGAATGTCAAACTCACTTAGGATCATGATCCATTTAGCCAACCTACTTGTTAAGGTTGCCTTAGAAGATATTTGAGTGGATCAATCTTAGCCACAAGTTTTATTGTATGAGTTAGCATATAGTGTCATAAATTTTGAGAAGTGAACACTACCGCTAAGCAATTTTTTTCAATGAAGGTGTAATTTAGCTCATGACTTGTCAAAGTTTAACTTGTAATAGATTTCTTGCTCTTTTCTTGAGTTGTCTTCCTATGCCAATAATGCTCCTAAGGACACTTTTGTGGTAGAAATATAAAATATGAGAGGTGCACCTTGCACTGGTGGAATTAATACTGGTGGATTCATGAGATACTGCTTTATCTGATCAAATGTTGCCTCACATTTGTCCTCCCATTTAAATGGAACATTTTTGTGTAAGAGATGAGTAAATGGTAGACTTTTATCTGCCAGTTGCGGGATGAATCTTCTGATGGATTGTAACCGTCCTTGCAAAGAGTGTAGTTGACTAATGTTCCTTGGTGGTGGCATATCAAGAATTGCTTGTACCTTAGCTAGATCCACTTCAATTCCCTTTTCTGAGACAATATAACCTAGAACCTTTCTAGATTTCACTCCAAAGACACATTTCTTTGAATTAAGTCTCACTTTGAATTGCTCCATTATTTTGAAAATTTTAGATAAGATATCTATGTGTCCTTCCCTAGTGTTAGATTTGGAAAGGATATCATCAACCTAATCCTCCATGAATGTATGCATCATATCATGAAAAATTGTTGTCATTGCTCATTGGTATGTAGTTCTTGTGTTCTTTAACCCAAATGGCATTACATTCCAGCAATTGGTACCCCAAGGATATGTGAACGTTGTTTTATCTTGATCCTCTAGTGCAATCTTTATCTGGTTGTATCCTAAAAATCCATCCATTAATGAGTACATCACATGTCCAGCAGTCAAATCAACAATCATATCTATGTTTGGCAAAGAGAAGTCATCTTTAGGACATCCATTGTTCAAATCCCTGAAATCTATACAAATTTTGATTCTTCCATCTGGTTTTGAAACAGGTACGATATTGGAGATCCATTCAGCATAGTCAATAGATTGAATGAATCCGAAATATAAAATTTTCTTTAACTCTTCTTTAACCAACAATGCAGCATGTGGATGCATTTTTCTAAGTTTTTGCTTCACAGGTTTTACCCCTAGCATAATAGATAGATGATGCATGATGACATCTGGATCTAATCCAGGCATATCCGCATA
Organism: Sequoiadendron giganteum; assembly: GCA_007115665.2. Classification (NCBI taxonomy): domain Eukaryota; kingdom Viridiplantae; phylum Streptophyta; class Pinopsida; order Cupressales; family Cupressaceae; genus Sequoiadendron; species Sequoiadendron giganteum. The sequence continues at coordinate 225,800,248 of CM021107.1, read as the reverse complement.
GGACCATGCAAAACTGATTTGGTTGTTCTTGAGGAATTTCGTGAATCTTGGAATTTCCCCTTCTGTTAGAGATGCGGCCAATTGGAAGACTTTAGGGTTTTCCATAGTACCTATATTGAGTGCCTCTGTTGGTTCGATTAGAATAGAAGAACTTTCTTGGTAATGTTCCAAGAGAGTGTCAAGTTTCCCATCCTCTAGTGCCTTTGAAAGGTTTTCACTATTGGATACGCTTTTTATTTTTCTCTTTTCTTGATCTAATACTACCTTTGTTAGGTTTTCACCATTAGATCTTTCTTTTATATTATTTATTTCATAGTTGAGAAACTTGGCACTTTCCTATCGAAAACTCTGATCCTGTAATTCCCTGGTGGAACTTGTTTTTGGATGGGATGAACAAAGGAAGTTTATGATGGTTTCATCATTTGGAAAAGTGGGGACATCAATAGGTGTGATTTGTTCCCAATCAATGAGTTTGGGATAGACCAAAGGAAATGGATCATTAGGATGAGTAAGGTCACTGGCCGTTAGAGTCATGATACTATTATTAATGTCATTATGGAAGAGGTCTAGGATGGTATCCTCATGTGGATGATCTGTCTCACTTTGAATCGAATCAGTTTCACTTGAGTCATGATCACTTTGTAGAATGTAATCAAGTGGAGGCCTTGAGCTTTCCCCTTGTAAGAATTCGAGTGTGAATTTGTGTATGGCATCCACCCTTTTCTTATCAAGAATGTATCAACAGAGATGTCGTCCCATTCATATTCATTGGAGTCAGTGTCAAAATTATTTGCTTGAATTCTCGGGATTGTTTCAGCTAACTCCTCTTTAGAAATTCTTGGTACAACTTATTCCTTTGTATTTTCACCATATCCTAACCCAGTCTTATCTTTTGGGTGCATTGTTTTCAGTTGGATTCAATAATACCCTCTTTTCTTTTACCTGTAGGGCCATTTACTTCATAACCCATTTGTTGCATGATCACATAACCTTTTCCATATTGCTCTGTGGGTAACTTGATATGTTGTACTGATTCTTCTTCATCTTTATAGATCCAATCAAGGATGGCTCTATCTTCCATTTGATTTTCTTTGATAAACACTCCATTAAACTTGGTGATGGGAAGTGAAGCTGAGGTTAAAGCTGTTGTAGCTTGTTGTCTAGATGTTGATGGTTGACCATGGGATCTTAGAGATATGGGTAGATTAGAGAGACATAAGGAATATTCTCCCACCCCATCATCTTTTAATTTTAGCTTGGTGCCAAAATTACTTATCATTTCTCATGCTTGTTCATTGTATTTTGAGCTAGAGATGGCCAAAGCCTCACTATTATGTGGGATGAGTGTCTCCTGAGTTGCTCTTAGGTTAGAGAAATTTTGATTGCTAATGTGATCAACAGGTATTGTTACTTCTTGTCCATTGTATGGAAACTTCAAGCATTGATGATAAGTGGATAGAACAGCTTGTATGTCATGGATCCATGGACGACCCAAGAGTATGTTATAAGATAGATCCCGATCTAGAACCTGAAAAAAGGTATTCTTCACAACAGGTCCCACTCTAATGGGTAGCATGATGAGGCCTTTGGAAGCTCTTTCCTCATCATCGTATGCCTTGATTGTAATCTTCCTTTGTGGATCTAGAGATTCTTCTGAATATCCCAAACCTAGGACCAATTTCAAAGTACAAATGTTTAATTCGGCTCCCCTATCTATTAGGACATGTCTAATACGAGCTTTGTGAACCATGACCTCTAAATAGAGTGATGAATTATGCAGATGGGTTATGGATGAGTCGTCCTTTTCAAAAAAGGATAAACATGTGGAGGAGGACATGTGTCCCACCATGGCTTGAAATTTATTGATATCTAGATCAGGGAGATAGTTGTATCAACAAGTTCCCTTTCTAGAATGTTCTTATGCACGAGTGATAGCTTTAAGAGCTCCGAGATAGAAATTTGGGCCAATGTTTTTCGTAGTTGATCAACCAAATTGTATTGACTCGGAGGGGGAATTTTCGCTTTAGATGAGCTTCCTTTGACAATGATTTTGGATTATCCCTTTGTCATAGCATTGACCTCTCGATATTCCTACTTGCCTTTGATTCTTATAGCATTGATTTGTTGATCGTCAGTGTAAATATGATTGATAATGGTGTCATGGACATAATTAATATTCTTGCCCTTGTCACCCGAAGATTCACCTTTTTGATAATTAGGGAGAGGATCTTTGAATGCCTGATGGTCATCATTGACATTATGTCCCTCAACCATGATGGTACGGTTATCAATCAAATCCTGAACAATATTCTTTAACCCTTGGCGATTATTTGTCTTATGACCTTTACACCTATGATAATCACAAAAGTGTGTCATTCTGCGATGGTGGTTTAACCCTAGGCTCATAGTCTCTTTGTGGTGGAAATGTAATAGTTTTTTGATTCAATAGTTCTTTGAGAATAGATTCCAAAGACTAGCCCAAGGGAGTAAAACTCTATTGATTTGAAAAATATGAAGATCTGGGCACATTTGAATTTTGATTATTGCCAAAATTATTTCCACAATTATTGGTCACATTCCCTTGATTGGAAACATTTCCTTGGGTACTATAATTTCCAATATTATTGCTACGTTGGACACCTGATACATTAAGAATGGTAGGCTTCACATTCACGTTGTTAGCATCTACTACCCCATCATTCACAACATTTTTATTTCGAGTCCAAAATTGTGACTTGTCATTGTTGTTACTATGGTTGTTGTTGTTGTTGTTGTACGAATTTGAACCCTCTTTATCGATTTTCAGAACTCCATGCTTGACCAAGGCACCTTCAATAATAATTGCATTTTCAATCAACTTTTCAAATGATTGAGGACAGTGAAGGTTTAGTCTGTAACTCATCTCTTGATTCAGACTATCGATAAAGATCTCCATCTTCTCTATTTCAAGAATAGGATGGGAGTATCTAGCAAACACCCTCCTCCATCTTTGCGAGAATGTAGTGAAGGATTCTCCTACCTTTTTTTTTTACCTTACACAGATCAAGCATGGTTATCTGGTGTCGAATGTTGTAGGATTATTGTGATATAAATTTATTTATTAACTCCTCAAATGTTTTGATGGGGGGAGTGATCTTTGAAAGCCACTCCATGGATTGTCCACCCAAACTTTGTGGAAATAATCACATTAAGTAGGTATCTTCATGAGCGAATTCTAAGCTCATATTTTAGAAATCCGTTATATGTTCAATGGGGTCAATTTTTCCATTATACCTATCAAATTTAGGGATTTCATAATGTTTTGGAAAAGGAATTATTTGAAGACTCCTATTGTATAAATATGGACATATATCATCCAAAACATACTTCTTTGTTGCACCCCCTTTCATCTCTTTTATTTTCCCTTGTAATTCTTTTATCTATTGAGTAAGGGAACTAAAATCATTAGGAGTTTCAGGATTATCTTTAATCCCTTCTATGTCAAAATCACCAGGTAACTTAGCTCCTTGATTAGATAATGAAAGGAAATATCTTTCTTTGTTTCGTTCTAAAATTCTTCCATAAGAGTATGGAATCGAGGATCCTGCTCTGCTTCTAGGAGCCTTTCTTTCGTTATTTCTTCAGTATTTGAATTATGACAGGGGATCTCTTCCCTCTCACTATTGTCAACCATTTTTCCTACTTTACTTTCTCTTTCATCTCTTTCTATATGCTTTCGAGATCTTGTGACAACAGGCATAAGCTTTTGCCAAATTTCTACTAACTTTGATCAAAAGAATGAAATAGTGCAATGTTCATGAATATGAAAGTCAGGATAGAATGAAGATTCTATGACTTAAAATATTTCTAATCTTTAGCTCGTGATTCCTTGATTGAAAGGATGAAAATCCTATTTGCGGGAATTAAACCAAAGATCAAAAATAAAGATGATTTTGCACTTTGTGATATTTGATCGTAGCTTTGTAAAAAGAAGGATTGTGATAAATGCCTAATCTGTTTGAGTTCTCTATTGCAGAAATTGATTAGGACAAGTAGAGTATACAATTGCAGGTTGGGGAATATAAGAGGAACGAATACATTGACTATGGTTGTGTCTTTGAGAAAGGTCTTTTCTTTGAAAGAAGGCTTATGAGTATAAATTTTCTACAACATAATCGTCAATGAAACCCCTAACAAAGTCGTGATATTGGTGAATAAAGGTCTTGTGTTCAAGTAAGACCTTTCGACTTTGGTATAAAAACTTCCTCTTCTTCAATAAATTCTTATAACCGAGAGATTTCTTTGGCTTTCTAATCTTCCTCTCTAGGGACTTTTTGGCAAAAGTTGCAGACTTCCAAACCCTAAGCATAGAAAAAGACTAGATTGAGATGACCGATTTCTGAATGTCAGAAAATTACCTAGACTCAGAACACAAATGCGCCGAAACAGAGCATGAATGCGCCAAAACAGACCACCGATGCACCGAAACAAAGCACGAATGCATTGAAACAGAGCACAGATGTGCCGAAACAGAGCATGGATGTGCTAAACCTTACCAATTATTTTTTTGAGATATACATGTTTTGACAGTTTGATATTTTCGGATGATTTTAATCTAATTTAAATGTGAAAAACACGGCATATAGTAGCAGACAATTGTTTGGTTACTCCTAAAATCTAAACAAAGAGTGTATGTTCTTGAGATTTTCACAGGTATTGAACAAGATAAACACTTTAGTCAGACTCACTCTTAATTTGTCAAATAGGTCATCATAGAAATCATAACCCACAACTTAAAATCATGTTGACTCACATAGTCGTGTCACCCCTAGAGGACGCCCGTGTTTTTTTCTTTTCTAGGTGCATTCTCAAGGTTAGATTTCTCGATCCTTTGAGCAAACAATTTGTGGTTATTATATGGTGAGTTTCTTGGGGGTAGATTCTTCCCTCCCCGTGCACTGTGATTGAAATGATGTTTGGATATTGACATAGTTAGCTTTCTACACTATGGTTCGTAGTAAAGGTTTACGTTTGGTGTGACAATAAATAAACTCCCTCAGGAGACCTCCTAATATTTAGAACAAAGATTTTGGAGATGGTTATCTTGCTCACTTCCATTGAATATGGGTTTCCCCAAAATTCACTTTTGATTATAGTGGGTTGGAAAACTTGGCTTTGGTTGTTCCCACTTAGGTCGTTCTCGTAGGGTGAGTACTTTTTCCCACTACGATAGGCTTTATAAAGAATGTAATAAAGCATGAATTGCATAAAATGAAAAGGTAAGTCTGGTGTTTTGATCACGCAGTTAAGGGGAGAGCATATACCTATTACCCAACAATCACAATAAATAAATGGTTCAATTTTTAAATCCAAATGACAATTTTCTATGCTAAGTGAAGATTTTGCTTCACAAGTGATATTGGATTCATTTTAACCAAGAAAAGATGATATTTGGTGACTATCCTAAGATTGGTTAAATCCAAATTTATGTGACTATCCTAGGATTGGTTAATTTTAAATTTATGTGACTATCCTAGAATTGCTTCATTTTACTTTAAAAGTGAATTGAAAAATCATTGTTCACGGATGGCATCAGAATCCGAATTTGCTTTTACAACCCTTTTATGTGCTAAAAGAACCTGCAAATGCCCTAAAAGATCAAACACAAATGTGTTAAAATAGGATGCATGTGCACTAAAATAGATTGCAAATGTGCTATTCCTCAGCTCGTATGTGCTAATCCATTATTCGTATGTGCTAAAGTGTTGTTCTAGTTTGTCACCTCTCAGAAAACCTGTTAAAAAAAAGATAAAAAATGGGGCAAGAGCCTCACGGTGGGTGCTAGAAATGTGTTGTTAGAATATGTGAACTAATTAGAAAATAAACTAACACACCAATGAAACATTAAATTGAAATAAAAAAGATAAAGAAAACTCTAAATAACAGTAGCTCCTTCAAATGCATTCCATTGTCCTATATCTCCAAGGATTTGATTAAAGTTACTGGCTCTCAGTTGGTGTAAGTAGTAGCTTGTTGAAATGACAACTTAGGAGAACAAGATTTATGCAACATGCATGTCTATTGCTATGTGATTTAAGCCATAAAATGAACTTGAAATTGCTATGTTATGAACTTGAAAATGATTATGCTAAGATGCTGATTTGAATGCAACTGTAATGATTATGCTAAATTCATAGAATCTAAGATCCTTAAAATCCATAATTAAATAAATAAATTAAATGCGACAAAGAATTAGAAGCTTCCATAATTTAAATAAATAATATTGAATTATGTGTGAGAAATGATAAAAGCGCTTTAATTAAATATATAAAATACTTACTTAAATATGAAAATAAGAAAACTTATAATTAAATATTATAGAATATTTAATTATGGAGGAAAGAAAGCTTTTAATTAAATAATTTTAGAATATTTAATTATGTGGGAAAGAAAGCTTCTAATTAAATATTTTTAGAATATTTAATTAAGTGGAGAGAAGAAAGTTTCTAATTTAATATTTTATAATATTTAATTAAATGTAGAAAATGAATTTAAGAGAATATTTCATTATTTCAAAATTCAAACTTAAAATAATATGATTATTAATATAAATAAATTATGGAATTTATTTAATTTAATTAAAAAAAATGATGTTTATTTATTTAATTAAGTTAGAAGAATTAAAAAAATGAACGATATAAATAAATAATTGAATTTATTTATATGTAGATGACTTTAAAATATTAATTAAATAATTCATATTTAATTAATTAATTTATAATGAATATTTTTAGATGTGTACAGGGATTATGTAATTTTTTTGGGGGAAACAACAATTGATTTTGGGGAGAATTAAAAAAAATAAAATTGTTTCACGAAAAAGAACTTGAAAAGGAAGAAGTTTCATTGTTTTCTCTATGTGTCTATTTTTGAAAAGATTTTGGTTGTTGCAGATTTGAAACTTGCTGGGTAATGGAAGGTGCCCAGAATCAGATATCAATGCTCTATTACCACTTTACATCAGAATTCTGAATACTTGTTTGCATTTGAAAAGGAGTTTTCTAAATTTAAATTCTCCATGCGGAACCTGAATTGCTATTTAAAAGAAAATTAAAAGATTAATGATTAGTTTCCCTAAATTGTAGAGAAACTTTTTGAGGAGAGTTATAGGTTTTTTTTTTGTGTAAGGAAATTCGTTACCAGCGATAGCTTTGTCACTTGTATTTCATCTTGTTTTCCTGGCCATATAACTTTCTTAAATTTATTCTCTTTTGTTTACAGTCAGGTTGGAAGATTTATCTGGTAGTTATAGCATAGATCTTTCCTAGTAGATCCTTCCGTTACCCATGTAGCCGATCTTTTTTATCCCTGTGTGTGAAACCCTTGATCAGTAATTTTTTCTTTTGGGGTGCGACCAAATGATGTTCATCTTTGATGCATATTTATTCTTGTGTGTCTGACGCTTCATACCTGCACATACCTATCACTTTCTTCATGCTAGTATAATCTCAGCCTTTATTTGATACCACAACGTTTAGGATTTCGTTTTCCTCTATTTGGCGTCTACCTTCTAAACTGGATTATTTTCATTCTACCATCTTGTTTCGTTTGGAAATTTTGCTATAGCAGGATTGAAGTCTGTTAAACATTTATACTTCTTTTTTATTCGTAGTAATTTAATCATGGACGATTAATCTTTGTGTGAGCTATTTTTGTCGAAAGCCTTTGTCTTCTTAACACCCCTGTACTTTAAACCGTAATATATTATTTGGTGTTTAATGTTTTCCCTACTTTTTGTTCTTTGGACTTACAGTGAACTATGCTATCATAATAATCTATCACTGTGCTATTTTTTTTTTAATTTGGAATTTCCCCTAGACTCTCAACGGTGTATATTTACATATGGAGTATTCATTTTATTTTGTTCATTATTTTGTTCTTATCTGTTATTAGTTACCCTTCGACAATTAAAAATCTATAATTGTCATATTATTGATATATGTTTATATTTATAGGATTAAATTAGATGGATTATAATGTAAAGAGGTTATTTCATTCTTATTGAGATGATTGTTAAAGGATTTGGATATTTGGATATGACATATGTATTCTTACTATGAGTAACACTTCCTTTTTTATTTGTACAAAACTTATGTTTAAAAGAAGTGGATTAGTCTTTGTGGTTATTTTTGTTTGAAGTATTGGAAAATAATTAGAATGACTATAACATTGGAAATTATGATTTTGACCTTTCTATTTACCAAGCACTATTATGTTGGACGTTATAGTTATAATGCATCGGAGGATGATTATGTTTGAAAACTTGGTTTATTTGTCATTTAGCCTTATTGGTGTCGTTTTCTTGTAAAATCTTCCAAAGGCATAGGATAGTGATTTTTTTTTATTAAGTTCGAATTTTTTATTATCATCGTCATTGCACGTTTTGACCTTGACCTAGCCATGCATCATGGGTAGTTTTATTGAGATATTTGAAATGTCAAGGTAACATTTTGATTTTTATGGATCTATGTGAGATGATGTTTTGCATGCATGTTAGCTATGTTGTCACTATCAGTAGGTGAGTTGTACTTAGGAGGAGTGGCTTTCGTTAGGGGTTGGGACCCTGAAGAGGTTGCATGGGTAACCTTTCGAAAGTGGATAATTCAGTGATAACTAAACTTTAAAATTTTAGGGGTTGGGTAGTAAACATTAAACAACTCAAATAATGTTTTTCCTTGCCTTGTTACTTAACGCTTGTTTAGGTTAAGAGAAGGTTGAGATGGCCTGGAATGGCTAATCGATCACTTTGTCTTCTCGAGAAATGTTTCGATGCCACACAAGTTCGTTTAGGGGCCAGAAATCATTAGAGGTTTCCAGGGTAATTCAGGATGAGGTTTAGTAATCTAGGAAGATTCTCCAAGGTCGCCTATTATGACTATGTGATGACACTCCTATCCTTGTGCATATGTTGGCTCTCTTGTGTAGATTTACCTGTGGTTATGTCATTGCCTCTAGGAGTATGTTAGTTGTCATGCAGTTTTGATGTTGTCATGTTGTCATGTGTATGTCGGCCATGGGTTGTATGTTTTCTTTTCTCTGAGGTTAATTTGACTTGAGGACCAATTACTATCTCATAGCACTGGGGGTAGGCTTTCGAGTACCACATGGTTGGGAGGAATGTACCTTTTCTTCCATTGGGTCCCCTTGCAGGTGATGTTGCTCGAGGTGAGATTGTTCTTAATAGGTTCCTAGATTCACAACGTTCATGGAGTTGTTCATTAGACATGCTCATGGACATAATTGTCAGTGGTACTTGTTCATCTTCTTTATTGTATTCACTCATGATGATGACATGAGGCTTCATTGCACTATGACCTTGGATGTATCGAGATTTGTCGCAATCCTGTTTGTTGTAATTGAACTTGTAATGAATCTCTTGTTGGTAATGAAATTTTGATAGAGCATATTCACATGTTTCTTGTTTATATTAATTGATGTAATGTTCTTTTTTTTTTTTACTTTAGTAGCGTAGTTGTGGAACCCGTGAAGATTCATGTTTGCATTGATGTTCACATTGTTGTTATTAAATATTTATAAAAAAAAATTGTTCGATTGTTTAGTTGTATTAACGTGTCGTTCCCTGGGTTCCACAATGGGGCGTTACAGGAAACATCTGAATGAAACCAATTTTGAAGCACAAATAAAGTTATGAAAGGACTTCCAAATTACCAATATCATGCCAAACATGTAGTTGCATGAAAACAACTCATTTTTTCATGCTCCATGGAGTTTTACGTCAAAGGAGAAATAAAACACCATTGATACAATGAGAAACATACAATTTCCTTTTGATTTTGGTGCGATATTTAAAAAATTATTCATAAGAGATGGGCCAGAGTTCTTAGAGGTAAAAACACATGATTGACACAACTAGATAAAGGTAACTTTGTAGAATGCCATATTTGTTAGCAACATAATTAAAAATTTGTATATCTTAGTGATAATAGGATTTTTTATGCATATTTGAACATTATTTTTGTTAATGGTCATGTAGTATGTGTTTCCTTGATGCAGGAGCATCCAGTGGTGTAAGGGCAATCCTACATCACCCAAAAATATATTTACTTTCATTTAGATTTTTTTTGTAGATGTTTTTGCATTTTTGGATACTCTTTTCGTCGAAGAAGAATTCTCAACTTTCAAAACTGCTTTTCTACTTTTTCTGTTCGACTGCTATTTTTAGCAAGTATGATTTTGAAGGCGTAAGGAGACAGAAATTTAAGGGAAGCTTCAAGACAGAATAATAAACACTTTGGTGAAAGAATCAGGCAAAGATCATTCCTGGTTCAAAAATTATTCAAATTTCAGTTTCTGCTTTTTGCCCTACAAAATCTTCAGAGCTAACTTTGAGGGACTTAAAGGCTCCGGATGGGGCTGAAAATTAGCAGAAAACAAAAGTGGTTAACCTTTAGGCCCCACTTTCCAACATTTCATTTTCACAAGACCTTTCCGAAAAGGTATTATCATTGAAGATCCGACGGTTAGATCTTGAGTTAGGGCTTCCGGAAGTTTGTGCATAATTAGAATGTTGTTTTGGCTCCAAACGGAGAATTGGGGCTATTTATGGGGTAGTTTTTGATTTTTGTGAGTAGTTTTTAGGGAAAGAAGATCGCATGTTGCGAATAGGGGAATTTCTGTAATTTCTTTTCTGTAATTTGCAGGTATTGCAGAACTCGAGGATTGGAGATCCTCTGCATGTAAGAATTTCATATTTTGAAAATAATAAGAATCTCTGGTTTTTCTGTGTGATTTTCTTGTGTCTCGGGTTGCACCCTCATCAAGTGGTATCAGAGCGGGTTTTCTTGAGCGTGTGGACAGATCGCCGATCGTGAGGCAATTCACACCAGGTCTATGGTTGTGGGTTCAAGATATTCAAGATGCCTCCAAGAGTGGTGCGTGGTAGGCGAGGTGGTGCCGGAGGTGCCAAAAATGCTGGTGGAAGAGATCCATTAGCAGCCGAGGGTTTCAGAGCCCTCCAGAGAAAAATTAATGCATTACAAAGAGAGTTAAGAAGAGGGGTAAACCCGAGAAGGGGAGAAGAAAGTGAGGATGAAGAAGAGGTAGAAGATTAAGATATAGAAGAGGAAGAAGAAGCTATTGATCAAGATCAAATGCGGCTGATAAGGGCCATTTCGAAGATCGGAAAAAGACCTAGAGTAGAAGTTCCTAGTTTTTTTAGAAGTCTAAACCTGAAAGAGTTGATTGATTGGATCAACGAGTTGGAAGAGTATTTCGAGTATGAAGAAGTAGAGGACCCAGATCGGGTTAAGTTTGCAAAAACGAAGCTGAAGGGCCACGCGAGTATCTAGTGGAAAGAGGTCCAGCTAGAAAGAAATAAGAGAGAAAAGGGAAAGATCACCAGATGGGATCACATGGTGCAGAAACTGAAGAAGCAGTTCATGCCAATGGACTATGAGTTAGATCTATTGAAGAAATTGCAAGGGTTGAAGCAAGGAAGTAGATCTGTGAAAGAATACACAGAAGATTTTCATAAGATGATCATTAGAATGGGACATGCAGAGGCCAACAAGGAGAAGGTAGCCCGTTATCTTAATGGGTTACGATCGAGCATTCAAGAGGAGTTAAGCCTGGTCAGAATGGCCACCATTGAGGATGCTTACCAGTTTTCGCAGAGTTGAAGAGAAGTTGAACAAAAGATTTGACAGTAAGCAAAAAGGACGAGGAGGTCAAAGTGGAAGGGATAGCGGAAGATCTTTTGGAAGCCGAAATGAGGATGAGAAGAAAAATAAAGATGTGGGTACCAGTCAAAGCCAGAGGAATGATAACTTCTACCACCCACGTGATCAGAATAGTGGTGATCAAAGAGGTAGAGGACGAGGAAGATTTGGGCAAGGACCCGGAAGGGGTGGTTTCAGAGGAACTTGTTTCTGATGTGGTGAAGAAGGGCATCGAGCCTATGAATGTCCACAATACCAAGGAAGGATAGACAAAAGGCCAGAAGGTCGTGCAAGGGTTGCGCATGTGGATGAGGAGGCTCAATCTAAGCATTCAGATGATGCTGAAAAGGGAGAAGCCCTAGTGGTTAGAAGAGCCTTGGTGATTGAACAAAAGGAGCCAAAACAGAGAAAGAATCTGTTTCGCACAAGGTGCAAGTGTGAAGACAAATGTTGTGATGTCATTATTGATGGTGGGAGCACTGATAATCTAGTGTCAGAAAAAATGGTTACAAAGTTGAAGCTGAAGAGGGAAAGGCATCCACATCCATATCGGATTGCCTGGTTGCAGAAAGACCCCAAAGTTCTAGTCAATGAGCAGTGCCTGGTGAAGTTCAAGATTGGAAGCTATCATGATGAGGTACTCTATGATATCATCCTTATGGATGCATGTCACATGTTGCTGGGGAGGCCGTGGCAGTTTGACAAGCGAGTTGTACATGATGGCCATGCAAACACTTATTCCTTGATGAAGGATGGAGTCCGCCATAAGTTGAAACCCCTGAAGAAGTCCGAAGAAAAGGTATGCAGTAGTGCTAGAATTTGTTATGTTGATGGAAGAAATTTTTTAGAAGGCATGAAACATGAGCATGTGTGTTATGCATTGATTCCTAAAATGGATAAGAAGGGTAGTGAGAAGGTTCCAGTAGAAGTTTATGGGTTATTGAATGAGTTTCAGGATATTGTTTTTGATAATGTACCTGAGGGTTTACCACCAATGAGGAAGATTAGTCATCAGATTGACTTGATCCTAGGAGCCAGTTTGCCGAATAAGGAAGCTCATAGAATGACTCTTGCGGAAAATGAGGAGTTGAACAGACAAGTTGAGGAGTTGTTGAGAAAGGGTTTGATTCGAGAGAGTCTGAGTCCATGTGCAGTACCTGCAGTACTAGCACCAAAGAAGGATGGGGAGTGGAGGATGTGTACAGACTCTCGGGCCATAAACAAGATAACAATCAAGTATAGATTTCCCCTCCCAAGGATGGATGACCTGATGGACTGTTTGAGTGGAGCTCAGTACTTCACAAAGATTGATCTGAAGAGTGGATATCACCAGATCCGGATTCGAGAGGGAGATGAATGGAAGACCGCCTTCAAGACCAAAGAGGGCTTGTACGAGTGGTTAGTCATGCCTTTTGGGCTAACTAATGCACCGAGCACATTCATGCGACTCATGAATGAGGTACTGAAAGAGTTCCTAGGAAGCTTTGTTATTGTGTATTTAGATGATATTTTGATATTCAGTAACTCACTGGATGAGCCTATAATGCATATTGGTAGAGTCTTTGAGACGTTAAGAGAAGAGAAATTGTTGATTAATCTGAAGAAGTGTAGTTTTGTGAAGAAGGAGTTAGTGTACTTGGGGTTTGTTGTCTCGACAGAAGGTCTCAAGATGGACCCAGAGAAGGTGAAGGCTATTCTGAATGGCCTACCCCAAGAACTGCTACTGAGGTGAGATCTTTCCATGGTTTGGCCAGTTTTTACAGAAAGTTTATTAGAAACTTTAGTAGTATTTGTGCACCCCTAACTGAAACAATGAGAGGGGATAGAAAAGAGTTCAAGTGGAGCACTGGAGCAGCAAGGAGTTTTGATCTATTGAAGCAGAAGGTGACAGAACAACCTATTTTGGCTCTCCCAATTTCAATAAGGTGTTTCAGGTGGATTGTGATGCCAGTGGTTGTGCCATTGGAGCAGTGTTAAGCCAGGAAGGTAAGCCCATTGCCTATTTCAGTGAAAAGTTAAATGATGCAAAGAGAAAGTACTCTGTATATGATCAAGAATTTTATGCAATAGTTCAAGCATTAAAGAAATGGAGGCATTATTTGTTGCCAAAGGAATTTGTTATGTATACTGATCATCAAGCATTGTAGTACCTGAGTAGTCAGGGAAAATTAAATCAGAGGCATATGAAATGGGTAGAATTTTTGCAGAGTTATACATTTGTTTTAAAACATAGGAGTGGGAAGTCAAATAGGGTTGCAGATGCCTTAAGTAGGAGGCATACATTATTGATAGAAATGCAGATTGAGGTGGTTGGGTTTAGTGAACTCAAGACATTGTATCCGAATGATCCTGATTTTGCAAAGGCTTGGAAAGCTTGTAAGGAACCTATTATAGTTGACAGGACAAAGTGGTTGGATTTCATAATTCAAGAAGGCATGCTGTTTAAGTGAAGTCAATTGTGTATTCCGAGGAGTTCCATGAGGGAGAACCTGATAAAAGAGAAACATAGTGGAGGAATGGCAGGACATTTTGGTCGAGATAAGACCATTTCCATTATCAGTGAGCATTATTATTGGCCTCAGTTGTCACAAGATGTGAAGAAGTTTGTGCAGAATTGCAGGGTATGTCAAATGGCTAAAGGAGTGAGTCAGAATACAGGGTTGTATCAGCCCTTACCTGTACCAAAGAGGTCGTGGGAGGATATAAGTATGGACTTTGTTCTTGGTTTGCCAAGGACACAGAGAGGGAATGATTTAGTATTTGTGGTAGTTGACAAGTTTTCAAAGATGGCACATTTCATCCCATGCCAGAACACCCATGATGCACTCCACATTGCTGACTTGTTCTTCAAAGAGGTGGTGAGGCTACATGGTTTTCCAAAGAGTATAGTCTCAGATCGTGACACAATTTGTTGGATACTTTTGGAGGACCTTGTGGAAGAAGTTGAAAACAGAGTTGAAGTTTAGTTCTGCACACCATCCCCAAACTGATGGACAAACTGAAGTTGTGAACAGGAGTTTGGGTAACCTACTAAGATGCTTGGTAGGAGATAAACCAAAGGGATGGGATTTGATCTTACCCCAGACAGAATTCGCTTACAACAATTCTGTCAATAGAAGCACTGGTAGATCACCATTCTAGATTGTGTATGGAAGTAGTCCTAGGACTACTCTAGAATTGAGAAAGATGGACCAAGAGAAGAAGACAAGTGCTGAAGCTGAAGACTTTGCAGAACACATCAAGAATATGCATGAGAAGGTAAAAGAACACATTAACAAGATGAATATGCAGTATAAGGCTAAGGCATATCAAAAGAGGAGGTATAAGGAGTTTCATATTGGTGATGAAGTGATGGTCCACTTGAGGAAAGAAAGGTTTCCAGTAGGAACCTATAACAAATTGAAGATGAAGAAGTTCGGTCCCTGTCAAATTTTGAAGAGGCATGATTCAGGGAACGCATATGAGGTAGAGTTGTCGGATGGATTCAACATTTCCTCTGTATTCAACATTGCAGATTTGACAAAATATCATGAGGGTGGCACAATGGAAGTACCAGCAATGGAACAATGTGGTATTCCAGCACTTACTTCAGAAAAGGAGGAGATCGAAGAAATCTTGGATAGCCGTGTGGGAAGGAGTACCAGAAATAGGCAATATGAAGAATATCTGGTGAAGTGGAGAGGAAGGCCTATGGAAGATTTATCCTGGTTGTCTAAGGCAAAGGTTGACCGTTTGGATTTTCCTCAACCATCTGAGAAGTGACGGGGTCACTTTTCAAATTACCCTACATGTCTGATGCAGGAGCATCCAGTGGTGTAAGGGCAATCCTACATCACCCAAAAATATATTTACTTTCATTTAGATTTTTTTTGTAGATGTTTTTGCATTTTTGGATGCCCTTTTCGTCGAAGAAGAATTCCCAACTTTCAAAACTGCTTTTCTACTTTTTCTGCTCGACTACTATTTTTAGCAGGTATGATTTTGCAGGCGTGAGGAGACAGAAATTTAAGGGAAGCTTCAAGACAGAATAATAAACACTTTGGTGAAAGAATCAGGCAAAGATCATTCCCGGTTCAAAAGTTATTCAAGTTTCAGTTTCTGCTTTTTGCCCTACAAAATCTTCGGAGCTAATTTTGAGGGACTTAAAGGCTCCGGATGGGCCTGAAAATTGGCAAAAAACAAAAGTGGTTAGCCTTTAGGCCCCACTTCCTAGCACTTCATTTTCGCAAGACCTTTCCAAAAAAGTATTATCATTGAAGATCTGACGGTTAGATCTTGAGTTAGGGCTTCCAGAAGTTGGTGCATAATAAGAATGTTGTTTTTGGCTCCAAACAGAGAATTGGGCTATTTATGGGGTAGTTTCTAATTTTTGTGGGTAGTTTTTTGGGGAAAGAAGATCACATGCTGCAAATAGGAGGATTTCTATAGTTTCTTTCTGTAATTTGCATGTATTGCAAAACTTGAGGATTGGAGATCCTCTGCATGTAAGAATTTCATATTTTGAAAATAATAAGAATCTCTGGTTTTTCTGTGTGATTTTCTTGTGTCTTGGGTTGCACCCTCATCATTCCCATAACAATACCAAACACTTTTGACCATGATGTCATGTTAACTATTTAAAAATTATCCAAATATTTGAGGTATTTTGAATCCATCATGCATACTCTTCTACGACTCTTATCCTTTGAAGTGCATTATTGGTAATGTCCTTATATGTGTTTGTGCCTTTAGTTTTGAACAAATAATAAGTCTATACACATTAATATCTATAGGTGGGTTTCATCTAAAAAGATATATCAAGATGAATTGAATTATTGGAAGAGGAATGTTCTACTTTTGATGTTTGATATTCAAATGTACTTCCCTCTAAGCTTTTTCAATTCTCAGAAGACCTTGTACACCTAGTAGAATAGATTGAACAGTGTGGTCCTTTCTATATTAAGATAATGTGACTCATAGAGAGATATATAAAGGTTCTAAAACAATTTGTGAAGAAAAATGCTTGATCGAAAGGGTCCATAGTTGAGGGGTACATGGTTTCTAGCCAATGATTTATTTGAGTGAGTACTTACCTGAATTTCATCTTGAAGCTCCTTGATTATGGGATTATAACCAATCTCAATCATTTTAAGGAGAAAAATTAGAGGGTCAAGGGATTTTAAAAAGGATAAAAGGTATATAAGAATGTTTGAAGTAATAGTTTTTATCTTAAATTTTATAAGACATAGTTTTAAAGCATTATTAATTCATTGAATAATTGTATTCTTCATTGTAGATGCTAAGGAGTGGGAGTCATTATATTTGTATGTTGCATACAATTCTAACTTTATGTTGGAATGGATGGAGAAATACACTGAACAAAAATAATTAGAGGATAAAAAGACATGAACCAATGTATATAATAGACATGGTCAAAACACTGTTTGAGGACTTCCTACAAGCCATAAAAGAAAATGGCCAGATAAATGCTTGTGAAATTGGTTAAAGACCAATATTGAACAAAAGGCAACAAAAAGGAAGAATAAAGTGACAAAACAACTAAATTTTGTTAAAGGATCTAGAAATGGGGACATGATATATATATATTAACATATTTGAGGTATTCAGTGATTTTGTCTTTTAATTTTTTTTATCCTTGAATCTAATTAGTTAATATTTATATAAATTTAGTTATACAAAGGAATGTGGAATTTCAGCATCATTTAAGGTATTCAGGATCTAGAAATGGGGACGCGATATATATATATATATATACATATTTGAGGTATTCAGTGATTTTGACTTTTAATTTTTTTTATCCTTGAATCTAATTAGTTAATATTTATATGAATTTAGGTATACAAAGGAATGTGGAATTTCAGTCATCATTTTTGCATCAAAAAGGTTGATGGGAAGAGACAAACTTATGATTGTGGAATTTCAGCATCATTTAAGGTGGAAAGTCATTCACATGCAAATAATAGACAACCAATCACAAAAACACTTCACTATTATGGAGTGTTGGAGGATATTATAGAGCTCAATTTTATATCTTTCAAGAAAGTTATATTTCGTGTTCAATGGTGCAAGCATACCAAAGTGGGTGAAGACAAAACTATATTGTTGCACAAGAATGGATTCCATATGATTAATACATCTAGATTTGAATCCACTTCTGAACCTTATGTGTTTCCAAATCAATGTGACAAGATATTTCTCATTCCAAATTTAGAACAACTTGGTTGGTCATTCATGATTGATTATGTTCCAAGAGGGTGAAGAGTAACATTTGTTCAAGATGTAGAGGATCATGATTTACTTGAAGATGTAGAAGTCCCCCCTTGAAGATATAGATGGCCAAGATGGAGATGATGATAAATTTATTTTCAATTATGTGTATGACCAAGATGAAGATCATAACAAGTTTACTGAAGTGTTTGAAGGATAAGAGTAACCACATAGACATCAAGTCCATGAAAATGATAAATTTATCGATTTTCATTTATCTGTAGCTGAAGGTGAAGACCATGAAAACTATGGTATTAATTTATTTATGGATTTAACACCCATCAATGATAGTGCATTTATACCAACAGATGAGGAAATTTCATGTGAGAATGACATTGTTTGATCACCATGTTTACTTTAAGATGGTTGTATTAGTGGATGTTTGTAATGTCAATGAATATAGCTTATATTTTTTTTCAATTGGATAAGTTGTTTCATTTTATTTTATTACTTGAAAGACACTTTTTTATTTTTAAGCTTTTCAAAATCAACACCTACACACTTTATGTAATTGACACCTAGGCAAGACAAACACAATACCATAAAACTAAAAAAACTTTGAAAATTAAGAATTGTTTATATTTTTCTTATGTATTGAAACATAATGAAAATTATGATTGTTATTGTTCATGTGCTAGTGAATTTGACTTGTGTTATTAATATCACTTGCATATGTTCTCTAATTAATATTTTTTCATTTTATGTTATTATGTGTTTCTTTAAGAATGTGTTTATGGGTGTTCCTGATTCTACTATGGGGGATCCATTGATTGTAAATGGTCTAATTGAAATGCTAAGGAATAGGCAAGGGAAAAACATTACTATGATGGTGCATGAGGTAAGTTTGAAAATTTTATTTTATAAGTTTAAAATTATCTTATGTTCCATATTATATTATATTAATTTATGTTTGTAGAATGTAGACCATCTTTAAAATTGTTCCAACACCTATCATGCCTTTTAGTACATCTAGTATTATGCCAATGGTAATATTTGATCTGGATTCTTGTATATTTAATTAACTTATTTCACCTTTTGTATTTTGTTAATATTTGTGTTTTTTCCATAAAGTATTTCTAGAGTAACTCCACCGAGAATGCATCTTGTTTGCATGCAAGATCTGATTATGCCATCTAATACACCCAATGTTATACAAAATGTAAGATTCAATCATATGCTTGTGTGGGTTTTATTATACATTATTTCTCCTATTATACCACTTTAATATTTATATTTGTGCATTGCAGGATGTTTTAAGAAGATATGTCATGCTCTCTACATCTAATCCAAAAAAACCTATCACAAGAATGACATCAAACACAATACCTCGTAACATTCCCTCTACATCAAACATGGATGCTTCTAGTATCCATGTTGAAATAGACATGTAACCCTTGTTAGGAGTACACCACAAATAAATAATCCATCAAGTCTAGGTTCAGTCAAAATTCTCCTACTAATACCTTAACAAGTTTCCTTGATGATTTTTATATAGCACAATCAAGAATACTAATGCTCCTACCAAAAACTTGAAAATGTTGAAACCAGGAAATAAATAATAAAATAAATTGAGTTATGGTAGAGGACATTGTTGGAGAGTGCAGGGCTTACTTCAAATAAATAGGTAAAATTTTCTAGAAATATTAACTTATTATTTCTTTTCTAGTTCATCATTGATAATTACATGGTTGTTTGATGATCTCATTGTAAATACAAGAAATAAATGACAAAGTGACTAATGTACCTATTGAGGTATCTACCTTAAACCCGAACACTACAATAATATCCTCAATGACTACAAAAATAATGCAAGAAGTTACAATCTTGCTCACCTTAGAAGGAAATGTCTTGAATGATGAAATGGGGTTAAAATTTTCACTTTATTTTTCATTGTGCAAAACAATTATTTTTCAATACCATTCAAATGGATTGGAGGAAGCAAGCAAATGCTAAGAAAGATGAACCTTTTTAAATTTTTCATAATATCATTTGGAAATCCTAGTTTTAATAAGGAAATTATTTTAGATATTGCACGAAAATATATTCATTCTAAACGAGACAATTTAAGATCGAAGCTAAGATGAGATGAACTTATGAAATATGCCAAATTTAAGAGGAAGACCCACATTAATCTAAACTATAGGCCATCTACACAAGGAATATCTAAAAGATGCCTTCAAAATACAACAAAAACAACCCAAGCTAGGGTGTCAAGTATTAGATCCCATAAATTAGGATTTGGTGGGTACAACAACATTTGTGGTGGTTTAGTAAGTGAATATTTTCATTTAATGTATTCTCTATTTCATAAAGAAAGTCATGAAAAACTTGTGAGTTAATTGTATCTTATGAGTCATTATACCTTGTAAATTTGGTTATATTTGTTTATGTAGGTTCACCAATTTCAAATGGAAGCTTCAAAAGAAGACATAAAATATGCTTTACTACATGGCTCCCAAGGCCTTTAACAACATATGCCAAATTGAGGGGAGAAATTAGTTATTGATCACGAATTTGAGGTGAGTTCATTTGCATGATGGGATTGTTATCACCTAAGTATTCACCCCTGCTAAGTTGTAGAAACTTAGCATACTAGTGAATCATTGGATCTCTTCCAAGTTTGTGGGTCACCTATGACAAAAGAGAACCTCTAGAGAGGGTCAGTTCCCTTGATACCTCACCTAAAATGAACTAAACTATATTTTTACTGAGAAAAAGGATAGAAGGATGACATGAATTAAAATCTACCTATGTGGGTGATGCACCAAAATGGTTGTAACTTGCATTGTTGTTCTAGCACACATTTTCCCAAATTCTCAGCTAATATTCACACAACCCAACTATTTAACATGCTCATCCATAAGTATTCCATAAGAAAGCTAAAATGCTTACAATTTTTTAGAAAGAAACTAGGTGTGTTTTCACAAATAAAGAATTTTAACCTTAATTTTTGGCATATGGCATGTAAGTGTTGTCATTGATGGCAACCTACGTAACCTTAATGGCATTCTAATTCTTACATTCAGTTTGCAGTATAGTTTTTGTTTATATCAGTAGAACAGAGTAAAGAATAGGGCATCTAGTTACAGGCATAAAAGTTGGTTTGAACACCTCACCGAATACATATTTTGGGTTGTGGATCTCTCAGGAAGGTTTTTTGATGTTTAGAATACCTTGGTGAAGGATTTGTTTGATGCACACTCTCTGGTATGTGATCTAGGAAATCTGGTGCACTAATTTGTTGGTTATCTATGCTATAAGGCCGACCCAACGAATATAGTAATTATGGATGTATAAGGAGTAATTAATTAAATATATTTGTGCTTGATTAAGTTTTGTTTGGGTACTCTCTTTGTCTTAACAGACTTTGGAGGATGTGCATAAAGTATTAGTGGTGGATCTAGCCGACAAGATGAAATTAACTTAATATTTTATAAAGTCGACTGATGAATGAGTAAATCCTTGTTAGCGGATATATATGACATCGGTTCTATCATTTTGGTATGTAGAGTGTGTGGTTAGAAGCAAAGAAGTGTGCTAACATGAAAATATATGTGTGGTGTGAAATTCAGCAGAATAATAGTGCGAAATTGTCTAGGAGTTGAGTGAAGATTAGAGCGGAGTAGAGCGAAGAGAAGAATTAGCTTGCAGATCCAAAATTCAATCTATGAGCTTCATTGGAACTATCACCTGGTATAAATAGATGCTATCATCTCAGTTCAACCTTCAGATGGTCTTAATCTAAACTTTTGTATGGAAGTGAGCCTTTTCTTTTGAGCAGTGAGCTCTAGGTAGTGTGCTTGAATTCAAGTGCATTATCTTTCATAAACAATTATATTTGAGTACTCAAATTGTGGATTAACCTCCACTATGGTTTTTCCCCTAACAGGGTTTCCACGCAAAAATTTGTGTGTTATGGTGTCATGAATGATTACTTTGAATGCATGTATATTTTCTTTAATGCAATGTTGAAATGGTTTCAAGTTTCAGATTGATGAAATTTAAAAAAATTTGAACACTAATTCACCCCCCCTCTCAGTGTTCCCTTGAGTCCAACAATTGGTATCAAAGCACAGTTCCTCTGAAGAAGTTTCACAACTTGATGTGGATCTTGGAATGTAATGGACTTTGATGGTCTTCAGCAACAGCTTATGTTGGCACTTGATGACCTTGATCAATCTAAAGCAGAAGTTAATGATTTGAAAGCCTTGATAATTGCTAAAATCAAGAATCCTATTACAAAGTACATTGCACATGGAATAGCATACAAAATATTCTACAGAAATCAAGAAGGAGCTACATCCATTGGTGCAATCTACATTTCTCACAAGATGATAATTGAAGGTCAAGACATTGACCTATGTGGGTTGTTAAAGGATCAATTCATGGAGAATGTACAAATGGCAAAGGAAACAGGCTATCCTTTCAAGTTTGGCAGTTTGATTACATGTTTAGTAATGTATTTCTTGAATTGTTTGCTGAAAATCGACAATGTGGTATGGAAGGCAAATGAACCGATATGCAAACAAATATATTCATATTCTAGGAGCTTGGTCAATTGGGTTTAGAATTTGAAATTTTCTTTAAGAAAAATCTTGAAAAGTGTGTTTCACTCAATATTTCCCTTCCGATTGAGCAATGCAAGATTAGATTATAAAGATTACAGAACATTCTACTCGATGAAATGATTGAATGTAGCAAAGAAACATTGAATTCTGAAGCACAACAAAAGGAAGTTGGTGAAGTTATCTCTCACTTGAAGGAGCAATTTAGACTATCCCTTTCCAAACTAAAGAAGAAAATGAATGAGTTAAGGAAATGCATAAACTCAACCACTAGCATCTGCAACTATTGCATCCATTGGCCCCATGCAGCCAGTAATTACAAAGAGAAGTTGGATCAAATTGAAATAGAGTTGAATGGCATTGGAAAAACTTTTGACATATCTCAAGATCTAGATGGCAGCGTCAAGAAAAGAATCTGAGAGCTACAGCTAGCACACACAAAAATTCAACTCTCCAAGAACACTCTTGTGGACACTTTTTGGAAGGTAAAGGATCTAACCGAATACATGTTGGAGCAGATGGTGGAAATATTGAGGAATGGTGAGAAACTGGAAGACGCAATTAAAATTCCTGAATCTTCAACTGAATTTGTTAACAAGACTTCCAAGAATAATAGTTTTATCATTATCATTAGAATCACTATAGATGCTTGGAAGAAATTCCTTCTGGAAGTGAAGAAAAACCATAAGATAATCTTCTAAAGATAACAGTTAGTTGTTTTCAAGTTTTTCAAGTTTTGATCAAAGGAGGAGAACTATCAGCATATATGTGTTGAAGTTTTGGAGCTTTAAGGATTTTGAACACGTGTTTTGTCACTATTTTGTCATTGTTCACTTTTTGTCTTTTTGGCATATGGTTTCCATGCTTTGTCATTGATGTCAAAGGGGGAGAGAATGCAGTTAAAAATGCCTTATGGGGGAGATAATGCCTTATAAATCTCAGGAGGAGAAAGTGCAAATTTTTTTTGGTAGTATACCTATAATGATTATGAAACTTAGTCATTTTTCACTAAGTGTTGTCATCAATACCAAAGGGGGAGATTTTTGGCATATGGCATGTAAGTGTTGTCATTGATGGAAACCTAGGTAACCTTAATGCCATCCTAAGTCTTACATTCGGTCTACAGTATAGTTTTGGTTTCTATCGGCAGAACATAGTAAAGAACAAGGCATCTGATTATAGGCATAAAAGTTGGTTTGAACACCTCACCAGATATATATTTTGGGTTTTGGATCTTTGAGGAAGGTTTTTTGATGTTTAGAATACCTTGGTGAAGGATTTGTTTGATGCACACTCTTTGGTACATGATCTAGGAGAGCCGGTGCACTAATTTGTTGGTTATTTGTGCTAGAAGGTCGACCCGACGAATATAGTAATCATGGATGTATAAGGAGTAATTAATTAAATATCTTCATGCTTGATTAAGTTTTTTTTGGGTCCTCTCTTCGTCTTAACTGACTTTGGAGGATGCACATAAAGAATTAGTGGTGGATCTAGCTGACAAGATGAAAGTAACTTAATATTTTATAAAGTCGACTGATGAATGAGTAAATCCTTGTTAGCGGATATATATATGAGATCGGTTCTATCATTTTGGTATGTAGAGTGTGTGGTTAGAAGTGAAGAAGTGTGCTAACATGCAAATATATGTGTGGTGCAAAATTCAGCAAAATAATAGTGTGAACTTGTCTAGGAGTTGAGTGAAGAGCAGAGCAGAGCAGAGCGAAGAGTAGAATCAGTCTACAGATCTAGAATTCAATCTATGAGCTTCACCAGAACTATCACCTGGAATAAATAGATGCTATCATCTCAGTTAAACCTTCAGATTGTCTTAATCTAAACTTTTGTATGGCAGTGAGGCTTTTCTTCTGAGCAGTGAGCTCTAGGCAATGTGCCTGAATTCAAGTGCATTCTCTTTCATAAACAATTATATTTGAGTACTCAAATTGTGGATTAAACTCCACCGTGGTTTTTCCCCTAATAGGGTTTCCATGCAAAAATCTGTGTGTTATGGTGCCATGAATGATTTCTTTGAATGTGTGTATCTTTTCTTTAATTTAGTGTTAAAATGGTTTCAAGTTTCAGATTGATGAAGTTTAAAATTTGTTGAACACTAATTCACTCCCGCCCCCTCTCAATGTTCCCCTAATTCCAACATTAGTAAAATATCTTATGACCTATATGAGACATGTTCTTTTGCCTAAAAGTGTTGGAATGAGACAATATATTAGAGGATTTACAAATAAAAACCACAAAAATATATATTGATCACTCATATACACACATTAAAACAATTGTTGAGAAGGAAAGATCACATAATTTTTTATTGAAAAAAGTATTCTTACAACTATATACAAGTATGAAAACAAGCTTTATTTGTTGCTCCTACTATAAATAACTTTAAAACAAGTTGCAATACAATAGCTAAGAATAGATAGAACTCAATTTCTAAGTTGTACATTACCTCATATGACCTAAAAGAACCTTTTACAAGCTACAATGCTTTGCCAAAAATGCAAGAACTAATTATAAAGCAAGTTTCGATTGCCTTTTGTCTATCCTACGTTGGAGGAAAAGTAGGACAACATTAAAAAACATTGAATGACTTTCCAAATTTTACTCCTTTGAAGAATTCTCCCAAAAGGTTCCAATTAGGCGATGAGGGGAAGAAATGTTGACTTTTTAATTGTTTTCTCATATATATGCTCCTTGACCAACTAGATGCTTGCACGTGTTGTCTCATGTTCAAACTGCCTCCATATATGATCTCAATTGTTATACAAGTCACCAAACTGAGTCCTATATGCTTGCAATTATTTCTTTTACACCTCTTCTTGATGGTGGATGATTGATTGAACTACCTTCTAGATTTCTAGAACTGAAAAAATTGACCACTAAATCTCCTTATTTTACTCTTCAATACTTTGCATGGTAATAGGGCACACCTTTTCTTGTAAGACCCCTCTATTTTTCTCTTTTGATGTATTTTGATGTGATGGTATTCTCTTCAGATGTTATTATTGTGGCATGCTTTAGATTAGATTTGTGAACATTTGAATTAATGATGTTTTATGTTTTGATTATATTATTGATGTAAGATTCGTCAGTTGGTAATACTGTATTGGTGAAGGGGACAGGATTGCATCACTCGCTTACGAGCGCCCTGCAATTTCGTGATTTCCTCTTCATGGTGTGTTTTATATGATGCAAATATACATGTGCGATATACTTTTGTTCGCAGGTTAACAGGTACAGGACATCGACTCCACCTCATTTCACAGGGTTGAGCGTGCCCATTGCCCAATGACATTTGATTGGGAGATAGTAGCTAGGTTTCTCGTGTCAAGCCAACACCCTAGTCTTGAGTGTGTCGTCAGTTTTAGTCTGGTTCAGTTGTTTTAATATTGTCTTAATTGCCTTGATCTTATTATTTGCAAGTTAGAATGGTGAGTAAATGGCTTAAGTAGTTAAGTTGTTGATTAAATTAATCTGGTTATATCATGAAAAATGTTATTTTATTTATTGATTAATTTAATTTATAAAATAATTAAATCTTGGATTAGATTTATTTTATTAATTAATTAAATTAATTATGTTGAAATAAAGTTAGTTATGCATTTTGGAAATTAAAAGATATTTTGAATTTAAATTAAGATTGAAAATTAAAGAAAATGATTTAAATTTCTTTTTTAGAAAATTTTAAATGCAAAAATTGAAAAATAGAGATATTTTGAGATATTTTCAAAAAATTGACTTTGGGGGTTGAATAGATATTTTTTCATTTTTTTTGTATATTATTGGGATTTTTGGATAATTTTGGGTGTGGAATGAAGAAGATGATTTTGGTCTTGTTGATTGGCTTGGAAAAAAAAACTGAAATATGAAGAAGAAGGACTGCACCCTTTTGGATCTTCTCAAACTTATGGAAAACTGGTTTTCCTTTTTATTCAATTAAATTCATTTTGAAAAGAGTCACAAATTTTATTTTTTATTGAGAAATATATAAACTTTGTTGGATTTGCATGAAAAACCCATATTGAATCTGGTTTCGGAACTTCAAAATCTCTGATAGCATCAATGTTCTTTAAAAAAAAAATTGTAATATAACTGTATTTGATCATCTTGTTATTGTTTGTTCGATTTAATCGATGTGTATATATATATAGTTAAACATATATATATACCTACTTATTTAAATATCCTTTTGTTTTTGGGTTTTATTGTGAGATGTATAATTTAAAACAAAAAGAAAACCCTCTGTTTGAGTTCGGATTTTCGAAATCCGCAATAGGGTTTTTTTTTTTTTAAATGACAGTTTGTGGAGACTAGGGGCTCGACCCACAGCTGCCCCATGGGAGGCGTTGTGGGGAGCCACACCCAGCGTGCCCCACGTGACCCCCTTACCACCGCCACTGTAGCCCCCTCCCTCCTCCTTCGCACCGGTCGCGCCTTACTTGAAGGTCCGGTTGTGTGTAACACAGTCGGCACCCTTTAGGGGGAGCCGAGTGTGTTACCCATAGTTGGCCCAGGGTAGGGTCAGCAATATGTTCGCCGCCTTGTGAAAAAAAAATGGTCATCACCCTGCATAAAGTGCATTTTTCGCCTCCCCTCTCAAAAATGTGCACGCGGATCCCGAGGAATACCTTGCCCTAAATTTCATTTGGGTTTTTTTTTTTTAAATAAATAAAACATATAATATTTTAAATATTAAATATTGTTAAACAATATTGATATTATATTTTATAATGTTAAAATATTAATATATGTTCTTAATAAGCAGGTATATAATATGAAAATATTGTTAAATAATATTTTATATTATATTTTATAATAATAAAATATTATTATATATTATAAAGTGATTTAATTAGTGGCTTGTGTAAATATAATCGAGTAAATTTTAAATCTAAATGCAATAGTCCAATTATTGATTTTATTTTAAAATAATAATTTGGAAAGGGCAAATATTGGATTTAAGAGTAATATATATTTTTATATCGAGATTAAATGTTCTCAAAATGATTTATTTCACAAAGGAGTTGTAGATACTTTAAAATGGTATATTTTATAACGAAGGGGTAAAAGTTTATGTTATTATGATTTGCAAAAAATTAAGGATTAAATATTTGATTCTAAAATAATAGATGAATTAATGGATTTTAAAGTGATATATATATATATATATATATATATATATATATATATATATATATATATATATATTTTTGGGAAAAGAGGGAACATTCATTCATTTTGAAACAACATTTTCTAAAGGATTGAAATAAATGTCTATTTTATATTAAATTAGAAGCAATTAGAGAATGAAATATTTGGTGTATGTTTCATCTTTTGTTTGATAGAGACATTGTTCAACTCCATTTTATTAAATGCAATAAGGTATCGAAGGTTGACTAAGAAGTGGATTCAAGAAATCTAAAGTAGATTTAACTCTGATTAAATTATGTTTAAATGTAATTCCTTCTATCATCGCTTAGGGGAAATTAATTAGAAGGGTGTTAAATCTTTCAGATAGGGTTTTAAAGAGGTGGGTTGTCGTATCATGTTGTCAACCTATTTGGAATGGATGAATTCTTAATTTTCTTTGATGAATTTATCTTGTATGGAATGTATGTGTTCTTAATTTCTTAAGTAATTAAATGTTGTGGTTTCAATTCTTTAATATTGTTTGTGGATTAATAAGTAACCTCAGTCTCGTAACCTTAGAGGTTGTTGCAATGTGTAGTGAACTTGCATATTAATTATACTTTATAAGAAAAAAATTAGTTCGTTTGTGTAGTCAATTGCAACTTCCTCTAGGGTTGCGTGGTGGGGCATTACACATGGTATCATAGCCTCAAGTTCATACACTGGGTTATTTGGGAACATTTGTGCCCACTAGGTTGTCCCTGTGAATCTGTTAGTGGAATTGTTAAGTGATCACCTTTTCATGGCTTTTACTTTAGCATGATGTACTATGTGGAAAAGAGTAGCCTGAAAGTAACCTGATAAAAGGTTATGGTTGGAAATTTTTGTTACATATTCCATGGGTTATGAAATTGGATATCCCTGTGGGATTTTGTGTATGTAGTTGTACCCCTGTAAATGTAAGAAACTAGTAATTGTATCTTATTTGAGAGTTGTGAATACCCCGTACTTTCTTTGTGTATCCATACGATGGTGATACTTGGTACCCATCCTTGAGGAAAAGTTACGCCTTGGTGTGGGATTTACCATACTATTAGGTGTGTGTGCATGTTTGTTACCTGATTGAGGGCCAACCTATGTGTGGTTGAAACTTATATAATAGAGTAGCCAAAAGTAGTTCTTTTTCTTTTGGTTCTCTAGATCCTCAATCTGTAAAGGGATAGTAGCCACCATAAGTTCCTTGGGTGGAGTGTGTAGTGTACGCATATCACGACACAGAGCGTCTTAGCTCAACCAATCCCGAGGAAACATAACCACTACTTTCCCTTATAATGGATTAGGATACTTGATCCATAAGTGTTAACCTAATCCCCACTGATTTGAGTACAGTAGCATAGGTATGTTAGCTATGCCTGGACATCCATGGAGGCATTGATCTGGCATAGCAAGTAAACCTCGTATGTATGAGAGGTGAGACTCGGAACCCCATAGTGATGTTATCGTATTGCATCATGTATATATACCATATCTTACTTGTGTTCCGACATGATGTACTGGATACAATGCCACACTCGACTAGTTTTTCGACACAATGTTGGTGTTGATGTTGTGTGATGACACGATTGCCACGTGTGTAGACACATGAAGGCGCATTATGAGATTTTCTTTGTCAGCCTACTTGTGTGATGAGCGTTATGGGGCCTCAACACTTGTAGAGGGATACTCATGGTTGCCTTGACCATATTGGAAGAGTAGCATATGGGTAGATCCTAGTCATGTATACCTCTGGCTTCAACGAGTACCTACGTTTGCCTTCTCCACGAGGTATCGCTATGCGGGGAGTGTTTTGCGCGTGCCTACTTCCATGGAGCCACAGGCACTCTGCCATGCGGCAAATGACCAGTACGTGCCTTGTTTCGACTGGCATATGTCCATGCTGTGCATTGACACAATGCAGGGTGTAGCCGAGGAGTACACCCTATGCCATGTGGTTGACATTTTCACTATGCACCACATGAGGGACTATCGCGATAGTCAGACGTTGTTTCCACCTTCCTCGTTTGGTGGCTAGTATCTAGTCACACAATGTTGTACAGTGCAATTTTAAATTTTGTGAACTTTCTTTTGGTTATTGATGATTTTTCAATTGATTGTGAGGGCTGACACTTTGTTATATTTGATTGTGAAGGTTTAGCCACAACTTGTGATCTTATTTTCTTATGAACCTAGTGGTTATATATTTGATTCAGTGTTGGAATTATGCACATTTATTGCCTTCTTGTTGAAATTGAACTTTAATTTTCTCTTCTTTATGAACTTGGTGGCTAAGCTAGTTATCTTGCTGTTTTCAATGTCAGCTATATGTCATATTGTGAATTCATCTCCAAGGACGTATGAGACAAACTTGGTGAGTGCATACGAGGAAGTAGGCACAAGAAACTTAGAGGATGGAGGTATGGGAGGCTGTTATGCAGCTAGGACCCACTACTCACCTATGTGTGATGACTATCTCTTGGAGGCTAATCACCTTACACAACAAGAGACAAGTCATGGTGGTCTTGTTTGGATGGTTTCACTTTATGTATGACCTAACACCATCAAGCCATTGATTGAGAGATATTGTATGTGAGATGGATATTAGCTCTCGGCTTATGGTTTTTGTGAGATGGATATTGGTTCTTGGTTCATGGATTCTTCTATCATGGATTGTTATGTTGCTTACTGGTGTCCAGATGGACCCTTGTGTAGCCTTGTGATGCATATGGATACATGTGTGTATTATGTGTGTTAATCCATGGTTGTGTTTTTGGAGACTTGGTTGGTGGTTGCTTCACATGTTGTCTTGGTTGGATTGACAGTGTACTTGGCTCGAGTTGATGTTGTTTTATGTTGAGGTTTTGAGTGGTTCAGTTTGGAACTCTTGGCTTTGTGTGATTGTATGGAGTTTGCACTACGGGTTTTGCAAGCTTCCAGGAGTAAGCTTGAACCTAGGGGGGGAAGGATGTAAGACCCCTCCATTTTTCTCTTTTGATGTGTTTTGATGTGATGGTATTCTATTCAGATGTTATTATTGTGGCCTAAGAGTGAGAGGGAGAGAGAGAAAGAGAGAAAGGCCTAAGAGAGAGAGAGAGAGAGAGAGTTGAGAGGGAGAGAGAGATTTGACAAGGAGACAGTGAGAGAGAGACTTGAGAGGGAGAGAGGTAGAGAGAGACTTGAGAGGGAGGGAGAGAGGGAGAGAGAGAGTCTTGAGAGAGAGAGCTAAGAGGGAGGGAGAGAGAGAGAGGGAAGGGGGGGAAGAGAGAGAGAGTGTGTGTGTGAGAGAGAGATTTGAGACACGCACAAACACACACAAAGATTTGAGAGGGAGAGTGTTTTCTCATGTTGGGACCCTTTAGAATAAGAAGTGATGCAACCATCAAATAAAACCATTACAACTTAGTTCAATATTCATGCCATTAAAACCTTCAAGCTTAATAAAATGTCATTAGATCCTTCATGTAAAAGGTATAAAATAATCATGAATAAGAATCATTATCTTTCAACCATAATACATAAATAAGAACATTATATACACCATAGGGGTTTGATGCAACCTTCAAACAAAATCCTTACAAGACAACAAGATACATGTCCATTAGATTGTTCATGTGAAATCTATATAATAATCATGATCAACAAATAAGACATCACTCAACCATGATGCATTTACAAACACTATATATGCACACTATATATGAACAAACACTAAATTAATAGATTATTTAATATTTATTACTAAATTTTTGTCTCATCATTATACTACTATCTTCATAAATTCAACATTAAAAATATCCATCCAACCAAATTCTTTATAAAATATCCATCCAATGAAATTCTTTATAAAATATCCATCCAAGATCAAATTATTTATAAAAATAAGATCATTGTTAGCGTGAATTACAAAATTCAATAAGATCATTGTCTTATTAGAGTGTTGTGGCTCTATGTTGCATCTCTTCATTTATTTTTGTTTTCTTTTTTAGAATGAGATTGACTCCTCTCCAGCCATCATTGATGGTCATCTAGCTCCACATCAATGGACCTAATTGCATCAACAACATTTTGTAATGTAGATGCAAAACGCCTCAAATATGGTGGAATACATTCTTCATTCTGAATAGCGTTAGATTGATCTTGAATGGATCTAACATTCACATCAATTTGTTCTCGCAAGCGAGCACCATTAGCTATAGGTGGTGAAGGTGGGGGGTTATGAGGTGGAGTGGGTGGAGGTGGAGTGGGTGGAAGTGAAGGGTGTGGATCTATGATTTAGATATAAGTGAACTTGCATTAAATTTTTAATTTAAAAATGTAAGATACATGTTTAAAAAACCCCTTAAACCATTCAATATAAATTACTTAATTGAATACAAATGAAAAAATGTGTAAAGCTCATTGATGTCAAAGGCATGTAAATTAAAAACAAATAATTATAATACGTGAAATCTTATAAAAAAATATATTAAATTTTTACCTCGTTGCAATGTGGAAGTGTTAAGCTCCAAATTGCTAATACTTAGTGAATCTGGATATGTATAGTTAGTAATAGTTAAACAAAACTTGTCCCAATAGCCATAGGGAAATGGGAAAAGTTAATGGATAATAATTGATGGGCTATGTAGGAGGCTATCATACAATATGATAGCCTCCTACATATCCCATCAATTATTATCCATTAACTTTTCCCATTTCCCTATGCCTACTAGGACAAGTTTTGTTTGGTTAGTACTAACTATGGATCCAGATTCACTAAGTATTGACAATTAAGAGCATGCCCAACAAGGGTCCTTTCTATTTTGAGAGCTAAGGAGAGCCAAATGAATTAAAGAATTAAAAAACAAATTGTTTAGCAAAGAAATACTAACTTAAGAATAAGAAACAAAGCAAGAATTTAAGATACACAAGAATAAGTGATAAAGAAGAAGGAAAAATAGACAAGAATGTAAAACGGTTTAAATAAATGCAAAAAGGGGGTTATGAAGGTTCAATTTTTGTGTTTGATGTTTTTTTTCCACTAACAAGGGTTTCAATTTTTTTTGTAAGTTTAGATTGAAATGAAAAAATTCAACTAAACTACAAAGAATACAAAAAAAAACCTAAATTAATCACTAATTAGAAAAAAAAAATAGAAAAAAATGCAAAGAAAATAATTCAAACACATATCTGGATCACGTTGGAGGTCACTACTCAACTGGGATCATCGTAAAAATGAGATAGGGTTTAGGTTTTTAATTCCTCAACAAAATGAATATTTGTTTCTTTCTAGTATATTGGTATAGTTTGAAGAAGGTTCAAATCTAATACAGTTGGTAACAGATATTTGTTTTCCATGTATTCTAAATATATAATAAATGTATTATATTATATAAATATATCATAATATATACTATATATACTATATATTATATAATATATAATATATATTAAATATATCATAGTATATATTATATATATACTATATAATATATATAATATATATTAAATATATTATATATATACTATATAATTTATATAATACATAGTGAGAGGGAGAGTCGAAGAGAGAGAGAGAGGGAGAGGGATAGTGGGAGAGAGGGAGAGAGGGAGAGGGAGAGTAGGAGAGTGGGAGAGAGGGAGAGAGGAAGAGTGGGAGATAGGGAGAAAGAGGGGGAGAGTGGGAGAGAGAGTGGGAGAGAGAGAGGGAGAGGGATAGTGAGAGAGGGAGAGAGAGATGGAGGGAGAGTGGGGGAATGAGGGAATGGGGGAGAGAGAGAGAGATACTTGAGAGAGAGAGAGAGAGAGAGAGAGAGAGAGAGAGAGAGAGAGAGAGAAAAGGGAGAGAGAGAGAGGGAGGGATAGGGATAGAGAGAGAGACCTGAGAGAGAGAGAGGGAGAGAGAGTGTTGGCAATACAAGGATAGACAACTAAGAGGGGGGTGAATCACTTGTTACCAAAATAAAAATTATACAACTTTAATCAACCTTATATCACAAATATGATAATTAACAGTGCAAGCATTAAATCAACAACACATCACGGACACATGAACACCAATATTTTATATGTGGAAACCCTATTAGGGGAAAAACCATGGTGGATGTTAGTCCACAAGCTTATACCCTGTTATAAGTATAATGAAGAATAAAAAGGAATGCACTTGCATTGAGGTGCACTACCTAGAGCACAGTGCTCAAAGGGAAGGCTCACTGCCTTACATACAATAATCAGATTAAATCCATCTGATGAAGTTGAACTGAGAAATTAGCTTCTACAAAAGCCTGATTACAGTTTCGGTTAGGCATACAAAAACTTCTTCAAAATATTCCACCCTCTACTCAAACTCTTCCACACTCTGCTTTGAATGATTTGACCTTTATTTGCACATGTACATCACTTGTACACTTGATCACTTTTCCTAAATCGGGAAAAAAATATTATATATATATATATATATATCCGCTAAACTGATTTTCATCCACTATTCAGTCGACCACAAATAAAGAATAAATTACAACTGTCGACCTTGATACATGAATAAATTACAATGTGCACCAACACAAGTCGGTCACAACATAGTGAGGACCCAAACAAACACCTCCAAACAATAAAATATTAATCCTTATAGATCCGCAACATGCTAACACCATCATGTTGGCCAAGAACATGAAAACTTGGGCACACCTCGAAAAGATCTTCAATCACGAACACTTCAATCAATGCAGATGTATAGCAAGGATAGAGCATGATCTAGACTCATCCATGAATGTCACAGGTACATGCGCAACACATGAAATTTCCAAAATTGCATCTGCTTCAACCAAGAACACCATCTACAGAAACTGAATAACTGTAGGCACACAGATCTTCATAACTTCCACAAGACTTGATGCGAACCTCTAAAACTTTCAGAAAAAATACTAGAAAGCTTCAACAACAAACCCTTTGAAGCGCACCTTCATATCTTCAACATACAAAGATTTCCAACATTCTGACCTTCTTAGCACCACTGGTTGCATATACTATATTTTTTACAATTTTCTCAATATCCTTGTCATATACAGCCTTAAGTAGAGTTAATGCTAATAGTGTTGACATAAATGACAACCACAACATCCAACAAAGAGACATGGAGGGAGGGATAGGGAGAGGGAGAGTTGGAGGGAGAGTGGGAGAGAGGGAGAGTGGGAGAGAGATAAAAAGAGAGAGGGAGAGAGGGAGAGAGAGGGAGGGAGGAAGGGAGAGAGAGATAGAGAGATGGGAGGAGGGGGTGGGAGATTGGGAGAGGGGGGAGGGAGAGGGGAGAGGGAGGAGAGGAGAGGGAGGAGGAAGAGGGAGAGTGAGAGAGAGAGAGAGAGAGAGGGAGGGAGGGAGGGAAGGAGAGAGGGAGAGTGGAAGAGAGAGGGAGAGAGGGAGAGAGGGAGAGAAAGGAGAAAGGAGAAAGGAGAGAGGGAGAGGGAGAGGGAGAGGGAGAGAAAGAGTGGGATAATATATAATATTAATATATAATATATATTTATATATAACAAATATATAGATCATAACAAATAATAATTCTTAAAACTAAAGTATACGAATATTTGTTTATAAGGGATATCTATTATGTTTGTAATAGGTTATAAAGATTGACTTGCACGAGAATCAATATATATTAATATATATTATATATTAATACATAGTAATATAAAATATAATAGTATATATTATATAAATATATATAATAAATTAATATAGTATATGAATATATAATAAGTATATATATTATAACGTATAATAATTCTTATCAGTAAAGTAAATGAATATGTGTTTCCTTTGCTATAGGTTCTAAAGGTTGTCGCTGCTCATACAAGACATAACATGGACAACAATTTTGTGATTCTACACTACCAGTTCTGAACATGGGAAACAATGTTTGGTTTAAACTTGATATATTGTCATTTCAAATGGTACACAACTCTATCAACCCTGGATACCTCTCAAATTTACCCTAAAATGACTCTATATTACCTACCAAGGCTATAAATCAATTTCTACTGTAAAAACTTCCATTTCCATACCCATGCAACAGTGACAACCTTATACTTTCCTCTCAATTACATGTTTCCATTGGCACTATTATTCATCAGTAGTCACCCGATCTCCACAACCGCCTAGGTTGCTTAAATTTTTTTCTATGTTTCTTATAGGATTTGAAAATAAATGGATTTCTTTAATTTTCTCTATTTTAATTTGGTTTATCTACAAATTGAATACTTTTTTTTTCTCTTAAAAAAATATCTTGGTTGATCATGTGTGTAGGTCTGAAAGATGATGATTTTAAAACTAATATTTTTAAAGAAGATTTTACTTATATAGTGCCCATATACAGGTCGTAATTTAGCACAAGACTATAAGTTTTTACTACACACACACACACACATGTATATATATTATTTTGTAAGATCTCTGCTCACTAAACAGAAATAAGAGAATGTAAATAAAGCTTGTATCTCAGACTGAAGTCTTCAACAAAATAATCTAATTCAATTTAATTTATTCACTCCAATTTGCAACTAAATTAAAATTGATTTATGGCAGAGGTCTGCTAATATGAAGAAAGCACAACAACAAGTGAAACACTTAAGGAAAGGATATATGACAACTATTAAGTTGTATATAACATAAAATTGTTCAAAAACAAAAGTTTTAAACCCTCCAACAATAGATTTTATTAGATGTAGCTTTACATGCTACTTCTACCATCACTACAATTTACATTAAGATATTTAAATTAAAGATAATGCTAAGCAAAACAAATTAGTTTTGTTAGATGTAAGTTTAAATTCTTCGAACACAATTACAATTTATATGTAAGAAAAACATTTTAAGTCTATCAATGATGGCAACATATACACAAAATAGATTTATTTAAAGGTTGTTGAAACTTCCTAGCAAAAGAATATAAATTGATATAATCAATTTTCTCATAATGTTGCCAACACTTTTCCTACCTACCTCAAAATGCGTGCTTTGGAAAAGTGTTGGAAACATTATAAAAAAATTAATTATACGAGTTTATATTCTTTTGCTTGGATGTTTCAATTAATTACCTTTAAATAAATTAATTTTGTATATGTTGCAATCATCGGAGACTTAAAATATTTTTCTTAGATTTACATTTGGATTATAAATTAAGGTTTGTTGAATAAAATTATAAATATTTTTCTTCAAAATATAAAAATAGTATTCAATTTTTTTCCACTTCAATTTATCCTTTATGTTATTTAAATTAAAAAATGAAATCATACTCCCTAATTCGTTATTAAAAAAATATTTCTATTGCTTCAAGTGAGAAAGGAATCTGATCTAATTTGTTTGTAGGCAAGAGGGGAAGCAAAGTAATTTTGTAAATCAATTTGTAAAAACAAAAATAAAGAAAAGAACAACCAAATGATTAGAGATTTTATTTATTAATTTAAATGATGAAAGGTAGATGAATGGTGCAAACTTGGTGAGATTGAAGAAGCAAACAACATTTTGATCTTAGAATATTATATATCATTTAAAAATATTTTCACATAGAAACTTTAAAAAAAGGAATTTTAACAGATTTGAGGGCTGCAATGGCACTTCAATCAACAGATACAACACACGTGGACAGCATTTTGATATCATCTCTATGTATTATTGGAATGAAGATAGTTTAAGTAAGAAAATGTTTCTTTTGTTGAGATTTTAAAAAATGGTACTATTTGGTATTTGAGAGAAATATCTTGTAGATCTAATGGTGTTTCCTTTCAATGATCAAACAAGCTTTTTTTATTTTTATGGGGAAACAAATTTTTAGGAAGCCTTTGTGGTTAAATAGAGGTATTGTAGTTATCCTATGACTGCGATAAAAAGAAAGATTATAATTTAACTACAAAAATATGTTATTTGAAAGGTTTTATACTATGTAAGGGAGGCATTTATTTTTGTGGCATAAACCAAATAGTGATTTGGATATATGAGTGTTTTTAATGTTTGAAGAGACATAAGTTTTGGCTAAAAATAAAATGCAACCATATTATGCTCCATCCTAAAAAACGCATGAATTTTGACCATTTGCTACCATAGTGACTTTTCTCTACCCAAAATGAGAAATAAGTAGCGAAAGTCTTTAATTTCAATAATCTTATAATTCCTTTGATAAGTTCATTTCCATTCCATAAAATATCATAACTCCATTCATTAACATTGTTTAATCCACAAGATTATAAAAAAAATTGACTTATAGTCTTCAATAAGATTCATAAATCATCCAATTACATTCATCTTTCACGACATTGATAATACAAATACATTGTAAAAGAAATTTACAATTCAAGACTTAGGCATTCTGTTGCCTTAAGTTCGAGAATAATCATACAATAATGAAATATAATAGATATAAGAAGAAATATTCATTTGATCTTCAATCCAATAGCATATCTTCAATCATGAAGATGAGAACAAGGTTCAGGCACTTTTTCCGCCCAACCTCGAAGATTACGCTTCCCTGGAATTCTTTAGTCATTCAAAGAATACCCGACCCTACATGAATCGCTTAGCAAAAAGAAGTCGACAAGTAGGATGGAATCTGATGCATGCCTAGTATAACTAGTAATTCCACAAGCATTTTCACTTTTCTAATTCATTTAAGAAACAAGCAAGTTCGATACTAGGATATGGTAGAGAGTTATAAATATTCCATCTATTTCAATGGTCCTTAAGTTACTTGGCCAAGTAAAATGTCATGCACGACAAATAATAGTAGTTTTGGAAAAGCAAAACTACGCTCTCTAATAACCCATATTCGGCACCCGTCCCGGAAGGTAACTTTCCAAACACATGACATGCGCATTCAATTATCAAGCATGCATGGCTCCATTCAAAATAAATGGTATTTCACAAACACATGAACTGCACTTTCTCTTTCAAGCAAACATGGTATTTAATGCAATAATTTCACAGATTTAAATCTTAAACAACATTAAGTTCATTTAAAATAAAATAATAAAGTAAATTTAAACGAAGGTGTATCTCAAGTACGTAATCTAAGTACATATTTAAACAAGAATTAAATGAGCACACATTCTTTCAGTTCATTTACTCAAGAAATTCAATCACAATTCAATATAATCCTCTTCTAATTCGTTTTATTTTCAAGTAATTATATTTTTAATTCCATTCCCTTTTCTTTTATGTTTTTCCTATTTCTCTAAAATCTTATCTTTTCAAAACATAAAAACCTCATTTTTAATTTTGTTTTGAAGGCAATTTTAGAATCATTCCTAAAGAATTATCAAATTTCACTCAAGTTTTTCAAGCATATTTAATACACAAAATTATTTAATCTTTTCATTCTAGCTAATAATCAACAATTTAATTTAAATCAAAATCATTATCCTTCTTATTTGCATTATTTTGAGAAATTATATGTCTAACAGTTCTGGTATTTCTGAAGCTTTTTCTAAATTTAAATAAATCTAAAACATTACATTTTATGAGTGCATCTTTTCAATTATGCAAAAATAGAATTTACTAAACAACAAAATCTATTGTTCCTCGATTGTTTTTTGTTCAATCTTGTTTAACAATTTTCTGTTTAAGTTATTCTTTATCTCAATAAAATTTTAGTTTGGTGTTTGATCTTTTTCCTAAATTTGATAAATCACAGTGATAGGTTTTCATTTGATAAAATATAGAAATAAAAGAAAATGATTCAAATTAAACATTCCAAGATTGTTAATTGGTAAATAATGCTTTCTTTAAATCTACCTAGTAATTTTCTAAATCTGGTTTGTGTTCTTTGACTGTCAATTTTTCCTCTGTCATTGTTCTTCTATTCAAACTCCTCTTTTGTTTCTGACTGTGTTTGTGCATGTATCTCAGGAAACAATTTATCTTTTCTCTTCTTACCTCTGTCTGGTATCTCCTCCCTTATTTCCCACACACCTCTCCTCCTGTTGCCTACATGGAATGTATGGAGGGCAGATTTACTCTGTTCTATGTTAAACTCACCTCCTATTCTTCTTTAGGTCGCACCTCTTCTCTCCTTCCCTATTCTACTAGTTGTGCCCTTTCATTTATTCTAGCGCATGGGAGAGAGAGGTAGAATACAGTTTTCAATCAAGTAAAACAATGACTCTCCCTCTTTCTGTCATGCCTGGGTGATGAGAAGAACAGTCAACATAAAACAAAAACATAAATTTTATAAAGTTGACTCCCCTCTTGGCTGTG
Source organism: Sequoiadendron giganteum (assembly GCA_007115665.2). Classification (NCBI taxonomy): domain Eukaryota; kingdom Viridiplantae; phylum Streptophyta; class Pinopsida; order Cupressales; family Cupressaceae; genus Sequoiadendron; species Sequoiadendron giganteum. The sequence continues at coordinate 225,760,299 of CM021107.1, read as the reverse complement.
TCCACTCCCCCTTCCTCTACGCATGGGAATCAGTAACCTTCTTCCTGGTCAGGCGTGGGGAAAGGCAGTACTTTTAAATAGATTTTAAATTAATGAAGCTACTTCCTCTACTCCTTCTGGCGCATGAGGTAGGGAAGAATTAAAATCTCAAACAAAACTCTATTTCCCTTCTCCTTGCACGATTGGAAGGTAAGAAACTTCAACTCAAAATCAAAAACTATGTTCTTCTTGCCTCCTTCAGGTCGTGCATGTCATAAGCAAAGTAACAAATAAAAAACAAAAGAGAACTCCAAACTTTCTCATGTCTTGGCAGTGCGTGAGGGAAGAGATTGCTAAAAAAAAGATAAAACATCAACTGTTTTCAACCTCTCTCCCAAAAAACGGATTTTTCTCCCCCTCCATTCGAATTTCTTCCCCCAATTTCATGCAAAATGGTGGAGTTTCATAATATCAGATCCACTATTTCAATTTTGATCTCCACCCAAAATTTGCCAAAACTCCCAGTTTCAATTTTGTGATTGCATGCAAAATTTATTGAGAGGTGATTGTTTTCTAATTGCTAACTTTTGTTTTCCATTCAATTTCAATTATGAACTTAATTCATTTATTTCTAATTTCCATTTAAACATACATTTCCTCTCTCATTTATCAAATGATAAAATAACAATTAAATCAATAATACAATTTTTACATTTTGTTCATTTTCACAATTAAAAATTTATTCCAATAATTTAGAATAAAGCATTATTATTTTCAACTAATAATAAAATATTCACACAAAGAAGTAATTCTTTGAATAAAAATCAATTTCCTCACAACAATAATCAAATTTCCATTTAAAACAAATATATTCTTTTTCACAATTACGTTCAAATGAAGCATAGCCATAATAACCATTTAATCATCAAATTGTGTTTTGATTAATTAAGTGGTGTGTGAGATTCCATCATCCTCATTAACGTTTAATGGCTAAAACAACTCTACCTGAACAATGTTCTTGCCTTGATTCTCGTTCACCTATTTTTGCGTTCACTTGCACTCAATTTCTCATTAGCAATGACAATCCCCGAATTTCATAATAATGAATTAAAAATCATTTCATTTGCATTTAAATTTCAATTCCAATTTCAATTTTAGTAATCTAACATAAACATGCAAATCTCCCGATTTATATTACATTTAAATAATTGATAAAAATCAGTACGTGACATAACCTAAATACAAATCTATTGAATGTGAATAACCTTGGAAGGAAATACAAAGTTTTGCATTTTCTTTTTCTTATTTTTTTATTAAACTCCATTTGATCTTGTTAAATATCTTATATATTTATTTATTCATATTATTCAAGTATAAGTATGATTTTTTTCATATCTGTTTGGTCAATAAAATACAACCATGGGGGTTGCTCCCTTTTTATTACTTTCAAGAAAATAAATTTTACATAAGTTTTGGGAGCTTCAGTTTTTGCACTTACTGACTTGGTTCCATGTATACCATAGAGTTATACCACTAACTTCATAATGCTAGAATACAAAAATCTTGTGTAGTCTCATACTTTCTATACCCTACTACATCCAACCAATATTAAATAAAACTTGGCATTGTTCTAAGCATTATCCGCCTATCTAAGTATAGTTAAACCAATTTTTTACACTTGAATTCTTAACTATCTTTGATGATAAGATCATCTGGGGCCATAGAAGGATACATTTGGGCTCTCCTTAATGAATTCAACTATAAATCTTAGCCCTTCTAAATCAACCAATCCTAGAACCTTCTTCGGAAATTTTACACCTTTTAAATTTGAATGCATGTGGGCAAGACCAAAGGACAAAAGGATACCATTCCATATTATCTCCATGAATTATGAGTTTCTTGAAGTTTGAGGGCATGGAAACCTCATTCCCATATCAATCCACCTCTAATATCTCATCTAGGTTGCACAAAAATTGGTGTTTTACCAAACCAATAGTTAGGCACTTTATATCTTCAAATTATAGAAATAAAAGATAGAGAGATCGCTTCCAAATTTCTCATATATTAAATTTGAATATCTATTATAAAATCAGCAATAATCCTAAACAAATATTGAACTCCATTGTACCATCAAAACAATTACTTTCTTTGTTCTTTTTCTAGAAACATAAAAGATCAAAATCTCTCTTGAAAACACTTTCAATGTAATTCAAAAAATCAACAAAAATATATTCTAATATCCTCATTAAAATTCTTTCCTTGAACTAGAAAAGTTTTCTAATTAAAAATGGTGTAAGTTTTATCTATAAGAACCTATAATAAGTTTAGAAAAATATTAAGATTCCATACCCATTACTCATGAAATAAACAATATGAACTTATTGAATTCAATGATCAAAATACTTAGCAAACAAAGAACAAACAATGAATTCAATAAACTATATCGTTACCCATCTCATGTTGAAGTTGTATTTGCATTTGATGTTGTATGTCAAATTGTTGTAATCAATGCAAAGCCTCCATTATGAGTTGCAAAAGCTTCAAAGTGTGCAAAGGTTGAACTAGAATTGTTATGATATCTCGTAACATGCTCAAGAGGTAATTGTGTAGTGGGCTGATGTAAGAAGTTGGGTCCACAAAAAACTCAATAAGTGCTAGTGTTTTTGCTGTTTTTTCAGAAATTGTCACACTTGAACTGAAAATTTGAGGCACTTACACAATGAATCTTAAAAAAAGTTAGTAATATGAAATTTAAAATTTTGAATCTAGTTTCTAAATATGTAATTTATTCAAATACCCAGATGATAGAAATTAAATTTTGATAGGGATGTATAAAAACCACTTTTTAAAAGTCCCTGTTTTTTTTACTAAACCATGCACGTGTATGGACACCACTTTTTGACCCAAATAAAAGCATTTTTCTAATTCCTCTTGGGGAAAGAAAACTAACAACATGAAGATTGATGAGGAATTTTTTTTGAATATTTTTTTTAATTGAATTTTTATTAGCCTTAATTGTTGTTTTTAAAAATCAACGTAATTTGCTTAATCACAAAAGGGGATTAGGGTAATTAATTAATTAATTACTATTTTTGAGTTGAACATGCAAGTCATATTTGACTTTAACAAATAAAGTCATATTTATTTGTTGATCATGTTTGAATGATGTTTGAATAATTAATTTAATTATTCAATTTTAGAAAAGGGAAAGTGATTTATTAATCTATTAAGTGATAATAATTTAATTGATTTAGGAGAACAAGGTATATTAGTGACATAATTAAATAATTGAAACATTATTTAATTAATCAAAGGGAATAAAGATTAGATAAATGATGGAATAGTGAATTAATGAATAATTTAAAGATTATTCAAGTTAATAGAGAAAAATAAAGTTTTGATGTAAATGATGATTGAGGATGAATTAATTAAATAATATTTTTGAAAAATTAAGCAGCATTTTCAGGGCATTGTACCCTTCACAAAGGGCCCAAGGGGCGAAATGACAACAAAGTTCAAAACAGAATTGAATTTAGAAAAACCAGAGACAGCAGACAGACAGCTGAAGGAAGACAAAGAAATCAAGCAACCCCAGAAACAAAGGGGTCAAGGCTAGCTCCACGAGCACGAGTCCGAGAAGCAGCCACATAATTTTTCTTCTGGAGAACCACCGTCCAAGGGGGCTCAAAGACAGGAAGCAAAGTGAAAGGGGAGAGGAATGGCTCCACCCCTGCCACCACAGGAGAATCAATCAACGAGGAAGACGACAACGAGGCAGTAGAGATCGAATCAGATAACTAAACAATAGAGGCTCCCAACAAAGGCTGAACAGGGTATGACAGAGCAGCGACAGCAGGAGGCACAACAGTGTCAGCAGAATAGTCCACAGGCAGATCCACAGGAGAGAGGACAAGGAGAGGAGTAACAACCTGAAGGTCGACCTCCTCAGACAAACCATCCGAAGTAGAACCCACCGTGAGGTGATCCAAAAGGGCATCCTTCCACCAAGTCGCAGTGCCCTTAATATGGGCAAGAGGGTAGGCCAAGGCCAAATGACCCACCGAAAAGCATTGCCTACACCGAAAGGGGAGGCCCTCATAATCCAAAAGCTACTTCCATGGCCTGTCCTCCACCAACAAAACAACGTCACCAGGAAGAGGTTTGGAGATATCAAGATCTACTAACAACCGAGCAATAGTAGTATGCCCAAACTCCCTGGTAGTGGAATCCACCATTAGGAAGCGACCAATGGAATTGCCAATGGCCTCGAAGCAAGATTCCTCCCAAAACTGAAGAGGAAGATTAGACAGGTGAACCCAAACCGGTCTAGTGTTCAAAAGCTCCGTAAGAGGGTTGAATGAATGAGACCAGGGCCTGATGGTCAGAGAATGGATACCCCACATCCAACCCCTGTCCAAGATATTGTTCCTTTCAAGAGGGGAGGAAAAAGTCGCAATAAAGAACCCCTGAGCACAGGGGTAGAGCTCAATATCACCAATGACCAAAGGCTTCCAAGAACCCGAAACCCAATCGTGGAGATCTGGGAGAGAGGGCCACATTCCATTGAACCTACACACCACACCAGTTTTCGAGTAATAGTCTTCATTTTCCATGATCTCAGGGCCGCAAACAACCACAAGAGACTCCCTGGCACAAGGCATAGCCCGACTAGGAGGATGAGAGCCCCCTCTGGCAGCATCCGAGAAAGATTTTTCCAATCCTGAAAGGCCACCAGGAGCAGTCACCATAGCGGCATCAGCTAAAGAATGTGCACACCCACCGTCAAACCCAGGCACCTTCAATCTAGCAGGCCCATTTCTGCAAGCGCACGGGATAGAGGCACCAGCAGGAGGAACCCCACATCTGACAGTCACACCACCAACAGGAATAGCTAGCGGTGAAGACAAAGTAGTCAGAGGAGGCAGTGAAGAAGCCAAAGGCATGGTAGACACCTCGTGATCCACACCATGCACGCACATGGCAGGGGAAGGAACAACCCCAAACCCATCCGCAATAGGAAATAGAACAGCGCCGACCTCAGCCCCTATCCCGACCACAGAAGAGGTTGCAGACAGGAGAGGAGCTGACAAGGGAGGAGCCGACATTGCCAGTGAAGGAGTTGTAGGAGCAGAGCCAATTTTGAATTTTTGTCGTGCATTCGAGGCTAGAAAGGAGAGTCCAGCCACAACCGTCAGCTCCAGCACAGTAGACACCGGGACAACAAAAGGGGGAGGGACGGAGCCACCAGCAGGAGGGATCTCGCAAGGCGAAGTAGCCAGAAAGGGAACACCAATGCTAGGGGAGGAACCATCGTGCACCACAAACGAGGGAGCCTGCGCCAAAGGAGCAGGAGCCGAAATCGAAGCAGAGAGAGCCATTGCCGACGCGCGCGTAGAGCACATTTTGAATGTGAGTATGAAAGTTATTAATTAAATAATGTTAAATCACTTAATTAATAGATGAATATGAGAAATGATAATAATTAAATAATAATGTATTATTTAATCATTTAGGAGAAGAAGGGTGAGAGTTAGTTAAATAGTGTTGTTTTCCAGTCAAGACAATTTAGAGTATCTACAATTTTAATGAGAATAATCTCTTTCACAAAAAATGGTAAAAAATAACAAATGGGAGTTGCTTTCAAAACTTCTATATATATTAAATTTGATCATCTATTATAAAATCAGTAGTAATTTTAAACAAATATTGAACTCCATCACTTTTTATACCATCAAGGGGGCTACTTTCTTCATTCTCAAGGTTTCGAGTTTTTGACTTAAAATAGAAAATCAAAGATCAAAATTTTTCTTGGAGGGGTTTTCAACATTATTAAAAGAAATGAACAAAACATGTTGTAATTTCATCATAGCAATTATTTCCTTAAATTAAAAAGAAAGTTAAAGGTGCTTTCTAATTAAAAATGTCGTAAGTTTTTGTGATAAAAGCCTCTTACTCACAAGAAATGGTAAAAAGTAAAAGATGAGAGTTGCTTCTAGATCACCCATACATTACTTTTAAACATCTATTATAAAATCAACAATAATTCTAAAAAATATTTAATTTCATAGCATTAGCACCATCGAGGTGACTCCTCTTTTCATTTTTAAGGTTTCAAAATTTGACACTTATAATAAGAAAGTAAAGATCCACATCTCTTAAAAATACTCTCAACATGATTTAAACAAATCAATAAAAATATCTTGCGATCTTGTCATAAAAGGTCTTTTCTTAAGCTAAAAAGAAAGTTAACAGTACTTTCTAGTTGAAAATGGTGTAATTTTTAGTGAGAAGAATCTCTTGCTCATAAGAAATAATAAAAATAAAAGATAGAGAGTTGCTTCCAAAACTCTCATATATTAAATTTGAATCTCTATTATAAAATCAGCAATAATTCTAAACAAATATTGAACTCCATTGTACCATCAAAATAATTACTTTCTTGATTCTTAATTTTTTTCAAAATATATCTCTAACATTTATAATAGAAACATAAAGATCAAAATCTCTCTTGGAAATACTTTCAATGTAATTCAAAAAATCAACAAAAATATCTTCTAATATCCTCATTAAAATTCTTTCCTTGAACTAAAAAAAGTTTTCTAATTAAAAATGGTGTAAGTTTTATCTATAAGAACCTCTTATTCAGAAAAATATTAAAAAATAAAGAACAAAAATTGCTCAACAATGGCAGCCACATGTCTATAAAGGAAGAAAGAAAGGAAGAATAATGAGTTTGAAGCTCCCACTTCAACGAGTGGCATCTCCACCTCACATACTCTTAAGAAATGTTAGGGAGTTTTGAAATTTGAGGATATGCTCTTGTTGACTTGACTAAGCTTTATCTTTTTCTTACTCAAGGTGTATGCCACTAGGTTACGTGTTATAGATATTTAAGCTCATGTCCTTAGTAATTTTAGACGTGTGCACTATTTAGCATGACACTATGAGGTAAGCCTAGTAGGTGTGTCCATAGTGGTTTTCCAACAAGTAACCATGAGTGTTGTGAGCTCCAAGTTGAATTGAAAGATATAAGCTTTGTTTAGGGGAGATCACACACAACATTGCATGATTGATGAGAGTTGTGATTTATGAATCACTTCCAAAGATTAAACAAGTGAGTATTGTGCATATTGTTGTCTAATAATTGTTAGTTTTTCATGATCAGATAATTCAAACTAAAAGTAATTAGAAAATGGAGCACATAAGACAATTAACACATCAAGATACCCTAGGAAAAACCTTCAACCTAAAGAGAAAAACCCAACCAATATATCTCTTATATATTGATTTGAATAAGAGCATAAATCTGCTTACAACTCAGGCATAACACAATGCCTATGTAATATAATGACTAACACCTCTCCTAGATGTAAAGATACAAATGAATATGTTTCTCCTTATAGTCGATCTACTGCTAAAGATGAAGGTTTGCTGCTAAGTGTGAACTTCTCCTCTTGTTGGGCGCTAACTTCTTCTCCTCAAGAATGCGAACTATTATGAATGAACTTGATGATCAAATGAATGATCAACACCTTGTATTTATACCTTTATTCATGAAGGGATGCGACTTCTCCCTCAAGAGGTCGGCCTCCAAAACAAAAGGACATGTCTCATTAAAAATCATAAGTCAACCTCCTTAAAATATGTGTTTCCAATAAACATAAAGTCGGCCCTTAATTAATTATTTAACAATAATTAATATCTATTTATTACATGATAAGAAGTGTCTCTTCTCATTGAATAATAATCCTATAAATTAAATATTAATCATCATTTAACAATTTACGTGTCATCTCATTAAATTTCTTTCATCAATTAAATAGCCGATATGCTATAATTTAATTGTCTTCTTCATGCGATCTGGGCTGGAAGATAATCCTGATGCTACCTTGAACATCAACAATAATAGTAATCAATTCCATCTTCCTTTCGGCAATGAGTTGGTGAGTGAATAGACATCCATGTTGGGTTCTTAGTAGACATGGTTTGGGATGTAGTCATCCAACTTCAAGAGTTCACATTGTATTGCAAAACATATAGAATTGAGAACTTCCACTATTGGAGAGTGTTCGATCTTACATCATTAACAATTAGTGTGGAATCACCTTTAATTATTATTTTTTTTTCATTCAAGTTTGAGAAAATTTACAATCCAAGTAGAAGTGTTTGGAACTCAACTCCATTATTAGTGTCATTCTTGAGACATTTTATGTTCCTTTTCCAATCATTTATGATGCATCTTGCACCTGAGGGGCTGAGATTTCATCTCGATACCCCATCAAAGTTCAACTTTCCCCATCCCCGTTGAAGAGGTTCCCATTTTTCTTTTACTCTTTTTGAGATGATCTTATCATACCAACCCCATTAATAAGAGATGAATTATTTCATTTCATTTACATTGTTTAAATTATTTTTATTATTTACATAAAACTTATTTTATTCAATAAAGAATTATTTTATTTAATTACTTACAATTATTTGTTACTTGATTTATTTACTTAACATTTATCTTATTTACTTTATTGATGTCTCACGTCTTGATGAATAAAAATCTCACCATGTTCACTATAAAATAAGAAAACTCGCTTCAAACTTTTAGCATTACCAATATAATATTCCGCTCAAAAATAGAATTATTTCACAAATAAATCCGAATACTACATATCTGTGCTTTAAAACTCTAAACCGTTCCCTCATTTTCCAACGTTTGTTTTATTCAAATTTTAAAATGAGTAACAGTAATAAACCGTTTAAAGAAAAAGAAATGTGAAAGAAAATGGCTGAGCAGAGCAATGAAGGCGACCTCGTACCTGTAATTTACTGTTAATTCCCTCTTTCAAGGATATGGAACAATCGCGAAATATTATCTAAGACCAGGATTAAAAGGCCATGTGAGACAATGCAGACCCTCGCTGGCATCGTTGCTATTTCCTCTGTTTCCTCTTCTGGTAAGCATAAGAATAGGATTCATCATGAATTATAACTAGTGAAAACTGTTATATAATGGTTTGATGAATTTATGTGGGTTTTGGTCTTCACAGTAATTGACACACGAATTACTGCTGCCAAGTGTAGAGGAAGGTTGGACGTCAGTGAATTTGGTGAGTATATCAAAACCTTAGCTCTTGAATTAATGACGATTATGCAGACGGACAGTTCCCCAGTGTATTGTTAAGGCTGAATTCACTGCCCAACTCCCTTGTCTGGACAGTCTTTTCAGACACTCTTGGTTTATGCATGGACTGAGATCCGGGTGCTTAGTCCTGTGGAGATCCATGGGTGGTTCTTTTTGGTCCTATGGAGACATCATTTTTTGGCATTGTGTTTCTTGTTGGAGATTTCCCCTTCGTGTCTTCCTGTCTATTAACATTTGTTTGGACCAAATTTCTCTTTCATATACTCCTAGGCACTGCTCCTCACCTTCCAGGGAAAGATTTGTTTAGTCGTTCTGTTATGGTGGAGATTACTATCAATACATCTAGGTTACTTGGACCTTCCCTTATCTGTCTTCAGCATCATTGGTTTTATGGTTTGAAGACTCCCCGTGGCTAGTTGCGGGCGCACTCCCATTAACTTTGTGTTGAGACAGAGCATTATATTTTATTTTTATAAACTGAAAATTTTGCTGCCTTTGTTCTCTTAAGAAGGTAGAGTTTGAGGAGCATTTTATTTCTATTTGTTTAGTATACGACAAAATTTGTGGAAGGTATTATTGGTCTATACTTATGTTGCCGGGTTTGTCTATCTTGACTTCCTTTCTTTTTGCTTAGTAAAATAAAATTTAAGAAGGGCATGGGGCAGCCCACAAGTCCCCCATACCCCCAGTCAAATTCTAAAACCTCCTTGTAACACCCAGTCTTTTTGCAATTCACAATTATCCCAATCAATTTACATTTTGCGCTTGCAACTGTTGACAGTTTCATTATTTTATATCTGTAATCTTCTTTACATGCTAGTTGGACATTTTGTCATATTTTCATTTTTTATTTCTGTTATACTTTGAATCTTGAATTTGATACATTATTGAATGTCTAAATTTGTGGATTTAACTTGTCAAAATTTGAATTTTCATACATATAATTCAATATTACTTTTCCCTGCTCTCCCAAAAAAAACTGGTCTTAAAATAATGTCTTTGAAATGTGTCCTTCCATCCCTATCCCAAAAATCCTTGATACATAGTTAAATCTTTTTAACGGAAAAATGTATATAAGAGAATAATTTCCCAATACCATTGAGTAATGGAAAAAACTAATGGACCTTTTACAGTAGGATATGAAAAATGAGAGTTATCTATTAATGGGCATCAGTCTGACAGAATCCAGACATACTTCTACTTGAAACCAAAATAAATTGGAAGTTGTTATTGTATTAAACTGGACGTATCCTCAGATTTATTCTCATGTTCCCCCATCAGGAGATGGAGGGATGGGGACAAAATGTCCCTTCCGTATCCCCAATTTTAACTTTTTTGGGGAATGCTCCAAGATCTCTGCCCAAAGTGGGATGTTTCCAGGGATGTCGTCCTTTTGCAGGGACTTTGTAGAGATGGCCTGCTGCCCCCAAATGTTACTGTGACACCTTCAATCTTGTCAAACACAGATCCTTCAAAAATAATTAAAATAATAAGATCAAATAAGTATAAAGTGGGGGAATTATAAGGTCTCCAAATCTTAAAAAAATGTTATTTCATGCTCAGAAACCTAAGCTTGATTCATTTTTGTGTTTACATCCATTCTTATTTGCATTGTTGCAATTTTACCTTTTCAAGCAAGAAAGAAAAATGATATGGGCCATGGAGGGTCGAGAGTTATGTTCTAATTTTAGAAAACAAAATAAAAGTCTGTTTTGTGTTGTTTCAGATGAAAAACCACATTTTTTAAAAGTTTTTTTCAATTAATTGAATTTTATTTATATTTTTGGTTTGCCGAGTCAATCCCAATTCAGATAATGCTACTATGATATCAACCATTTTGATCTATCATTAACATATCTAATTTGATAATTGACATTGAAATACCAATTATCAGCTGTGTCCTCAATTCTGTATTCAATTTCGTACATTTTGTACAGATTATGTTTTTTTAGAAACATTGGTATTAAGTCACTATAAACTTATTTTTTTTTTATATTTATCCTTCAAAGGTTTTCATTAACATAGATCTCAAGACACTTAGATACATCAGTAGTAGAATCCCACCCAAGTCTTGCTAGGCTTTGTGGCCAACCACATGCTTGAGCGATGAACTCAGCACTAAGAGGCAGCAACCACATGAGGGCGGCAACCGCATCAAGGTGTCAATCGTACATTGAAAGGAAATGACCACATCAGAGTGGCAAACCACACCTTAAGAGGTGGCAGCCACACTAGGCACTGAACCACACACTTAGAGACCACCACTGCACGACAGGTGAATTTAGATGATAACGTTTGATTACAATTTGGACATATACATTAAAATTCTTAAATGTAAGTCCAAGAGTCTACGACTTGAAAATTCAAAATCCACCTTTTAGATGCCTCTTTGGGGATTTGAAGTCTCCTCAGTGAGAACCCAATGCTTTCACCGTTTGAGCTCAACCTCATTGACAGTATATACTGTTTGATGTCCCTAAATTGAGGATTTGTTTTTTTGCTCCCGCTCTCACTCCTGCATCTCCCTGTCCCAGAAACTTAGTATTAAGTCACTATAAACTTATGAATTTACATGATACTTTAAATGTTTTATAAGATTTACATTTGAATAGATTTTCATTGTATTCCATTGCTTTGGTATACCATAAACGCTAATGTAATTACATGTAACAATGTCTTTTTTCAATTTTTGTTGATTTTCAGGTATGTAGATGCGATTCTTCAGCTCATTGACAAAGCTGGTGATTTCATAAGCGACGGCATATGGCACAAAATAGTTCAGTTTGTGACAAACAATGAAGACATGCAGATTTATCAGATATAGCATAATCAGTGTTTAGATATTGAATTATATGTCATGTCTACATGAAATGCTCTTTTGGATTTTGAAATGCTTATGAAGCCATATGCTGCAGCAAAGGCCCGGGAATACCTTGACAAACCTGCTGTGCATGAGCCAATGGTGAAGGTGAGAAATTTATTAAGATTCTTTTGTCTTGTTCATAACTGACTTGTAACATCTTCATTGAATAAATTATTGGCTGCATTTCTTTATTAAAAAGACTAATTATCTGAAAACAGACATGATTAATTATTGAAATAATAAAAACAACATTTCCACTCTGTTTTTATGAATAATTCAGCATTTTTTAGTTTCCAGAAATTTTCCCAATTAAATCCTGAGTAATTGGATTCCATTTATAATTTTGGATTTGCCAAGTCAACCCTGATTCTGAGTAATGCTACAATGATCATAATAGACTTGCATTATTTTAATTTATTTTACAAATTTATGTAATTTTGTAATATGCTGAATCTTTACCAAGTCTAGAGTCTGACTCAAAATTTAAGCTTGCTGAGTCTGAGTTTGTGAACCATGGTTGCAATTTTGCAACAACATAACTAAATGATAGTTGAAGGAAAAGGAAAGACAAAAGTTTCAACCTATATTGTAGAAACCCTAGTTTCCCCTGTTCTGAATCTGACTGTTTTTTTGATTGTTTTGTGTATTTTTAATTTTTTTTAAAGTTTTTGCATGAATAATAATGAATGCGATTTTGGAAAGAAATTGATATAAAATTGCAAATAAATTCAATGAACTCAGATCTAATACAAATAGGCTCAGGAATCGATGACTACTTATTTCATTATTTGTGCTATAGCAATTACCATAAAAATCTCTGGAAATACAGGCAAGATCTGACTAATATTATTAAAAAGAACCTGATTTGCAGCTAGCTGAAGATGACTGAAACTGGTATGGCTGCAATAAATATCCACTTGTCCCTCCATCAAATGCCAGAAGATTGATCCTGAGATGAATGCGCCAATTGGGTAGAAGTCAGATGGCCACAGTGGAAGGCATTTTCTCCTGAACAAGGAAGTACGGCTCTTCTTGAATGGTACGGCCAGGTACAGGAATGTACAGCCTGAACACAGCAGCAGCCAATAAATAAAATGTATGGCTCTCTCTGGAATCTCCAGATTTGAAGGAAATAGGCGCCTTACTGTAGAAAATTCTTTTGGATAAATATCTCTCTGAAAACTCTGAAGGTGAATGATCTGTGAAGTTCTATGATCTCTTCTGGATGAAGAAATCTCTTTGCCTGGCAATAAATCGGAAGATATTTCACAACCTCTGAATTGCTTTCACTGGAGATGGTTCGTTCCCCAATGCTCTGAGACTGAAACCCTTGGCTTTCGTGCTCTGGTTGAAGACTTCATCAATTTTCCATAATCAATAACATAATGGCTCAATTTTCAAAGCAAAGCCTTATACTCTTGAAAAGTGCGAATTCCTTCAATTAGGTTTTCATTAAAATAAATTCGAACTTTTTATTTTAATATTTCAATAGTCTCTGAACAAATTTTAATTATAAAAATATAATCTCAAATGGCCCCTTCCCATGTTGGGCGACTCCTTCAGCCAAAATCACTTAAGTTATAATATTTGAAATATTATAACTTTATATTATAAGCTCCAATAATTAATATTTAATTAAATCAATTAAATATTAATATCTCTCTCAATATTTACCCGATGCACGAACCGTCAGCTTCGTGCATCAATCACTAAGGAAGTGATTCTGCACGTGATCAATCCATATTGCTAAAAATAGCAGGGGTCCCACGCTAAGTGCCAGATACTGCTAAAAATAGCAACTCAGGCTAAAAGTGTCCGAATGAGCCCGAACGAAAGCCAACTGATCAAATACTGACAACTGAAGCTGAGCTACGCTCCATCAAGACCCTCTATCCATCCTATCAGCTTACGAGGGTCACATAATAGGCTAATCATGTGCTCTGAGAGATGTCAACTAGAAGGGGACATGACATATATCCTGTGGGCAATACATAATTCTAGCTAAGGTTTGGTAAGCGACCTATTCACTGTATATCAGAACATATGGAGGATCTACAATGTTTTGTATATGTACTTTTTGAATAAGGTACTAGTGCACATAGTTCTGTAGACAAAAACACTTGCCAAGGCTAAGGCTAAGGCAGACAAGTTGGTTTTAATCTTCACAATGTGCTTTCTATAATGAATCTGAGACAAAGTGACAGTGATTATGTCATTTGGTTTCTCTAGGTATTCCCAATATATGTTCTAACAAGCTTATTCACTAGGAATAGCACTGTGCAAATGTATCTGGTGGTTATATGGAGATTGTCTCTGGTTTCATTTAGTGAAGGATTCTCTTAACAAAGAATAAATATCTTCAGAAGGCAGCATGTGGTGAAGTATAACAGACTTCATGCAGAAAATGCAAATATGCGCATGGAGAAAGTATATCATGGTAAGGTTTATGATCACATCAAACCCTTTTACTGAAGACACGCCACACGTATAAAAGATAACCAAATGAATGATTTCTGCTGAGCGAAAATAAGTAACAAGGACGGCAGTGGTAGTCAAATTGAGCACAGATTCCTTGACTGTGGAGCTAATTTGCATGGATACAGTGTTTGGTGTGGATATAAGTAATTATTGATTTTTAAAACTCTGGGATACAGATTCGGCTAGGATATGGCACATTATGTGTGTTTATATTTGAAAAAATAATAGGGCCTATTTATATTAGATATTTTATTTTTATGTGTTTGTTTCCCCAGTGCCTTATTTATCTGTATTTTAAAGTTTAAACCATACCCTACCCATTCGTGGATAATACGGCCCTTGATGCCAGTGTGGATCTAAATGATCCACAAGCACAAGAATTGGAGGAGGTAAAAGCTGAACTGCAAGCAGATTGGCAGAGTGAACATGAGGAAGGGCATTTGGAAATACTTACTATTCTGATTTATGTTGCAAGAGAATCTGTGCTTGTCTATGGTGTTCCTACGTGTCTTGAGAAATACAAGTAATATCACAATCTTTGAGAAATTTTCAGCCTATGCTAACTTAATTTATAATGGGCAAATAAGAAAAAATGAGGGCTCTTCTAATTTCCTCTTTTAATATGGAGAATCAAACATCTATATTTAATTACTATGATAAAGGTTGAGGAGGCTTAAGCACTTATATTTATTTTGATAATAATTTTAGAGGTCAATTTTTATATGGTGTTCCTATGTCTTTTGTCAAGCATATGCAATGAGTGCAAATCCATATGCTCTGAATGTTGGTCTGTTTTATATGGCATTCCCCATAGACTCGAAAATCCATATGCTCTGAATGTATAGGTAGAGATATATTTTGTGTTATTTGAATAAGCACTTTCAATTAATAAGCTTCAAGGTTGAATTGAAACAAAGGGTAAACCATAAATGTACCACTTAGTAAAAAAATGTTGTGATATTGGACTTAGTTTTTATGCCTTTGTGTTATTTGGATAGTGCCTACGAAAATGCGGCTTAGAAATATTATTTTATACGTTTTGATTCCATAGCATCTTTGGAGTGCTAAATTTCTAATGATCGTCATGGAAAATAAGAGTATTTAAAATCTTGCTTATGAAACCTACTTTCAGAAGCTATTCCAGTAACGTGAACCAAAATTTCAAGTGTGCTTCTAGGTTGGTGCTTATCTACTTGGAGAGTATAGTCACCTTCTGGCTAGAAGGCCTGGTTGTAGCCCAAAGGAAATTTTTGCTGTCATTCATGACAAACTCCCAACTATGTTGTAAGATTTTCTGAGTATATTTACTTGATTATTAAATTAGTTTTCAAGCACCAAAAGCATCAATTGATCTTGGCCTCCTAACATTTAGAATGGTGGCTACAGAATCTCCACCATTGCTCTTATTTTGAACACCTATGCAAAGATAGTGATGCACACTGAACCTCCAGATCAAGAATTACAAGAACATATCTGGGCAGTTTTTAGAAAGTAAAAAATTCAGCTCAATTTTGTTTTCAATTTTTTTAGTAATTCATAATAATCTGAGCTTTTTGCTACGAATACAAGCAGAAACTCTTCTCTATTTGAAGCATTTTTTTAGTGTTGTAGGAGTTAATTAAAACAGTGATGACATAAACAAGGTTGCAGGTACGAAAGCTATATTAATTTTGAAATCCAACAACGTGCGAGGTAGAATATTTTGCATTGAGTCAGAAAGGGCCAGTTCTAATGGACATACTGGTTGAAATTGCCAAATTTCCTGAACGTCAGGTATGATGTTTGAGATGTGACACTATGCAATGATCTAAGCGACTGAGTCCCTAAATACTTATTACTACATGAGTCATCTGTACTTGCTTATGAGTTTTACTGCATTATTATCAGTCTGCATTATTGAGGAGAGCAGAAGATACCGGGGTAGATACAGCTGAGCTGAGTGCTACAAAATTGCGAGTGCAACAACAAATGTCAAGTGCTATAGTTGTATCAGATCATCGTTCTGCTAATGCATCTCTACCTACTCGGCAAATAAAGATGCCTGTAAGACTTGTAATGCTGTTAGGAACATGATGTTTATTTCATTCTATTTTGAGAAAATATTATCATTGAACATTCTTGTTGTGCTTTCTTTTCTGTGATTATATTGGTACCATGCTTCAAGGTATAATTGTGTATAATATCATATCTGTAAATGCTGCAGGATGTTGGCAAAGTTGAACAAGGACCACGCCAGGCTAATGGAGCTCTTTCCAAGCGAGATGAGCAAACTGCACCACCAGCACCCGATCTATCAGGGGATCTTTTCAGTCCACTTGCTATTGAAGGTACTCCTGCTCCAGTTGTCTCGACCCCTTTAAGCTCATTGTTATCTTTAGAGGGTCCTCCTGAAGATTCAGATCCTTTAGGTCTGGCAATTCTTGGGGAACAGCCAAGTTCAATACAGGTAAATATGTTGGAAATGTTGTGCATTGATAAACATGTAGATGATGAATAAATCTACATTTTCTGCTTTGGGATTAGATAATATTTCACTACTCTATTTTGTAAACAGATGGAACTAGATGAGTGTGAAGGAAGTTTGATTCTAGCAGCAACTATTGCATGGGATCATTCTCTTTTGTCGACATTCAACAAAGCAATAAATGCCCTTGAATTAACATTGTGTCAAGTATTTGGATGGGAGCTGCATATTTAAGTTTTACTGATATTGCTTTCATATATCATTCCTTTTGTTGGTCCTATAGATGCATCTGAATTGACGTTATTTTTGGTATGCAAACAAGGAGTTTATGCTTAGCATTAATGGATTTTGTTTTTTGGATGTTATCAATTTCGGCTTCATTCCTTGTATAACTAACCTGACAACAGTAGTTTCGAATTTGAGAGATTCGTTATGAACCTCCCGAATTCTCAAACTTAATATGCATAATCTGAAATCAATATATTGATGTTATTGCCACAATTATTTTAGGTATCTTATCAAATCAGAATATCAGAATATCATTTAATGGTGATAAACAAGAGCAATACTCCAGATGAAAAGTCATGGAATGCTGTTGTTCATAGAATCAAGTAGTGCCAGAGACTGGGAAAGTTCTCAGCAAGGCAACTCCTCATTTTTTGATAGGAGAAGTTTAATAAAGGTAATCATTGTTTCATTTATCTCTTGTTGCTAACATCATTGGTTACAAAATTCGATGAAATAGAAACCAGTTGTCAAGAATACTTGTTAAAGTGATAAAAAATGTTCAAAATAGTGATTATAAATAGATAGTAGCATTAGCAGAAGTAATACTATTAAAACGGTCAGTGTTTGTCAATAGACTAATTTATAGGTAAATCTACAGGTCTCCTTTTGCTTGGCTGTTTATGTTTGTGCTTGTATGCAATTGCTAGGCTTTTACCTCCTTTTTTTGATGCTTTTGTTGTTTTACTCATTTATTTATTATCTGGTCACCATTTCAGCCTTTTCTTTCCTATCTTGGCCTGCAATGTGTTACAAATTTATTTTTGTTTTTGTACATTGCTATATATATTTTGGCATATTGTGACAATGACTGTGCTTACAAATATGGAAAATCAAGATCATTTTTCATTATTACAAATTTTTTAACAGACTCGCATGATTTACAATGGATTAACACAACCTGGATTCATAATTAAAAGTTACAATGGGTCCGGATTCATAGGAGATAAATAATAAATTTTTAAAATAAATCGGAGATAAAATACACATCAATGTTTTATATTATCACCAAGTCTGAAGAAATATGCTGAGTGCTTTTACCGGTGAAATTTCTGTGGCTTAGATAATACAGTTTAATCAATCAAGCTAAAGTTTGGAGTTGAAAATTATGTGCAGAGATTGCTTCAAGACACTTTATAGTTGTACAAATGTTATAATAAAACTTAAACAAATAAGCTAAATCTGGTTTAAAAATTGTGTGAACAGAAACACTAAAGTACACAAGTTGTGTGAATAAGGCTTAATATTACATAGGCCAAGAAATACTTAAAGAGATGGTTAGTATAGCATTTTACTCTTGTTTATAAATTTTAATCTGATATAGCATTTTACTTTTCTCCAATTGAGATGGAGAATGAAATGTGAAAATTGGGAAACAAGTGTCTGGGACACTTTGCTTCCCCTCCAAAAAATAATTCTAGAGGTTGACACAAGAAACTTCTTTACAAAAACACAAAAATATATTTGATTACAATTTATTATATAACAACTCAATAGAAATGCCAAAGGGACAATAACTAAACATATAGCATGATGAAACAAGAATGGTCAAGACAATGGCTGGGGGGGACATTTGATATCCATTTTCTCACCCTCGTCTCTTGTGGGAAGGAGATGTGTCCCCACTCTCTGAGAAAAGTTTTCTAGGGGAAATTAATTTAAAATGTAGAAACCTTTCAAATCCTTCATATTCTATGGAACTGGTATGCTGATTATCTTTCTTCTGTACACTTTCAAACATTAAGTTTGTTCTTAAAGCTTGAAAATGTGAATAATGCAGTCAATTGGGAATGTTGTTGAGCACTTTCAAGCATTATGCCTTAAGATAGTGGAATTCTCTATGAAGATCCTTTTATTCAGGTATGTCTTTTGATACTTGCTCCTTTGTTTATAGTCGAGATGCTTTAGTATGCAATACACATGTTGCACCATCCGACTTATCTGCTGATATGCAAGTTTGAACCTCTTGAACCACCACTTTTGTTTTAGTAATTTCTCATCCACATGCAACTTTTCTTGTTAGTAATTGCTTAGAAACCAACCCTTTTACCGAAGACTGGCCGCATGTATAAAAGATAACCAACTGAATGATTTCTGCTGAGGGGAAATATGGTATTAAAAGTTAGAACAAAATTACTAGGACGGCAGTGGTAGTCAAGCGGAGCTAAGTTGCATGGATACAGTGTTTGGTGTGGTGTTTGGTATGGATATAACTAATTATTGATTTTAAAAACTCCGGGATACAGATTCAGCTAGGAAATGGCACATTATGTGTGTTTATATTTGAAAACATAATGGGGCTTATTTATATTAAGCATTTTATTTTTATATTAGGCAGTTTTTAGCAAGTAAAAAAATTCAGCTCAATTTTGTTTTCAATTTGTTTTAGTTATTTACTAATTTTTAATAATATGAGCTTTTTGCTAGGAATACAAGCAGCAACTCTTCTCTATTTGAAGCATTCTGTTACTGTTGTAGGAGTTAATTAAAACAGAGCTGAAATAAACAAGGTTGCAGGTACGAAAGCTATATTTTGCATCGAGTCAGAAAGGACCGGTTCTAATGGACATACTGGCTAAAATTGCCAAATTTCCTGAACGTCAGGTATGATGGTTGAGATGTGACACTATGCAATGAACTAAGAGACTGAGTTCCTAAATACATTTGCAAGTCCTTATTACTACATGAGTCATCTGTACTTGCTTATGAGTTTTACTGAATTATTATCAGTCTATATTATTGAGGAGAGCAGAAGATACAGTTGAGCTGAGTGATTATATTGGAACCATTCTTCGAGGTTTAATTGTGTGTAACTGTAAGCTGGCAAAGTTGAACAAGGACCACGCCAGGCTAATGGAGCTCTTTCCAAGCAAGATGCGCAAACTGCACCACCAACACCTGATCTATTAGGGGATCTTTGGAGTCCACTTGCTATCGAAGGTCTTCTGCTCCAATTGTCTCGACCCCTTCAAGCTCATTGTTGTCTTTAGAAGGTCCTCTTGAAGATTCAGATCCTTTACCCCTGGCAATTCTTGGGGAATAGCCAAGTTCAATACAGGTAAATATGTTGGAAATGTTGTGTATTGATAAACATGTAGATGATGAATAAATCTACATTTTCTGCTTTGGGATGTCTCCCTTTGCTTGGCTGTTTATCAAGACAATGGCTAGGGGACATCTGATATCGATTTTTTCATCCTCGTCTCTTGTGGGAAGGAGATGGGGCCCCACTCTCTTAGAAAAGTTCTGGAGGGAAATTAATTTAAAATGTAGAAACCTTTCAAGTCTTTCATATGGATCTATGGAATTGATATGTAACTGATATGTTTATTATCTTGTTTCTGTACACTTTCAAACATTAAGTTTGTTCTTAAAGCTTGAAAATGTGAATAATGCAGCCAATTGGGAATGTCGTTGAGCACTTCCAAGCATTATGCCTTAAAGATAGTGGAGTTCTCTATGAAGATCCTTTTATTCAGGTATGTCTTTTGATACTTGCTTCTCTGTTTATAGTCTAGATTCTTCAGTATGCAATATACATGTCGCACCATGCGACTTATCTGCTGATATGCAAGTTTGAACTGATCGAATATGGGAGATCGTGTTAAGCTTATTTAGAAAGGCTATAGTTTGTCATTCTTAGCATGCTGTTAAAATTGGAACTTAATGGTTAAATAGTTTCTGAAACCTCTTGAATAACCACTTTTGTTTTAGTAATTTATTATCCACATGCAACTTTTCTTGTTAGTTTGAGTTGATCTATCTAGAAACTAAGGAATAAAGAACAATTGCTTGGAAACCCTACTTTTTTGCATTATTTTGTTAATTTTATTTTATTATTTGTGCGGTTTTGATCACGTATTAGGAAATCCTAATTTACCAAATCTTAATTTTAAAATCAGCAAACCCAAACTTTCAAGAAAAGAATTGGGAGCTTTGGTTTTTGCCCTTACAGATTTGGTTTCGTGTATGCCACAGATATAATAACTTCATTACGCTAGAATAAAAAAGTCTGGCGTAGTCTTATACTTTCGATACCCTACTACATCCAACCAATATATTAAATAAAACTTGGCACTATTCTAAGCACTATCCTCCTATCTGAGTATAGTCATACCAACTTTTTACTCTCGAATTCTTAAAGCATTTGTAAAGCCTTTCTCCTCGACCCCATGGTTTGAATTCTTCCATGATGCTTCAACTATACGCTTCATTACTTATATTCAATCTCTAACTTTATCATTGAATATCAATGCAATCACTTATTACAACCAACACACCCATCGGCCAAAATTGTTGAAATTGAAAATTCTTTAAGCAGTGGGTTGTATATATCCATTTTCCTCAATCCCCATTATATCTCATAATCCAATGCACACATCATACCTAGTTAATCATCATGTCTCCAAAAATCATTGCCCTGCAAGATCGAGATCCACTCTTAGACCATCACGTTTCATGGTGGGAGCTAGTAAATCTGTTAGACTAAATTTGAATAAAGAGAAGAGTGGTAGAGGTGCATTGGGCATAAAAGCAGGCGAGAAGGATAAGGATAGTTATTCTATTAACAATGGATCTCCTTATAGAAATTATGTAGTGTCCTTAGACAATCCACCTACTTATATAGTTATTTTTATATAACAAAGGGTCCCAAATAAAATCATCAAAATCAAGCAAAAGGAGGACAACAAAGGTTGTGGAAGTTGACATTACACCTGCCAATTGCACTTGTGTGTCATGAAGGATAATAGAGATGGAGGAATGCATAACTGATGAGTGCGGGTTCAAGACCCACTACTTGCCATTTTTAGCAATTCAGGCCTACCTTCAAGCATATTTTGTTGTTGCAGAAAGTCAATGGTATGCATGTTATCTCTTACATGTACAAAGACATGGGCTTTCATGTTGCTCTTCTTACACCCTTTTGAGTTTTCAAATGGAAAAAAAAATTAAAAAAAGTATTCTTATTTTTAAAAATTTCAATTTGTTCTCACTATTTCATATTACCTCGTAAGGATTGTTTGACCTGCTGCCATTAAATTCCTTGTTTGTTTGACCTATTGCTCATCTGTAAGTCATTTTTTTTATGTGTTTATCCATGAGGTTGACAAACTAGTTCTCTTGGTGATGACTGGGGAATTTGAAGTGGAGTATTTGAGGTTATAGAGTTTTTTTTATGTCTAAAAGTATTCTCCCACTTCTTGGGTTTGCTAGATTATTGAGAACATATAGTCCACAAACAAAATGTTTGGCACAAACATCACACCTTAACTTTATTTATAATCTGATTTGGTATCACATATTGATCAAAGTTTGCTATCCCAACAATCACTTTCTTTGTATTGATTATTGTAAATAATATTTCAAGTTATTTCAAACATTGGTGCGAGCAACTGGGATGATGCCATTTTCAAGGATAAAATGCAAAAAATTGTTAATAAAATTGAAGGGTGTGGTTGTATTGTCAAATATCATAGTTAAATGACACAATATTCTATAGTGATGGCCACCCTTGACAATGCAAGATGGTTGCTATTTGGAGAATTCATATAAAGGTGTGTCAAAGCTATGGATGTTGAAACTTGGAGATATATACTCTTTCCTCAAAATACAAATGATATCTATGAGATGTGCTAAGTATAGATTTACAAACTAGTGTTTTTTAGTTGAAATAGACTCTAGAGCAACAGTAAGACTAAGGTATAGATTTACTCACCTCATTTCGACCCCAACTTGGGAGAATGTAAGACTAAGATTAAGGTGAGGCGAGTTGGGCATTGGGTTGGGTTGCGAGGATACCCTTGAGTCAACAAAAAAAGAAAAAAAAAGAAGTCCATAAATTTTTATTATCTTTGAAAGGGGTTTGGATTAGAATATTTTGATTAATTAGAGGTTGATTTGCAAAAAAAATTCTAGGGGGACTAGTCTTGCCCCAACGTGACACCCATTCTTGACCCCAACTTGGCAAAATGTAAGACCAAGGTAAGGCGGGTAGGGTGTTGGGCTGGGTCGTAGGGATACCCTTGCGTCAATAAAAAATAGAGAAATAGTTCATACATTTTTATTGTCTTTCATATATCCCCAAGGGATTAGTCTCATCCCAACGTGGCACACCTCCTCGACCCCAACTTGGCAAAATGTAAGACCAAGGTAAGGCATGTTGGGTGTTGGGTTGGGTCATAGGATACCCTTTGAGTCAACAAAACATAGAAACAGAAAAGTTCATACATTTTTATTGTCTTTGATTGTTGCATACATTCCCAAGGGAGTAGTTTCGTCCTAGCCTGACACTCCTTCCCGACCCCAACTTGGCAAAATGTAAGACCAAGGTAAGGCGGGTTGGGTGTTGGGTTGAGTCATAAGGATACTTTTGAATCAATAAAAAATAGAGAAAGATAAGTTCATACCTTTTTATCGTTTTTGATTGATGCATACATTTTCAAAGGATTAGTCTCGCCCTAGTGTGACACCCCTTCTGGACCCCAACTTAGCAAAATGTAACACCAAGGTAAGGTGGGTTGGGTATTGGGTTGGGTCGTAGGGATACCCCTGAGTCAATAAAAAGAAGAAAGAGAAGTGCATACCTTTTATCATCTTTGGAAGGGGTTTGGATTGAAATATTTTTCTTAATTGAAGGCCAATTTGTAAAAAATCATAATGTGATTTTAGTGCACCTGTTGATTGGTACACCAATAATCCATTCGTATTAAGTAACATATCATACTTCTCCTCTTCCCTTTTGGATCAAAAGTTCTTTAGAAGAATTTCTATTTTGACCCAACTCACCCCTTTTCAACCCTAACTTGGCAATTTAAACACAAAAAAACTCTTTTTTATTTGCGTGGAAAAAGGGAAAAGATATAACTCTTGGTCAAGCAAATAGGAACACAAAACATCTTCCACATTTTTCAAAGGTGACTTGATTTCATTTATGTTGCTCAATGATATATCTCCTTTTTTTGGTTGCTAGAAATATATTATGGTACATAACAAAAATTGGAGTGTTTTAATTTCTAGAAATTAATGTCTTTCCTATTGGTAATGATTATAAAAGTAGATATAACAAGTTGCCACTTTATTAAAACTATCACATGTATCAAAAAACTTAAATCATAACAACAAATTTTTAGGGTGCACAACTGGTCAAGGATGACTAAATCTTGGTGCAAGAGGGTTTAGAATTTCATATTTTTATATATGTTTAAATAATCAAATAATTTTATTTTTTTTGATAGATAACAGGTTGTTTTTATTGATATTTAAAAAATATTTACATATATTTCATCTTCACGTTTACAAAAAACTCCTTTAGATTTGTCGAGTAAGGATATTGAATCCAAAATGCATTTTCTCCTAAAAACTTAGAGTATTCTAAGCGCTATACCCTTAATGATTCACTTTCCACGCTTTGTGCCTTTCACCAGGGTCTTCCTCCTGGTCTTTAATTCACTGCTTGTTGATTGTGTTGCCTTTGTGCTTACCAAAAAACTTCCACCCCTTGCAACCTTTCCTTGTTGGCCCGTCATCCTTACTTCTAATATGCCTTCCTACTCGCATCCGACCTTGCTACCTAAAAAAAGCCTATATTTGTATGCCATATCCAAAAAGCCAATGCCAAAAAACCTTCACCATTCCACTATTTAGTTATTCCTTCTTATGCGACCTCCTTGCACCGCGTCCACCTCCTCTTTGTGTTGATCTCTTCTTCTTTGGAATCTGCAGAAGGACACTAGCGGTTTCCTGTCGACACTTTGTTTCTTGCCTTCACAGCTCCACCTTTAAATTTTCCCATGCCATTAGCACATCCAATTTGTAGACCTCCCTATCCGTCGACTTTCGCCACCTGATAAAAGGGATTAACCCTTCAGTCATTGCTTCATCCATATCCTCTATTCCTTCTAAGACATCAAATCCAACTCCAGGCACAACCCATTCAAGGAAAGACTCCAAATTGCCTCAGAGTTCCTCCTGGAACAAAATGAGCATTACTCTTTTAATTTCTTTTGGGTCCTCACCAATTTTCATTGCCCACGCGAAAATCATGGAAGCAATGTCTGCATTCTGACGACCTCTATGCTTTGCATCCCAAAAATGTGGACCCAAAGTCTCCATGACTGCATTCACTACTTCATCATTTGTCACCTTCAGGAGCTGCTTCAATCTTTTCACCATAGGCTTTCCAAAAAAATCTTTCTGTTGTAGTTTGGTGGAAAAGCCCCACATTGCTTCCATTTTTAACTGATTCTGATTCCACCTCTCTGACAAATGCTTCACTACATTCTTTCATTGCTTCCTACTTCCCCTGGCTTTAAAGTTCGCGTTTCTCACCATTAAAACTTTCGTATTTCCATCTTAAATAAGCATCATTTACATTCACCTCCTTTGCCACCACCTTCCAACGATACCTATCTTTTTAATTATTAGGCATGACTTCATCTTTGCCCACGCGCCCACAATGATGTTAGGCTTTTTGTCAATCTTATGTGTCAGGTCTAAATCTGATCACATACCTTGCAACACATCGCTGTCCCATCTTGCAAATACTCCTGTCAACTGTCCTTTTCTTGGTTTGGTTCGCGCTTCATCTTAAATGATATGACATCCTCTTTATTAATCCATCTACCCACTTGTCACTTCAAAAAACTATTTGTTCTGCCTTCCATGAGTTGTAGATTTCTAAGGTCCTCAACTACAATATCTGCTTCCTCCTTTAATGAAATTGCCCACTTGGATAAGACATCGACCTCCTTATTTCCTTCCCTCCTAATGTGGGTGACATCAAAATTTTCAAAAGTTTCCAACTCACCTATAATTTCCTTAATGATGTTTTAGAGATGCCACGCTTTCGCACCTGCATCGGTTATCGCTTGACCTATGATTAAGGAATCTCTTTCCAACTAAATCTTCTTAACACCAACACATTTCACAAGTTTAACTGCCAGTAAGGCAGCATTTGCCTCAACCACATTATTAGTTCTTGGAGCCAATTTCCTTGCTGTAATTGCAATGGTATTTCCTAAATGATCCCTTACTATTGCCCCGACCCCAGATGGTCCTAGATTACCACGAGCAGTCCCATCAAAGTTCACCTTATACCAGCCCTGCTTGGGTTTCTTCCACTTCGTCTTCATCTCTCCTTCTCATTTAGTCACAGTCTTAATCCTTCCTGTCACAATTCTCAAACGAATGTCGAGCCATGATCTTTGCACTAAGGTGTCCTCCAATGAAAAAGGATAACGCAAGTTCTGTGTTTGTGAGGTTGCACTACTCACTACTTCTTCTACACTTTGGTCAATTCTAATCAGTCTAGAAATCGGTTCATACTTATCTATAAAAATTCTTCAATTCCTTTCTTTCCATATCTCCCATATTATCAACGAAGGCGAACTAATCCATATACTAGATAGCAAAGTTTTCTTTGGCTTCCTTGGCCAACTTTCAGAGTCCTCGAGAAAGGACTCTGCCAATTCAACTTCCTTCTAACATGTCCCCAACAACTCTCTACCACTTCACATTGAAATAACAGGTGATCAACCAACTCCTCTGCCTTGTCACACATGACACACTTCGAGGGCCCTGCAAACCCTAGGCATTTTCCTCTTTCCCTCGTAAGAATTCGACCTTTAATAGCTAGCCATGCAAAGGTTCTAGCCTTGGGAAGACAGTCCTTGTTCCAACACAGATATTTTGCCTAGAAGTTCTCTCGCTCTTCATAGTCCAACAGCTGATACCCAATCTTCACAGAGTAGCTTCCAAAGGAGGAACCACACCAAATAATCTTATCCTCATTTCTTGAAATTTGAATTATCCTTTCATTAAAAAGCTTTTGCATTTGCTGAATCTATTGAGGATTTAAATCCTCCTTAGGCACCTCGTTCTAGGCCCATTCCTGTCCCAAAGGACCCGTTTTCAGGTTCAAATAGTCTCTAACGTTGATCCCCCACCATTGGGAAAAATAATTTTTGAGATGTAATAAACCCGGCTCCTCACTCAATTTTGCCAATCCATTCCAAGAATCCTCCCAAAAGTTTGCCTTCAAACCATCCCCAATCTGCGACAACAGATGGTTAACAATCACTGGTCTACAAGATATGATAAAATTCCATACTGCAGATCCTTTAGGAGGGCTGTGAATTGTAAAGATGCGGTGATCCTCATTTGTGTCCATATACTTTGTCCTTAAAACTTTCACCCATAACAAAGCTAGGTTGGCATATAAACTCCAAACAAGTTTAGCCCCTAGGGCTTCGTTTAGCAATTGCCAATCTCGCAACCCTGCACCCCCTTTATCTTTGGCTCTGCATATTTTATCCTATGCTAACAAAGGGATTTTGTCATCATCTCTTGCCCCATTCCAAAAGAACATTCGCATTTGTTGTCCTATTGTGTTTATTACTTTCTTAGGAATTCTTAAACACGACATTGAGTAAATTGGGATTACCAATATTACAGATTTTAACATTAGAACTCTGCTAGCTGAAGATAAACACTTGCTTTTCTAGCCATCCATTTGTTTTAGACAAGAATCAACCAGGTCTTTCCATATGTTTGTTCTGTTTTCTCCCCCAAATAAAGGAATCCCTAGAAATTTACTTGGGAGTTTGCTAGCACTCATATCCATGATTCGACAGTTATCCTTTTGCCTCTGTTTAGGGGTGTTGAAGAAGAATTTTTTTGATTTCCTCCAATTTATACATTGGCCAAAAACCACCCCATACTTATCAAGTGCACTCTTCATTATTCAAGCCTCTATTACAGTAGCTTCCCCCATCAAAAATGTATCATCTGCAAACTATAGATGTGATATTGAAGCAATCCCCTCAACAACTTTGATTCCCTTCCACTGCCCAGTCCTACACTTTTGGAAAATCATTCTTCCCAGCACCTCGGCCATGATGATGAAAAGAAAGGGTGATAGAGGGTCACCTTGCCTAATCCCCTTTGTAGATTCAGAAAATCCATGTGGGCTCCAATTAACTAATATTGAGAACTGGGGGGAACTTATACAACTTTCAATCCATTTCATCCATTCTTTGCTAAAACCAAATTTCTCCAACACTTTCAGTAGAAAATTTCTATTCACTTCATCATAAGCTCGCTTTATATCCAATTTCACCATCATTTTTTCCACTTTCGCCATCCTGATTGAGTGGATGGTTTCATGTGCCACAATTACCCCTTTGAAAATAGACCTATTTGGTGAAAAACTACTTTGCTCAATTGAGATCATTGAATCCAAAACCAATTTTAGTCTATTCGCAATTACTTTGGAAATTACCTTGTAGACTGTATTACATAGGGATATGGGGCAAAAATCTTCAAAATAATTTATTGTCTCCCTCTTTGGAATTAGGGCTATGAAAGTATTATTTAGATCTTTCAAAATGAAACCTTCCTTCCTTAATTCCTCAACAACTTCCCAGAGGTTTTGGGCGAAAATGTCCCAAAATTTCTAGAAGAAAATTGTAGGGAAGCCATCAAGACCAAGAGCTTTGTCGCCTCCAAACCAAATAGAGCTCTTTTAACCGCCTTTATAGACACCTCCTCCATTAACATCCTGTTTTGGCTCTCTGAGATACATCTCAGAATGACTTCCAATAAGTCAGAATTCTGATTTAAACCTCCAGCTGCCATGGTGAAACTATCCTTAAAAAAACTCACTGCCTCCTTGTTAATTTGTTCAACATCCTGTAATATATCACCGTTGTTATTCCATCTAGACAAAATTCTGCAATTAGACTTGCGCACTTTAACCCAATTGTGGAAAAACTTGGAATTTTTGTCCCCCTCTTTCAACCAAGTCTCTCTGGATTTTTGTCTCCAAGACATTTCTTCCCTTGCAAGTGATTCTAAATAGGCTTTATTGAGTTCTTTTTCCTGAATAAATTCTTCTTCCCTCATCCCATGCTCAATTATTTTTCAATGTAGGGCATTTAATTTCTCTTCCAACCTCAATTTCTCCTCAAATATATTCTTGAAGGAAACACGGTTCCACAATTTTAGTTGTTCTTTCATAAATTGTAGTTTTTTAAAGAAAATAAAAAGCCTTATTACCAGTTCTTATGGGGGCGTTCTTCCACCATCCCTCTATTAATTATTTGAAATTGTCAGCCCTGGACTACATTGTTTCAAATTTGAAAGGGCATCTATCCGATGTTGCCTCATCTTGAATCCTCAAGCTTATCGGGTAGTGATTAGAACCCGTTATAGGAAGGATCTCTACTACACATTGCCAATGTTGTTCAACCCAATTACCAGCAAGAAAAAATCTATCTAACTTTTCTGCTATATTAAGAAAGCCGCCACGCCTGTTTGTCTAAGTAAATTCCCCACTTCTGAATGGCAAATCGATCAATCCATTGTTCATTGCAAAGTCACAAAAGTCCTGTTGAGTCTTGCTCGACCAGCATAAACCCCCAAATTTATTAGAGGGTCTCATTACCGCATTGAATCCCCACCAAGAAGGCACATACACCCTTCCCCCCCATTCAAAATGCTCGAAAGCTCTTGCCAGAGGGCCTTTTTCTATGTTGAATTATTAGGTCCATATATATTTAGAATCCAAAAGCTTTCTCTTAATTGTTTAGAGTCCACCTTGCACCACTGCCAGTGTCTTTCTTGTCTGATTACTTGCACATCCACCAACGAATCATTCCATAGAATGCCTAACCCACCAGAAGCACCCCGTGCTTTTGATAGAGAGCAACACCAACGTCCAAAGAATTTTGTAAACCCATCCACATCAGAAACCTTAATTTTCATTTCTTGTAGTAGTACCAGCGCCGGTCTCGTTTGATCAAAGCATCTTTTGATCAAATGAATTTTGTCAGAGGCATTACAACCCCTGACATTTCACGAGACGATTTTCATTACTGTCAGGAAAAGGCATAGCCCTTTACTGATCTAAGTTTTCTCTGACCCGCTACATTCCTAGCCATCTCAGGCCTCATTCTATTGGTTTTTGGCCCTTATCTTTTCTTTTCACCAATCTTCACTTTATTGTCTAAAGATAAAGATTGATTAATGGTTCATTTTTCAACTATTCCAATACTGTCTTGAAGGCCAAGAACATCCTCATGACCCTGGTCTTTATTCGTATCAGATTTTAAGGTTGAGTCTTCCATATTTCCCCTACTGTCTCGAACCTCGTCAAAAGCATTATCTAGATTCCTTACGGGATAAATAGGAATATCTTTGAAAGTGGTTTCTTCCCCTAGGGATTCACAACTAACCAGCTTATCCAAGGGTTCCATGTTTACTGCATTGAGGTTGTTCAAAAACAAGCTTGGTTCCACAGTTCACTAGTTCTTTTTGCTTTGTTTTGAAAGGTTAAACTATTTGGGACAATTGCAATGTCAGGGCTCAAAATCTGCATTGGTTGCTTCTACACCTGAGGCCACACCTCCTCTCCCATCTAAGGAATCTGTTCATCTACCTGGTTCCAAATTTTCTATGGTGATTTATGCCCCATTAAGACTTCCTCAAAGTCACTCCTTATGTCATCCTAACCTATTTGTTGTTCACCTTGACTGCCCAAAACATCCCTAACTATTTCAATCAGAGTGACTCTGGGTGATGTATTTCTTTCA
This sequence comes from Sequoiadendron giganteum, assembly GCA_007115665.2. Taxonomy (NCBI): domain Eukaryota; kingdom Viridiplantae; phylum Streptophyta; class Pinopsida; order Cupressales; family Cupressaceae; genus Sequoiadendron; species Sequoiadendron giganteum. Next base: position 225,729,505 of record CM021107.1, on the reverse strand, counting down.
CAAAGGTTTTCTCCCCATTCTTGCACTTCACTCATATAGGCGTTTTCAAGAAGGTTGTCAATTTCCTGCCGATTTGACATCTCCCATCCATTAGATGGATTGCTTCCATCCTAATTTTGATTTCGCATTTGGCTCCCCCATTCTTGGAAGTTGCTGGCATAATTCGTTGCCTCTTCTTCCGACAGTCTTACTATTTCCTCCAGTGAGACTATTTTGACATAGACCCTTTCCTTTCTTCTCCGAGCTATTCACATCTTTAGATATTGCTTTCCCAATGCAATTCAAAAAATAGGCATCTTCTATTTCCAACTTTTTAATCCATATCCCTTCCCTCGATTTGAGTTCTAATTTTTTTGGTAAAGAGTGAGTCCCCTTTCTTAGCACACAAATTCTAGGAAATATGCTTAAATCGGTTTTGTCAACAATCTCCTCCGCTTTCACAAAAGTTCCAAATTTTCTACCTATCATGCTGAGGGTTTCCTGATCTCTATACTCACGTGGTAGATTTTTTAACCTAATCCAAACTGGGATGTCTTCCATAGTTGTGTCATTTGGGTTAAAGTTTGGAGTCCAATCCTTAATGTAAAACCCTAGGCCATCTATTACAAAGGGGCCACTATTAATAATCCATTCCTTATCTAGCATGGTTTTACATATGACCAGATAGAAACCATTTTCAAGGGTTTTAAGTTCACATTCTTGGCCCCAATGTCTATCACACCAAGACCGAAGCTTCGAAAAAGCTGGCCATTCCCCCCCCCCCCATTTTAGGAAAAAAGCCCTGGCTTTTAAAAAGTTCACAGAATCTTTCCATTCACTATTTTTCAAAAGCAGAGTAGTAATAGTTGCATATGAGATGCAGGGGGTTACCTGGATCGGGCCAACTTTCTTTGCTTGTCGCTTTGGATGCTAGAAATTTTTCGCTATATTTCAAAAGTCTATTCGTTCAGGTAACTACACTAGCCTGAAACGTTCGCCCCTCTGAAGTTGTCCAATTCTTGTCCCGCCCTTGTCCACACCTCTGTCTTTTTTGTGATTTCTCTCTGGACTAAGGATATTTCGTGATTCTTGACTTATATCATGATCAATATAAAGTAATCTAATTGAGGATTTTGGTTAACATAATTTAAAGCTATGTAATAGTAAATTGTTGATATATAGTTGATTATCTTGATACCAACATGATAATAGATATTAATGTTTCATGATTCAGTCGACTTCTATTAGCTTTACAATGATTTCCATTTATTAAGTATTCATAATCGTGCATAGATATCAAATTATTGTTCGTTATCTCAAATGTTGTATTTTGTGATTGTTCTTAACTAAATCTAGACCCAGTACTACATAGTTTTATAGATACAAGATTGATATCATATTTAGATGAAATTGTAATATTTAATTAAATGTTTGAATTATTAATTTGTAAGGCAAAGTAACCTAATATGATCATTTTAATGTTAGTTATTAACATTGATCATGTATCTATTTTTATGATCTTGAGTGTTGTTGATAAAGAGTCATTTCCCACTCTGCTTATTTTTTTGAATATCTGTTAAAGCTATCAATTTGGTACTCAATTAGATTAAAACAAATATTCATGGTATTGATTATAAATTTATATTAGAACATTTAATTATTAACCTATATTAGAATTCTTTAGTATCTTAGATATCATGTTGACTATTATAACCACTCTTACCATTATATGTTGACTATTATTACAATCTTGGCCATCCTATTTTTTAGTCCATGATTTTTTTGATATTTGTAAGAATGATATCATATTTAGATGAAATTGTAATATTTAATTACATGTTTTAATTATTAATTCTTAAGGCAAGGTAACCTAATATGGTCATTTTAATGTTAGTTATTAACATTGGTGATTGTGTGATATCTATTTTTATGATCTTGGGTGTTGTTGATAAAGAGTCCTTTCCCACTCTGCTTATTTTTTCGAATCTGTTAAAACTATCAATTTGGTACTCAATTAGATTAAAACAAATATTCATGGTATTGATTATAAATTTATATTAGAACATTTAATTATTAACCTATATTAAAAGTCTTTGGTATCTTAGATATCATGTTAACTATTATAACCACTCTTACCATTATATGTTGACTATTATTACAATCTTGGTCATCTTTTTTGTTAGTCCATGAATTGTTTGGTATTTCTAAGAGACCATTCTTGGTCAAGTATTATCACCATGATAATATAGATTCCCCAACATCAATTAAGTTTTGTGATTTAATAGTCAATTTTAAATCATTTTATATATGTATTTGATAGTAACCTTTATTTTAAATCATTCTATATATGTATTTGTTATAATGTGGATTAGTGTTAGTGGATTATGATTAGAATTAATGTCAAGATGATATTTGAACCCAACGGTCATACTTTATTATTGGTCAACCAAGTATGTAATGGTCAAATTTTAAGTAGTCAAACTACGAAGCCTTTGCACATTACGTAAGCAAGGTCGTCAAGATAAGCCCCTAAGGAACTGATTTGGCCCTTAGGTCCCATTCTTCTAAGATTTATTTTGAAATTACCATTTTCTCTCGATTTTGAACATACTTTGTCATTCCTTACAAATTCAATTGTAAACTACCACTTGATTTATCTAGTTAAATGAATGATATGGCTTATTTGATGACCATGTACCTAATTATTTGTTGGTTTTATGTTGTGCATCTAGCTGTGTATAAACTTTACATGTATAGTTATTGGGAGCAAATAAATTACTACATGATAGAATGCAAGGGAAACTTGAGTAAGTAGGAGGTATGTCGTGTTGATTGAAAGTAATTATTATTTTAAAAATTGATTCATTACTATCTTGACTTTTGATTGAACTATACCATCAATTGTCTCCTTAAATTAATGTATTATGTTGTTTAAAAAATATATTTGCAAATCAATAAAGTTGGTGTAAATTAGTAGGTTGTGTTGTGTCCATTAAGTGTCTTAAAAGTGAGCATGACAATTTCAGATAGATTTATTTATTTGGGAGCGTTGGTGTCATGGCCACTTTTACACAGTTGATGAACACAACACAGCCTGAGTAATTTACATCATTTTTACTAATTTACAAATATTTTTTTAAACAATAACATAATACATTAATTTTAAGAAAACACTAGATGACATCATTTAATTAAGAGTCAAGATAGCAACAATCAATTTTTAAACCTATAAATGATTACTTTTTAATTAACAACATGACATACTTCCTACTTGCTCAAGTTTCTTCTGTATTTCATTGAATCGTAATTTCCTTACTTCTAATACTTATATCTATAAGGTGTTTACATGAATAGATGCACACATAATATCAATAGATGATTAGTTACATGATCATCAAAATAAGCCAAATAATTAATTTAACTAGGTAATTAGATGGTAGTTTATGATTGGATTTACAATAGGGGATAAAGTGGTGTAGACAGGACCTTATATGCATATTTTGTGTAATTTTTGGTTTTAGGTTGTTTTGTGTGTTTTGAAATTTCCTAAGGTCATTTATGACCATTTCCAATCATATTAATTCATTTTTGTAGTGTTAGTGGTCGTTGGTCAGAAAGTTGTCAATATTGTTGAAAATTGCCAAAAAGTTGTTAAAATTGCCATGCAACTTTTGGCAAGAGGCAAAAAAATCAAGGAAATGTTACAAACCAAGAAAAAAAAATGTTACAATTAGTTGAAAAATGATGGAATATGCATGTATACATGAGAAAAAGGTCAAAGGTTGTTGGTTCAAATGGATTTTATAACTTTTGATGAATTAAAGTAAGTTTTTACTGTGATTTCAACGTTCCAGCTCATTTATGTCCTTTGGTATGGACTATATGATCCATAGATTGATCTAAAATCAATTGCATTGCATTGTGATGTGAATCTACTATACTTTTCTTTTGGTTGTATCAATTTTCATTGAGTTAGGAGAAAGTTATTGCATTTTTTTCCAAATCTACCTAAAACCCTTCCTAGGGTAACCAGTCAACAATAAAAATGTGATATCTTGAGTTTCCACCCTGTTAAAATGATGAAATCATGTGAAAATTTATGTTTTTATGTGTTCATTGACCTTGAAATATTTGAAGCCTTAGTTTTCACATGTGTGGGATAGATCTTGGATAGTTTGCTTCAGGAATGTATACAAATAATGTAAAAAACCCTGCACTGTGTTTGTTTGTGTAAATCTTTCTATTGTTCCATAAGGTTTGGCATTGATAAGTGTTTGGTAATGTCTTAAGAGGCCTCTAAGACTTGATTCAATATTTTGGTGCATTTTTGAAAGGTTTATACAAGCTTGGTTATGACTGTCCTAAGGGGACTGTTTAGACAGTCATACGAAATGTATTGGAGTTCAATCAAGTTAGGGTCTGTGAGTGAAATTAGTCATTGAGTACTTGGTAGAAATCAATTTTGGCATGTTGGAAGAGGTCTCCAAGTTTTTTTTGTGGATTGAATACTCTGTAATGGTTGTCTCAATACATAGAGATCATATTTTGTTGGTTGTGCAATACAAAGGTTGTAGGTCTCTTTAATGGTTGCTTTGTGTGTCATCACATTTAAGTTGTTTATAACCCTTAAAGTCATTAGGCAAGTTTGTCATGGTCTCTACACTATCTCAAGGTGCATTGAATCAAATTCTTAAGTGAATCCTTTGTTAGGATCCATGAAGGTGTACTTAGGAGCAGCTATGAAGAACATGCAAGAACAATTTTTCTTTTGGGTCTATCTTTGTGAAGAATGTCCTTCCTTCGCATCAAATTAGTATTAGAGCAAGGAAAATCAGTAAGAGGTGATAAATAAGTTGATTTGAAGTCAAGCCAAGATGTCACCTAAGTTGAATGTGGAAAGACTAATCAAATAGATGGAAGATGCTCTTGCCCCAGAATTGAGAGATATAAAGGACAACCTTGATGCAAGACTCACATCAATTGAGACCAACCAAAGAAGAGGAGTGGTCATAGGGGATTTGAGTGACCAAAAAGAAGGAGAAGAAGTGGGAGAAGAAGAAGAACATGAAGAAGAAAGAGATGTTGAAGAGATTGCTAAAGGCAGTTAAGAATGATGGTCCAAAAGTGAATGTAGAAATTCCAATATATTCAGGAAGTCTGAATGGAGAACTCCTAGATTGGATATGAGACTTAGATAAATATTTTGAGTTTGAAGAGATACCTGAAGGGCAGTAAGTGAAATTGGCAAGAACAAAACTAAGAGGACATGCATCTCTATGGTGGGATTATGTACAAGAAGAGAGGTAGAAGAAAGGAAAGGAAAAAATTACATCTTGGGACTTAATGGTTGCAAAAATGAAAGGTAAATTCCTACCTAGTGATTATGCTACTCAGCTATATAGAAGGTTGCAAAATTTGAAGCAAAACGACATGGATGTGAAGACCTACACAAAAGAGTTATATAGACTAAGCTTTAGGTCAAGCCACATGGAAGAAGATGTTGACAAATTTTTAAGGTATTTCAATAGGCTAAAGTATAGCCTACAATATCAACTCAGTCTCACAAGCCCAAGAACTATTGAAGAGTGTTATCAGTTGGTCATAAAGGCTAAATACAAGTTGAAAAGGAGACACGAAAAGTAAAGTAGAGGTAGGGGAAGGACAAATTTAAGAGGAAGAGGGACTTTTTCTGGTAGAGGACAGTCCCAAAGGTCTCAAGGAGAGACCGGTAACTCATAAGAACAAACATCAAATTCAAGGGGCAAGACCAAATTCTAGAGGTAAATTTAGCAATAGAGGAGGCTCAACTGGATTCACTAGAAAGTGTTACAAATGCAATAAATTTGTAGGCCACCAAGAATGACAATCCACTGCGGAGCAACCATCTATTTCTTTTAAAAAAGAGAGGAGAAATCAGATTGCACAAGATGGAAATGATGTTGAAAGTTTCAATTCACCATCATAGAATGTAAAACTAGAAGTAGGAGAGTCCTTGTTGATGGAAAGGACCTTGATTAAAGTGCCCATGGAGAGAGAACCACCTCAAAGAAAGTCACTCTTTAGGACTACATGCAAGAGCCAAGGTAAATGTTGTAGAGTTGTTGATTCTGGAAGTACTAATAATTTGGTTTTAGTTGAAATGGTAGAGAAGTTAAAGTTATAAAGGTTGCCTCATGCCACTCCATACAAAGTTTCCTGGTTAAACAAAGGGCATCAAGTGTTAGTGAATGAAAAAACTTGGGTAGGATTACATATAAGGGGTTATAAAGACAAGGTCTTGTGTGACATCATTCCTATGGATGTTTGTCATTTGCTTCTTGGTAGACCATGGCAATATGATAGAAATGCCAAGCATGATGGTAGAAAAAATACATATGTTATAGAGAAAGATGGAATCTCATACATTCTAACACCATTGAAAGATGAAGATAAAACACCATAAGTAGAATCCAATGTGATGTTGGTAGGAGAAAAGGAATTCATAAAGTTTGTAGAAGAGGAGAAAATTGGTTTTGCCATCATAGTGAAGCCTAAGTCTGTTATGACAACAACAAAGAAAGAAGAGTTGCCTTTGGAAATTTAAAACTTGCTAAAGAGGTATGATGATATAGTAGTGGATGAACTCCCAAGCACGTTGCCTCCTATGAGAGATATTAGTCACCGCATTGATTTCATACCAAGGGCTATTTTTCCTAATAAATCAACGTACAAGATGATCACACAACAAAATGAAGAGATTAAGAGACAAGTCCAAGAATTGCTTGATAAGGGGCTAATCAAAGAGAGCCTTAGTCCTTGTCCGATTCCCACTGTCTTAGCACCAAAGCAGGGAGCTGAATGGAAGATGTGCATTAATTTAGGGCCATCAATAAGATTACAATAAAATATAGATTCCCCATTCCATGCATGGAAGACTTGATGGACTATCTAGGTGGAGCATGCTACTTTTCCAAAATATACGTCAAGAGTGGGAAGAATCATACTAGGGGATGAATGGAAGACAAAATTTAAGACAAATGAATGGCTTGTAATGCCTTTTGGTCTCTCAAATGCACCCAACACCTTCATGAGGTTGATGAATAATGTTCTCAAGCCTTTTATTGGTAATTTTGTTGTGGTTATCCTTGATGATATTCTTGTTTTCAGTCAAACAAAGGAAGAGCATTTACACCATTTGGATTTGGTTTTGAGAAGATTGCATGAAGAGAAATTAAATATAAATTTGAAGAAATGTGAGTTTATGAAAATAAAGTTGGTGTATTTTAGTATTTTGATTACAAATGGAACTTTGAAAATGGATCCCAATAAGGTTGAAGCTATTCTAAGTTGGCCTCCACCCAAATCAATTCTTGAGGTAAGAAGTTTCCATGGTTTGGTAAGTTTTTATAGGAAGTTTTTTAAGGCTTAAATCATTTTTTTGCTTGGTAACCTCTTAAGATGCCTTAAAAAAGAGCATTCTACTCAATGGGATTTGATCTTGCCTCAAACAAAACTTGCATAGAATGATTCAGTGAATAGAAGTGGGTAAGAGTCGTTTTGAAATTGTTTATGGTTTGCAACCTAAAGGGGTCTTTGAATTAAGAGAGACAAGTGGAATGGAGAGGATGAGTGCTCAGGGTGACAAATTTGTTGTGTCTATGAAAGAGATTCACCAACAGGTCAAGGGTCACCTACAAAAGAGTGTTGACAAGTATAAGCAAAAGGATGATGCACACAAGAGAGAAGTCACTTTCAAGGTTGGAGATTTGGTTCCAAATCATCTTAGAAAGAAGAGATTTCCCAAGGGATAGTATTCCAAGCTATAAATAAAGAAAATTGAACCTTGTAGAGTTGTGCACAAGTTTAGTCGTTGCATTTCACCTATATTTGATGTATTTGACTTGTACCCTTTCAAAGGGCATGTTTTTGGAGATAATGAAACAAGCTCCCAAGAATTTGAGGATTCAAAGAATGTATCCAAGATCTTCCTCCCAACAAACCTTTAGAGTTGGAGTGCATCCTTGATACCAAGGAACTCAAGAAGACATGAAACACCACATATTTTCAATACTTCGTCAAATGGAGGGGTCTTCCTATGGAAGATGTTACATGGATGTCTAAGTTTTATATCATTAAACATGGATATGCGGTTGCAAATCTGCACTCAAGTTGGACTTGAGATTTTTTCCCGTTGGGTGTATAATGCAGAGTCACTAGGACCTTATATGCATATTTTGTGTAATTTTTGGTTTTAGGATTTTGTGTGTTTTGAATTTTTCTAAGGTCATTTATGACCATTTTCAATCATATTAATTCATTTTTGTAGTGGTAGTGGTCGTTGGTAGAAAGTTGTCAATATTGCTGAAAATTGTAAAAAAGTTTCTAAAATTATCATGCAACTTTTGGCAAGTGGCAAGAAAATCAAGGAAATATTACAAACCAAGAAATAAATGTTACAATTAGTTATAGAATGATCGAATATGCATGTATGCATGAGAAAAAGGTCAAACGTTGTTGGTTCAAGTGGATTTTGTAACTTTTGATGAATTAAAGCAAGCTTTTATTGTGATTTCAATGTTGCAGCTCATTTCTATCACCTGTTATAGAATGTACAATCCATGGATTGATCTAAAATCAATTACATTGCATTGGCACATGAATCTACTATTTTTTTTATTTTGGTTGCATCAATTTTCATTAAGTTAGGAGAAAGTTATTGCATTTTTTCCAAATTTGCCTGAAACCCTTCCTAGGGTAACCAATCAACAATAAAAATGTGATATCTTGAGTTTCCATCATGTAAAAATGATGAAATATTTTGAAAAATTATGTTTTGATGTTTTCATTGACCTTGCAAGATTTGGAGCCTTAGTTTGCATGCGTGTGGGAGAGATCTTGGACAGTCTACTTCAAAAAAGTATGAAAATAGTATAAAAAACCCTACGTTGTGTTTGTTTGTACAAATATTTGTATTGTTTCATAAGATTTGGCATTGATAAATGTTTGGTAATGTCTTAAGAGGCCTCTTAGACTTGAGTCAATAGTTTGGTGCATTTGTGAGAGGTTTATACAAGCTTGGTTATGACTGTCCTAAGGGGACTGTTTAGATAGTCATAAGATAAGGAATGTATTAGAGTTCAATCAAGTTAGGTTCTGCGAGTGAAATTAGTCATTTAGTACTTGGTAGAAATCACTTTCGACATGTTGGAAGAGGTCTCCAAGTTTGTGGTTTGGATTGAATACTTTGTAATGGTTGTCTCAATACATAGAGATCATCTTTTCTTGGTTGTGCAATACAAGGGTTGTAGGTATCTTTAATGGTTGCTTTGTGTGTCATCACATTTAAGTTGATTGTAACCCTTAAATTCATTAGGAAGTTTTTTCATGGTCTCTTTATTGTCTCAAGTTGTGTTGAATCAAATTCTTAAGTGAATCCTTTGTCAAGATCCATTAGGTGTACCTAGGAGCATCTATGAAGAACATGTAAGAACAATTTGTCTTTTGGGTCTATCTTTGTGAAGAATGTCCTTTCTATGCATCATAAATTATGCATATCATCATGAGAGGTTGGAGAGTTCAAAAAATCCTAGAAAGATAGGATCTAAGGGCTAGACTTATACTTAAGGGGCTCATCTCTATTGGCTTTGTTTATGTACATGTATAAATCTCGTAGTTCAACAGCTTGAACTTGAATCATCACATGCTTGGTTGACCTTGATAATAGGGTATAACCACTAGGTTCAAATGATATTTTGACATCAATTTCAATCATAATCCACTAAACCTAATTCACAATATATTATTACCAATAGCCTATAATTTACAAGACTTAATTGATGTTGGGGAATTTATACCATTATGATGATGATAATAACTTGACAAAAAATGATATCTTACAAATATCAAGAAAGAAATGGAGTCAATTATATTTATCATTACATAGAGGATAAAAGCATATTCCAAGATGATAAGGCAAATCAAAGTTTTAGCACATTTCACCTTCTTGTTTTGATAGGTTTAAAAATATTGGAATTTCACTTTTTGATAAAATTGTAATAAAGGCAAAGGAATTAGATTTCATTATAATTCAAATTTAGAATACAACCTATTCAAATATAATTCAAACACTATATTATTCAAAATTATTAAAAAATAAGCTATATTATTCAAAGATAAAACACAACATTATTCAAAATAGCCTACAATTTACAAGACTTAATTGATGGAGAACTTATATTATCATGATGATAATAATTTGACAAAGAATGATATCTTACAAATATAAAAATAAATGGAGTCAATTATATTTATCGTTACATAGAGGATAGAAGCATATTATAAGATGACAAGGAAAATCAAATTTTTAGCCCATCTCACCTTATTTTGATAGGTTTGAAAATATTGGAATTTCACTTTTTGATAAAATTGTAATAAAGATAAAGGCATTATATTTCATTATAATTCAAATTTAGAAATATAATCCAAATTACAAACCCTATGCTATATTTTTATTTTTTGACCTATAATCTAAAATTGGCGTTCAAAGCATAATTGACATGAATCAATCTAAACACAATTCTATATAAGTGATAAATAAATAACAAACCAACATTAATTGTATGATGAATTAAAAAAATTGACTTGTGACCACATCACATATCCAATTATAAAAATTTAGATTTGTGGATATAATTATTAGAAATTAAGGAAATTTAAGAGATAAGAGATAGCAAGCACAATGAACAATATACAATATTATATTTAGTTGACCCAAATGTAACGAGTATAAATCATTTCTTATTTAGGCAAGGATGATTCAATCCCACCTATGGCGTGCATTGAAAAGTTCCTTATGAAGCGAAAAAAAGAGTAGGTAAGTGTCTTATAGGTGTCAACTTTAAAAATACTTAGAGTGTACAAACCAACAACCTTTATGACCAAGTCATCAATCTTGTGTGCCAAGTGTTGAGTGACCTTTGAGGCAAGATTGAAAGTATTTCAACCTCAAAAGGTGTGTGCATGAGGTTAACCAAATAACTTGGTAACCTTTAGAGGTCTAAAAGTTTCAGTATGAAAGGGATAAAATGCTTATGACATTGTTTAGGATTTGTCTCTCTTACAAAGACTTCACTAGGCTTTAGGATTTACTATGGTTAACTCCTCAAAGGTAATTTGCAATCATAGATCATTATGTCTTTGTTATGCTCTGTTGGATTTTATAGATGGAATTACTTCCAATATATAGTTGTAGACACCTAAAATTATCTTGCTGTGGTGTATGATTTTTGAGATCCGTCAATAGATAAGTGACACACAACCAAGGAATATTTTCATAGACCCATGACTAACTCATTGAGTGCATGAACAAGAAAATATTCAACTAAAAAATGAGAAAAGGGACTCGCATTCTTGTAATTTAGTTGCTTTACAATTGAAAGCAAATATGGCATAACATCTTTGATCACGAGGATGATGACTCTTCTCCCTTTATCGTGAGTGGAGCTAAAAATTTGATCATGAGTTATTCTCTTGTGCCTGCTTTAACATTAATGGGCTTACGAAACTATATATTATGTCAGAGATTCTACATAGGAGTCATATCCTTCACAATCAAAAGGATACAAAAACTCATTATCTTGTGACTGAGCATTTAGGATGTCTTCTTCTTTGTCGATCTCATTATTCCAATAGATATTTGTTGTATGCTTGACGATGCCATCTACCCGAGGTGTGTAAGCCATCATATTAGAGCCACCAAGGAAAATGATTGTGGGCAAGTTTGTGTATACGTCCAACTAGTTTTTCACTTAGATAGTAGCCAGAAGGGTGAATGTTTTGCAATAGTCGTTCCAATGTTTTGCTATGAAGATCATTGTATGAAGGCTGGTTGTATTCTGTTGCCAATTAAAATTGTAGAAGCTATCCATGCCAATGTGGACCATGAATAGGTTCCTTGATGAGATCTACAAAATCTGTTAAGATAGGAGATTCATACATCAGATCAAACATTTTCATAGAGTACAAAATTTCATAAGGTGGAGCCATATGATGACATAGTGTATTCAATTCTTTAGAATAAGGATTTTGATAGAAGTTAAACTTAGGATCCAATTGAAGGGGAAGTTGTTGAAGAAATTTATTTTAAGTCAAATAATCATTTGCTTGTTGACTATGATGGGGGAGATCTTCAGGGTGAGTGTTCCAATCGAGAATAAGAGGAATGATTTCTTGGATTTTGATAGTAGTGGAATTGATGACTCGAACTATTCCTTCTTCTTGATATCATTCTCTAGCGAGAAAATTTATAACAAGATTTTTCTTTCTAGGTAGGTGCTCATGGGTGAATTTGAATGTATCAATAAACTCTGCCCCATAGAGGAGGCATCTGTGAGTGACCTTATCCTTGGATTCCTTCTTAAAGAAACCTTTGAAATGTTGTTAATCAGCTCTTAACACAAATGGTTGATCTACAATGAACATTTGAAAACATTTAAATGAATTTAACACATCTAGAATCTCCTTGTGTGTACTGTGATAATTTTGCTGTGCTCCCTGAAAACTGCCAAATGCATATCTTACAATAATGTCTTTATCATTTTCAACAATTGCTCCTTGAAAACTACCAATATTCATTGCTAGCACCTATTTCACAATTTTATAGCTAGAACCAAGAAAAGAGAGTGTTGGAAGAGAGGCACAAGTGTCCTTGATCTATTGAATTGTCTAATCCTGAGCATGGGTCCAAATGAGAGCATCTTTTCTAAGGATTTTATCGAGTAAAATTCTATCTACAACAATGTTAGAATAAAATCTTGCACCATAATTAACTAATCCTAAGAAATGTTCAAGTTCCTTAGTATTGTTGACTTGTAGAGAAGCGATCCATTTGAGGATATGCTCTTGTGCTTCCATCTGTCCATGTGGTAACAATTTGGTGCCAATGAACACAATTTTATATTTAGCAAATTTTCATTTGGATGGATTCAAAATGATATTGTGTTTCTTACATGGAGCAAGGAATTGTTCAAGATGTTTGAGGTGTGTCTAGGGACATTGACTAAATACCAGTATATCATCAATGTAGGGGATGATAAATTTAGAGTATGGACGAAAGATATTGTTCATATGTTGTTGGAAGATAGAAGGAATTGTCTTGATATCAAATGACAAGACATTTCATTGATACAATCTATGAAGGACTGAGAAGCTTGTTCTATATCTATAGTATTCCTTTATGCTAATCTGCCAGAAACCTCTCGACAAATCAAACTGGGAATAGATATTTTCACCTTGCACCTTTTGGTAAATATGTTCTTTGGATGACAAAGGGTACTGATTATCTTCTAGGAAAACATTGAGCGGCTTGTAGTTGACTATAAGGCGTATCTCTTATATGATGTTGTCATTTTCATCTTTCTTTGTTACATACATGGCATTACATCTGAATGGAGATGAGGATGGGGATATAAATCCTAATTGTAGAAGTTTTTCAATTTCCTTTTGGCATAACTCTACTTTGGATTTTCTAAGAGGGAAGTAATTGGCCTTTACAGTAGGACAAATTTCATTATTATCAACATCTTTCTTAAATAGAAGAGAACAAGACAAATTGCAGGTAGATGTTGTGAGGTCCTTGGTCATGATTAGATAGAATTGTTGGACTAACTCCTGTAGGGGTCCTTGAATTTGGGCTTGTTGTTTGGCAAACCAAATATGGTTACCAGGTTTAGTTTTGGTCATGTGATAGATTTTGGTGGTACAACTCTTGTCGGAATTGAGGTGAGGAATTGGGGTTTGTTGAAGAGAAATAGATTCCTTGGACAAGGTGATAAGTTCCCAAGAGCTAATGATATTACTACCAATGAGGCCATCATACCAATGAGGCCATCATAGCAATCAATTTTAAAATGAACAAATTTGACTTCATGGATGAACCCATTAGGAAATTCAATAGGAGTTATACAAACATACTGAGAATGGTGTTAACCTTTGCCAAAGGAGATCTTAGTTTCTACCTTATACCATTTATCAAAGGGAAAGCAGTTGAATCACGCAACATTCAAATCCGTACTAGTATCCATTAGAAAATGTAATGGATAGGCTTTAAAATATGGGAAATGAATTGTTAATGTCATACTTGGATAACTGGTATGAGTTTTAGCCATTTTGCATGATCCTTCAGTAATAGTTCCAATGGTTGGTATTTCTAGTTCAACAAGTGTCTTTGGGTGAGCCAGAGGATTCCAATTTGTGGCTGATTCTTCTTCTTCTTCTTCATTGAGAAAACTACAAGTAAAAGTGGCATTGAGGAACTTGGAACAATGTCATCCGCCAAATCATTCAAAAGGTTGAAAGAGTGGAGGTGGTCATCGAGAAGAAGATGGAGGATGAATAGGTTGTGTGTACTCTATGTGCATGCGACCGATAAATTCATCAAGATTAGTATTTTCTTGAAATGTAGAACTTACTAGATCTTGATTTTCTTCTTCCAGGAGTGTTGAGAGCTCAATTTGTGCTTCCTCAAGGACTCTTTCAAGAGTCTGTATGCGGGCTTGTCGCCAAATGCGCTGAGTAGTAGAACCAACATGAGGGTTCTATTGAGGCTTAGGACAAACAACATGTGTTGGCAATGGCTAAAAATATTTCTTAGGGTTGATGAGATATTTCTTTTGATCACTAAGCTTATGGAGCTTTTCTTTACAAGTGAACCATGAACCTTGAGTGTCAGGAACTCTGTGAAGTTCATCTTCTATCTGCAAAATTTGGTCATCAATTGAACTGAGCTTTGTAGAAGTAGGTATGTAATGTAGGCTTGGAGCCTTTGGAGGAGGCAATTTTCCTCTCATCATGCGACAAATAAATGAAACTTTTGAGGAATCCAAGTAGGCTAAGGATCTAGAAGAATCGGTCATAAAATCTTCATCTTCAGAGGCATTTTCATAATCTTCATCAGAAGAGGAAATAGGAACATCATCAAAATATGAGGGATAGTCATCTTCAAAATCCCATTCTTCTTCATCAGTTATTCCAAGTTCTTGGAGCTTTCTAACTTTATCTTTGCCTTTATCCTTTTCCCTATCATGACACTTGTTAGCATAGTGTGGTCCTTTACAGATATAACAAGTTGGTTTCCATTTTTTGGATTTGCATATTTTATTGAACTGCTTCTTTCTAAAATATCCTTTTTGATATTTCTTTGACTGATGGCTTTTGGATTTCCAATTACGTGGTGTATCCAAGTGGCATTCAAAACACTTTTGCTTCTTCTTTCTCTTCATCTTGGACTCTGAGGTATACACTAGCCGTAGTCTTCAATAAGAGGATGACATGTTACTCTGGAAAGAAGAGGCTTTATCTTTTCTTAAGATTTGTCGAGAGCAGATTTTCGACAAATTCCTTCATTGATTTTTGTAATATAATTATAGAGTTGGGAAAAATATACTTTACGTAAATCTCATCTAGAGTGGAGGAGATCTTCAATTACATGGTTAATGTAATATTTCTTTATAGTGGGAAAAGATTGCAGAAAATTATAATATATATCATACAGATATTGTTCACTCGTATGCCCACTGTAATAGAAATTGAGATATTGGTCAGCAAAATACCTTTTGAGCTGACTGAGATCATAACACTTGGCATGAACCATTTTTTTGTATGTCATTCTTTGAATTGATGATGTATTACCAAAAAACATGGTAGTAAGTTGATTTACAACTATATCTAGGCCAACATTGGGAAGATTCATGCAGTAGGCAGCATCTAGGATATCCCATGTGAGTCGAGTGACTCCAATCATGGCATTGAGAGCCATTGGAATGAATTACTTCTCATCTACACCTGTGCGTGTGCTAAGATAATTGGTGACCCAAGCTCGAAGAGCTTTAATATTTTGGAGATTCTTGATAGGATCAAAATGGTCAAAGTTAGACCAAGGTGGAGTCTCAGCTTTAAGGTTTTGCAAGTTAGCATAGATATTAGCAGGTGTTGATGCACTTGAATTGCTACCGGCCATTGTGACACAGTGTGTGTCAAAGGCTTTTCTTTTTCCTTTATCTGTGTATTCACCAAGGAAAGGATTCCATTCTCGAAGCTTGACTTCTGGTTAGAAAGTGAGACCAGGTTGCTGGTGTTGAACCTGTTGAAAGGATGATGCACTTTTGGGAAAATAAAGAACATTCTTCTTTTCTTTAGGTACATTCTAAACAATGCAATCTTTAATAGTGTTACTTTCAGAGACAGTTGTTTGATTAATAGTGTCAATTCTTGACACATGATTCAGTGAGTGTCAAGTGAGTAGATTGATTAGCTTCGACTCATATTAGTGAATCATGGACTGTGGTGACATTTATGGTTATATTGTTCAATATTATAGACTGTCTAGATTGTGCTACTTGTACTTGAGTATTTATAGTCTACTATTTGGTCTACCAAGATTTTTCTTATGCCTTGAAAGCTTTGTAATCAACATGGAGATCATGAAGATCAATGCGGACTTGATCAAGAGCATTCTGAGAAAGCTTATTTTCTAAAACGGTAAGTCGGGCAAGATATTCATGTGCATTATGTAATTAAGCGGCGTAATGCTTGGCTTGCTCAATTTAGTTGAGATTTTGGTTGAGGAGGGTTTCATAAGAAAGGAGAAGGTTCTTGTGATGGTAGAGGTTGGACCAATTAAGGAGCTTAGAACTAGAGGGTATATCAGGACCATTGATAACTTGGACATGTTTTGCCTACTAAGAATTATAAAAATAATTTGTATCATCAATCAAGACAAAATCTTTAAATTGAGGAATAGTGACAGAGATGACACTAATACCAACAGGGGTTGGTTGTTCCACATTTGTAGTGGTAGCCAGTGTTGGTTCAAGAAAAGGCACGATAGGATTGGACATCATCTGAACGGATCCAGAAGGATTAAAAACATAGCTATAGTTATCACACTTCATTAATCCATGATCAAGCTCAAAAAAGTGTCCATGTGGATACCTAGGTGAATCAATTGAGGAAATTGGATGAGTGCAATGTCGATAGAGATGGTGTGGCTTGTTGTGTGGACATGGAAATAAAGAGGTAAGAACATACGGTGGAGGCATACACAAAGATTGAGTGCATAAAGGATTAATGCGTTGGGGAACATTATCATGCTTTTGAGCCTTGCATCGAGCAACACGTTCTTTGCCTTTATAGTGGTATGTGACACATCCACATTCAACATCATGTTGGATAATATTAGCATTTCGTGCTAGACAAACACGAGGAGCAACTGGTTGTGATTATGCAACAAGGATTGAAGTAGAAGACCATGGTTTATCAATGTTAATAATGACTTTGTCTCCTATTTCTTCAATAGTGAGGCCTTGTAGTTGAGCAGGCTTTACCCAAGCAGAATCAGATTGGAAGAGTTATATTGCCCATTGTTGAAGAAGTTTCACATCTTTGAAACAAACATTTCAAGGGGCTATAAGTTGATCAAGTGAACTACTAGAAGACCAAACAATACTATATTGTTCATCTCTAGGTAAACTAGTACGAGGGTCGGACATAAAAGGCATTGTAGTATTAAACAATCTGTAGTGAACAAGGAAAGATATGGCATGATCTACAGATCCTTGTTTCATTTCAAAGCTTTTAGTCTTAAAACTGAAAGAAAGGACTTCATTGAGATTTGCATCTTATAGACTGACTGCCTATTTTAGGAAAGCATCCATTTGAATGGGACCATAGGCCATAGTATCACTGACTGTTCCTAAAATTGTATCAAATTTTCTAACATGTCTATTATCACAAAGCATTAACAAAATATTAATAGGAAGACCATGATGGTAAAGACGTTTGACTCCCATGCAAACCCAAGAAAGGTGCATGTATTGATATGCTTTTGGATCAGACCTAGCCATTTGGGCTAATTTTTGTATTTCCTTATCAGAGAACAACTGAAGATTTCCTTCACAACTGTTAGTTACAAGATGTTGGATTTCACAAACTTTACATAGATGTTTTGACTTATATCCTACCAAAAGACCTTTTGTGTCAAGGTAAATTTCTTCAGGAATTTTAAATGGTAGTTTAAAATGACCTTGAGGAAGATCAATAGATAATGTACTAGAAGCAATAGAATTTCATCTAGCTAATGAAACATCAATTTGCATAAAGAAGTCTATAAGAATTACTTGTTCATTGTGTTCAACCTGAAAAATCCTATTGATTCGATATTTGTGGAACACCTATCATTTTATCCATCTTGATTTACTAGTAGTGGAGATTAGTTGATAGTGACGCTATTGTATTACTACCCTGAAGCACCTTCACACGGCTAAAAGTGGGACTTACTTCACAAACTTAGGCATATACAAACTCTTCCCGGGTGTCAAAAGATAATATGGTTAAACAAGCTTTGCAGAAATAGAGAAATAGATTGCAAATGAAACAACTTATAGAAAGTGTGACAAAATCCATAGAAATATGAGAACAATGACTAGATAGAAGAAAAAAACAACTTCCATTATAGATATTATCAGATTATAGGAGAATATAGCCTCAGGGGAGACTCGGCTCTGATACCAAACTAATTACAAAGCTTTCAAGGCACAATTAGAAGCCTGGTGGACCACACAATAGACTGTAAATAGTCAAGTACAAGCAACACAGTCTAGATAGCCTATAATATTAAACAATATAACAACAAATGTCACCATATTCTGTGACACACTAGTACAAGTAGAAGGAAATCAGTCTACTCACTTGACACTCACTGAATCATGTATCAAAAAAATCGTCACTGTTACTCAAACAATTGTCTCTAAAAGTAACACTATTAAAGATTCCATTATTCAAAATGTTCTTAAAGAAAAGAAGCATGTTCTTAATTTTCCCGAAAGTGCATCATCCTTTCAACAAGTTCAACACCAACAATGTGGTCTCACATTCTAACCAGAATTCAAGCTTCAAGAATGGAATCCTATCCTTGGTGAATACATAAATAAAGGCCAAGGCAAAGCCTTTGACACACATCGTGTCACAATGGCCCACATCAGTTCAAGTCCATCACCACTTGCTAATAGCTATGCTAACTTGCAGAAATTTAAAGCTAAGACTCCACCTTGGTCTAACTTTGACCATTTTGATCTTATCAAGAATCTACGAAGCATTGAAGCTCTTCGAGCTTGGGTCACCAATTATCTCAACACAAGCACAGGTGTAGATGAGAATCAATTCATTCTCATGTCTCTCAACTCCATGACTAGAGTCACTCGATTCACATGGGGACAATCTAGATGCTGCCTACCACACGGATCTCCTCAATGCTGGCCTAGATATAGTTGCAAATCAAATTATTACCATGATTTTTGGCCATACATCCTCAATTCAATGAATGACATACAACAGATTCATTCATGCCAAGTGTTATGATCTCAGGCAGCTCAAAAGGTATTTTGTTGACCAATATCTCAATTTCTATTACAGTGGGCATATAGGTGAACAATATCTATAGGGTATGTATTATACTTTTCTATAATCTTTGCCCACTATGAAGAAATATTACATTAATTGTGTAATTGAAGATCTCCTCCACTCTGGATGAGATTTACGTGAAGTATCTTTTCCCCAGCTTTGTAATTATATTACAAAAATCAATAAAGAACTTTGTCGAAAATCTGCTCTCTACAAAGTTGAAGAAAAGATAAAGCCTCTTCTTTCCAGAGCAACATGTCATGCTCTTAATGAAGACTATGGCCAATGTGCCTACCAATTAGAGTCCAATATGAAGAAAAAGAAGAAGCATAAGTGTTTTGAATGTCGTATGGATACACCACGCAAGTGGAAATCCAAAAGCCATCAATCAAAGAAATATCAAAAAGGATATTTCAGAAAGAAGTGGTTCAATAACAAGCACAAATACAAAAAATGGAAGCCAAATTTTTATATTTGTACAGTACCACACTATGCTAACAAGTGTCTTGATAGAGAAAAGGATAAAGGAAAAGCTAATGTCAGAAAGCTCCAAGTGTTGGAATCAAGGAACACTGATAGGGGGGGTGAATCAATGTTTTGCAATTTTTAAATTTATTAATCCGACTCTTCAAAAATTTATTACATTCAACCAAAAGAAATATGCATGAACATAAAATAAACAACCACAACACCATAACACAAGAATTTATGAATGAAAACCCTATTAGGGGAAAAACCATGGTGGAAGGCCAATCTACAATATTATCTGAGTATACTCAAAAGTTTTACAAAATAGGAATGCACTTGCATTCATGCACACTACCTAGAGCTCATTGATCAAAGAAGACTCATTGTCTTACACAAATAATCAAATTAATTCCACTTGAGAAATTGAATTGAGAAAATAACATCTAACAATGTCTGGTTATAGTTCTGATTAAGTACATTATTTGATTTCTTGACCTTCTATTTGATTCTGCTCTTCTGCTGTGCTATGCTCTGATTCACATCACAAATCTCTTTTATGCACAAGTGAAACTGTGCATAATTGCTCTGCTATTCGCAACACACACCAACTCTTCACATCACACACACAAATGATATAATCAATCGCTTATATATATCTGCCACTAAGAATTTAATCGCTTGTTGTCGGCTCAAACAAAACTATGAAAATATTTGCAAACTATCGGCTCAATCCATGGTTAATTCTTGATGTGCACCAACCAAAGTCAACCATAGCATAGTGAGGACCTAAATGGACATTGTCAAACACAAAAATACTTAGGAAATTACTTCCCAAACATACGTGACATGTTATATCCATGAAGTTGGCTTTCTGCACTAATAAACAAGAAATTAATTAACGAAATCTTCTAACTTACACTCCAATGAATGTGCACCCTGCATAATATAGTACGCACACCAAAATATCTTCCCTGAGATCCATAACTCAAAATGATAACAAGAAATTTCATGTGAATCGATGAAATACATTTCTATCGGATGCTCTGTTCTTGTTTGATTGTTAAATACAAAACTTTGATCTGACTTCCGGTATGAGAAAATTCTAATGTGTGGATCAAACCACTGACTAGGGTTGCCATCAATGACAACACCAAATGACATTTGTTGTGTCTCTTGCCAACAATCTCCAACAATCTCCCTGTTTGGCATTGATGGCAACGCTTAGTGAAAAATGACTAAGTGTCAAATCAATACCAACATCAATATACTGCCACTCTTCAAAATTTCAAAAACACAACTCTCCCCCTGAGATGATTAAGAAATTTTTCACTATCTCATTCTCCCCCTTTGACATCAATGGCAAAGGCAGGAATCTGCACACTAAAAATCAAACAAAACTGTTATGAACAAACTACGTATGTACAGACAAGCTTTTTCAACTTACATAAACTTGAATAATTTTGAAAAATTGTTCTTCAACAGGTCAAACTCATGTCCCAAACCTTCTTGAGACTCTCCAAGATAACCACGTGACCACAAAACAAGTAAGATTGCATTTCTATAGATTCAAGGTTTGCTAAATCATCGACCACCATGGCATCTTGTGCTTCTTTTAATGCGCTTAACATTGTTTCCATTTTGGGACCAATTAGTCCTCTGAGCTCACAAACTCTTTCAACCATTTTACTTTCTTCATGCTTTAGGATTTTGTTTTTTCAAGAAAGGATATGACTTGACCTTCTTGTTTCCCAACATAAACAGTTAGCAGATCGAATGCTTGAGTGATGTTAGTTAATTGTTTCTCACATTCTTTTGTTTTCTTCTCAAAATCCTTAGTAAAATTGGATAAAGATAAATATGATTCGTAAATTTTTCCACCTTCAAACAAAGCACTTTGAATATTCTTTATGCAAATAGCTACCAAAGCTTTATCCATAGCTATCATCCCTTTCAATTTACCAAACCTTTTATCATCAAATTCCTTTTGAACTTTATCCTAAGTTGATTTCTCAAGAGACTCAAAATGAGTACTTACAACATTAATAAGTTTCTTCAAATCATCGGAGGGAGTACCAGATGGATCCTTAACATATGTAGGCATGATTTTCTCTAGAACACCAGATGCAAGATTAATCACCTCACTTTGTTCAATATGATATTTGAGAATTTCTTCCCTTGCCTTGTTCTGAGCGAATGAAGCTACCTTCATTTTCTGAATGGGAGATAAAGTGTCCAAGTTGATAGGAACTTTTAGCAATTCAAGATCAAATTCTTCATGTTGTTCTTCCAAAAATTATTTTACTGCCTTGGCAATGTCTCTTGCTTTCACTGGAACTTCCTTTATATCAACTTTCTTTTCCTCAACCATTGTTTCCTCAGCTACAGATTCTTTCTTATCTTTAGGAATCTCAACTTTCTCAACCGATACAATTTTAGGAGCTTCAATCTCCATAGGTACTTTTTTATTATCCACATCAAGAGGAATCTGAGTATCCTCAACTATATCTTGTTTTCCTTCTTCTTCTAGACCAGATGAGGCATCTTTGTCATGTGTTTCTTCAGAGACGACATCAATTTTATTTCTTAACAAAACTTTGCTTAAAAAATTTTGAGTTTCCTTTGTAATTTATTTAGTCTGACCAATCATGAGCTTATTTACTCTTGTTTTGATATTGAAATATTTCTTGGCGCCATTTAGAATTGACTTCATTTCCTCAAAGGATCATAGTACACATAATCTGCAATAATTTGTTCTCTCAACTGCTCATCTTTAGTTCTTGCATTTACTCTTCTCATTTCCAAAATTTCATAAAGAATTTTAGGCAACACAGACATTATCTCAATAAGTGCCTTGTTGAAGTTATTCAAGTAATTAATTGAGGCTTCCTCAAGAACTCTTTGATTGGTACCGTCAAAGGTGTCATACCATTCATAAAGAGGCCTAAGATTTCCATCCTTAATCAAGGCATTCTCTACTTCTTTTACAGACATACCTATTTTCTCGGTTTTTATCTTCTTCTTTGCTTTCACTTCTTCAACAGAGGGCTTGTCTTTTAGAAATTGTTGTTGCCTTTGTACCTTGATGCTTAATCTCTCTTACTCCTTCATCATATTTTGTTTCTTCATCTTCATAGACTACCACATAAACTATTTTTCTTTTGTCCTTCTTCCTTTTTCCTTCCATACAAGATGTCTTCATTTTAGTTTTCACAAGACTTGATTTCTTTGTAGGACCAGAAGGGAGAGTGGAGCTTCTTAAAGATCTAGTTTGGGCAGAGGATGCTACTGGACTAGTAGATTCAGTTTTGAATGACTCACCTGCTTCAACTTCTTCTCTCTTCCTTCTAGCTTCTCTTACTTTTTTTGTAGATATACCCATACTTTCTGCAAATATTTCCACTTATTTTCTTACTCTTCTGACTATCACATGTTTTCTTAGTTCATTGTGTACTTGTATATCCTTTTATTGAAAAGTACCAAATCTTTCTTTTGATGAATCTCGAGGTTTTCTCAACAAATGATCAACATAGATTTTCAAATTGTGTTCCTCAACCTCATATCCCATTGGTATAATCCAAATTGTTCTAGGATCTGCTGCTTCCATTAGGCATTAATCAATATCAACCATAAAGCAGATAGTATCTTTATACTTCTCCACAATATATGTAGGAATTATTTCTCTAGCATGCATCATTTTTTGAAAGTTTTTGAAATATCCCCATATTACAGTATTATTTGTCTTAGTATCAACAAATCTGTGCAAGAGATCTCTGATTTGAGCAGCTACCGGTTTATTTTTTTGTCATTGTACCTTTCAAAATCCTAAAACCTCATTCATAAAGTAAAAGAACAAACATAAAAATAAATTACCATACATAAAGGAATTCTTCTTATCCTTTTTGATTTTACCAATATTTTCCATCAACTGACTTTTAAGAAACTCACATAGATCATAGTCTGCATTCTCTTTTACCATCTGATACGTTGCATAAATAGCTATGTTGGATACAAAATTGTCTCGAATTGAATGATAGATTTTATAATCAATGACCATAGATGAAAATCTTACATCTACATCAACAATATCATCCATTATCATAGCTCTTCTATCATACTTAGAACCAATTGCATCAGTAATTGTTTGATTCTTTATTGACTTCAAAATTGGTAACCCATCGGAGGAACTTAAACCTGTAACAACACATAGCTTCTTTTGTAATCTTCAAGGGATGATTCAACCACATAAATTTTGCATGAACTCAACTCAAGATATACCAGACCCATTCGCTCTCTTCGAACACGGGAAATTTAACAATCTGTGTAAATTTCTTCTCTTTTAGGGTTTTGAATTTCGGTTTCACACACAAGTCTTCTCTTATAATGTGATTGTTATAAAAATTTAGTAGTTGCAAGCTTCCTAACTCTTCAATGTTTGTGTGGATGTATGCCCTAATATCTTCAATATGTAAGACTTCGTACAGAACAGACGAAAATGAACCTAACGGATTTGTCTTGACATATTTGAAAGGATGCCACTTGAATTTTGGACAAGGCCTATCCTTGATGTCAACTACCACTCGAGTATTCATTTTCACAAATTCACAAGTTTGCAAGTTTGTGTGGATGTATGCCCTAATATCTTCAATATGTAAGACTTCGTACGGAACAGACAAAAATGAACCTAACGGATTTGTCTCGACATATTTGAAAGGATGCCACTTGAATTTTGGACAGGGTCTATCCTTGATGTCAACTACCACTCGAGTATTCATTTTGACAAATTCACCGAATCGCCTTCACACTTGTAGTTTTGCCAATTTTCACCAAAGTTTGCTTCAGATCTCTCTAAACTTTCTTTTTCTCAAAATGAAAAGTGAAAAATGAACAATATAAATGACCTTTTATCATTCACATACCTAACTTTTTATCACAATAAATGCTTCTGCCCTAACTCTTTTGAATACCCTGTTTCCATACACTATGAGAGATAAATCTTCTGCGGACATCCAACTTAGCATAAAAAGTTTCTCCAACTATTTCAGCAACATCTGTGGATCATCAATTTAATCACTATACTCACCCATATCTTGATACCAACTTCCGATAGGGGGTTCAAAGGATTTTCTTGAAAACTCCCCTTGGGCCAGAGGCCTTAATCTAATTTCCGAAGGAATTGCCAGTATTTGGTGCTGGTGTAAAATCATTTTCTGCAATAGAGGGATTCTTTTTCACCCATTTCTTCTTCATTTTCTTCCTAATCTAACTTGTAGTAACTTTCCCTTTTCCCTTTTCATCCTTCTGCATGTTGCTTCTTTGATTTACCAAACCTTTTCTGTTTCTACAGAATCTAGCAATGTGACTGGATTTGTTGCAACTATAACATACTACATTTCTTTGTCTAGACCAGTTGTTCTAATGATTTTCTCTTGATCTACACCGGTTAGAAATATGCCCAAATCTATTGCATGTATAACATCTCACAAGTCTATGAAAGTTGATCATCGTGTTTCTGCATTCATTTGACTTATGACCATACTTGTTGCAGTTAAAGCACTGACCGAAGAATGATTGACCATTTGAATTTATTCTACTTCTACATTGAGAAGCCATATGACCAAATTTATTACAAACAGAAATAGTAGGCATTGAATCTTTGAGCATTAGGTTGTCTTACTGGATACCTTCTAGATTTGTTCATCTGATTTTTTTGTTTGAATCTCTTTTATCTAGATCTGGAACTTTCTCCTTCCTCATATCCAAGAGCTCGCTTGTCTCCTTCTATCCTCTGACTTTTAATCATTTGATTAGGCTTGGCTAAGCTAATCTTGAACTACTCCTTTAATTCATTTGAACTAGCAAGTTCATCTCTGAGGGTAACTATGTGGTATAAAGTATTTACTGCAATGTTAGTATACCACACCTTCATGGAATGCATTACATAAAAGGAAATCAAAAGTAACATAAATGAAACTACAACTTATCCTTCTAACTCATCCCATGGTTATCTAATCCCAAGGAATCTTACAAATTATGCTAGATCTTATTATTGTTGCACATTAACTTGCAAAGATTGACAACTCAAGATACGAGATGCTACAATAAAATCTACATGCCTATGTTTTTGGATTTTTCAATATTTGATGCATAGAAGCTAAATGATCTTAGGATGGATTGATGCTAAAATCTAAATGTTGAGACTAATCATGCTGATCAAATGTAAATGCTAAAAAAAAGGAAAGACTAAACTATCCAAATGAAAATACCATTATAACACTAAAATGAGCTACAAATGCAAAACTATTCTAAAATGCTCTCTGAATTCTCTCACAAATGCACTAAAATTCATCAGAATAAACTTGTCTAAATATTCATCTATGAAATGTTGTAGCAAAGGGCTCTATTTATAGATTTTCTAAGCCTCGAGGTGATGTGGCAACAACGGATGATTAGGATTGTGATCCTACAACATCAACGATAGAGCATCAGGAGGTTAGAGGGAATCAAGGAGATGGTTCCCTTCCACAAGACAAATTTCCAAGTGTTAAAAACAATCACAGAGAGGGAGGAGCCATGTGTCTCAGTTAGTTCAAAATTGGTTTCAAATTTGTTGGTGATATTTCATACTTTCCAATTTATAAAAATTCATTTGTGAGACACATGATGTGGTGGCAGGTGAGTTGGAGGTGGTTAGAAGAAAGTTGTAGAAATGTGCTTAAATTGAATTAAAAATTCAATTTAATAGGAGAGGGTAAATTAGTAAAAATGACAAATAGATTCCTTTGTGCATTTTAACCAATTCTAGAAGAATATGCCAATTTGAATTTAAAAATTCAAATTTAAAAGGAAGAGGGAAAATCAATTAAATAACAAATTGATTAATTTGTCCTTTTAATTAATTTTAGAAAGAAGATGAATTTTGGAAAAGAAGAATTAGAATATGAACCCCATAAATAAATTTTACAATTTATTTATAATAGTAGAGGAATTAAGAATATTAATCAAATAGCCAGTATTTAATTAATGTGATGCTTTGACCATTTTTGCATGCATTCATTTTGCCCCTCTTTGAAGTGATGTGCGTAACCGCATTGCTTCAAAGAATAAATTTCCGATCGTGATGATAAAAAAATTTGACATGCCCTAGACTCCAATTTTACCATGATGATGAAAGGATGCCCCCTTGAGAGGTAAATCAGGGATTTTTTATTTTGTTGATGATTTAAATAATTTTTCGATAATGTGCTGATGATCTCCCAAAAAATTAGAAGAGGTTCGCCATTGCTGATTAATTGATAAAAGACCCCTTTGAAAAATTAAATAAAATGCCACCATTATTACCCCTTAATTAACCTTTAAAAGGGGTAAAAGGATAAAAGTTAAGTTCATTTGTAACCTTAGCATTTTGAAGAGAGGGAGCCTCTAGATCAAAGATGGACATAATTCCACATCACACACACCGATTTGAACGATTTCCCCATCATCACCATCCAACCATGTATAGACCTCTGGTATGTACCCCAAAAATCACCTTTTGAATTTCAAATTTGGATTTTTGCGCCTTAATTTTCTTTTAAAAATTTGAATTTTTCCCATGTTTAAGTGCATAGGGTAGGCAAAATAGCACATAGGGATCCTTTGTTAGCACATCCTGTCAGGTTAGGACCCCCAAATTAGTTTAGCGCATCAGGTCAAAACATTAGCACATCTGACAAATAGCACATACATGTGATAGAGTCGTAGATAGGGTTGATTAATCAACACATTCGAGAAATGGTGCATTGGGATTTTGTTCCTATGCATAGGTTTCATTTTCTAGCGCATCGATGAAATAGCACATCAAGACTCTATTCCGGTGCATCTAGTAAATCGACAGATAAAAACCTTGTTTTAGCACATCTAGTCAAAATTGATGATTTTGATGAATTCCTCCTAGATTTTGATGATTTTTTATCATGTCAGCCGATGATAGGATGATGTTGATTGATAGTTTGATGATCGTCCTCATGATAGGTGAGGAACGATGAATAAGATAGGTTGATTGATCTATTGATTGATAATTTTCCTCATGATAGGCGAGGAACGATGACAAGATAGGATAGATTGATTGATTGCTAATCATCCTCATGATAGGCGAGGAATGATGAAAAGATAGATTGATGTTGATCGATCTCATGACCAATGAGAATTGAGTGATAGGTTAGGTGCTCCTTGAGATTTGATTAGAATCTCATGTGAGCTTATTTGATTAGATGATGTGCTTGTTTGATAGGTTGATTGAATGAATTGTTGACTTAATGTTTTGATTTGACTCTAGGAGGGTGGCTTAGGGAACCTTAAGGTTCACAAGTGCTTTCTAGAGACGTGGAACATGATCCCACAGATGACTCTACCAGATCTTGCCATCATAGACCAGTGTGGCTTGAGTTCCTTGATTGACATGCCCCTATACCGCATTAATTAGGGGATACTAACATCACTTGCGGAGAGGTGGCACAATGACCACAACACATTTCATTTGTTGATGAGAGAGATGATAGTGAGCCCAAAGGATGTTTATCAGATTATGAGGATATCGATTATTGGGACCTTGGTTATGTATGATGTGGAGTAGGGAGGGACAAACGGCCTACGACATATGTTTCATGATGACAGACTTACTAGTTGTGAGTTATTCTGGTAGGAGTTGATTGCGACTCAATAGCCATCAACCTCATCTCAAACATCCTCCCAACCAATCACCCTTTTTGATGGTCAGTTCGTAAAAGAAAGCACCCAGGTAGATAAATCCTCCAACAAACCTTCAAATCCCAAGGAATCATGCAAATTTATGTGTGGCATAAAGTATGTCCTGCAATGTTAGTATAACACACCTTCATGGAATGCATTACTTAAAAGGAAATCAAAAGTAACATAAATGAAACTACAACTTATCCTTCTAACTCATCCCATGGTTCTCCAATCCCAAAGAATCCTACAAATTATGCTCTCAGATCTTATTATTGCTGCGCATTAACCTGCAAAGATTGACAATTTAAGATATGAGATGCTACAATAAAATCTACATGGCTATGTTTTTGGATTTTTCAATATTTGATGCATAGAAACTAAATGATCTTAGGATGGACTGATGCTAAAATCTAAATGTTGAGACTAATGATGCTGATCAATTGGAAATGCTAAATAAAAGGAAAGACTAAACTATCCAAATGAAAATGTCATTATAATACTAAAATGAGCTACAAATGCAAAACTATTCTAAAATGCTCTCCAAATTCTCTCACGAATGCACTAAAATTCACCAACATAAACTTGTGTAAATATTTATCTATGAAATGTTGTAACAAAGGGATCTATTTATAGATTTTCTAAACCTCAAGGTGATGTGGCAACAACAGACGGTTAGGATTGTGATCCTGTGGCATCAATGACAGAGAATCAAGAGGTTAGAGGGAATCACAGAGATGGTTCCCTTCCACTAGACAAATTTCCAAGTGTTAAAAAGAATCACAGAGAGGGAGGATCCATGTGTCTTATTTAGCTCAAAATTGGTTGCAAATTTGTTGGAGATATTTCATATTTTCCAATTATAAAAATTCATTTGTGAGATACATGATGAGGTGGCAAGTGAGTTGGAGGTGGTTAGAAGAAAGTTGTAGAAATTTGTAATTCAATTTAATAGGAGAGGGTAAATTAGTAAAAATGACAAATAGATTCCTTTGTGCATTTTAACCAATTCTAGAAGAATATGCCAATTTGAATTTAAAAATTCAAATTTAAAAGGAAGAGGGAAAATCAATTAAATAACAAATTGATTAATTTGTCCTTTTAATTAATTTTAGAAAGAAGATGAATTTTGGAAAAGAAGAATTAGAATATGAACCCCATAAATAAATTTTACAATTTACAATTTATTTATAATAGTAGAGGAGTTAAGAATATTAATCAAATAGCCAGTATTTAATTAATGTGACATGTTCAAACCATTTTTGCGTGCATATATTTTTTATCATAGAGTTCCTTTCTCTTCTCCTTGGACTTGTTGATTTTATCTTTCAAAGACTCAATGAATTTCTCAACATCCATGAGGTTTGCTTGCAATTTCTAAATTTCAGATTTTGGCTTATCAAGATCTTCTAGGGCCACCAAAAGCTGTTGTTAAAGACTGCTTGAATCCATTGAATTGCTTTCCCTGGTCTTCCCCAAGCTTTTAAACTTCTTCTAAGGAACTAGGCTCTGATACCAATTGTTGGAATCAAGGAGCACTAAGAGGGGGGGTGAACCAGTGTTCTGCAATTTTTAACTTTATTAATCTGACTCTTCAAGCATTTATAACATTCATCCAAAAAAAATATGCATGAATATAAAACAAACAACCACAACACCATAACACAAGAATTTTTACATGAAAACCCTATTAGGGGAAAAACCACGATGGAAGGCCAATCCACAATATTATCTGAGTATACTCAAAAGTTTTACAGAATAGGAATGCACTTGCATTCAAGCACACTGCCTAGAGCTCACTGCTCAAAGAAAACTCATTGTATTACAAATATAATATGATTAAATCCATTTTATAAATTGAAATGAGAAAATAGCATCTACCAATGCCTGGTTATAGTTCCGATTAAGCACATTAGTTGATTTCTTGACCTTCTGTCTGATTTTGCTCTTCTGCTCTGCTTTGCTCTGATTCACATCACAAATCTCTTTTATGCACAAATGAAACTATGCATAATTTCTTTGCTATTCACAACACACACCAACTCTTCATATCACACACACAAACTCTTCGCATCATACACAAATGATATAATCAATCACTTATATATCTGCCACTAAGAATTTAATCGCTTGCTATTGACTCAAACAAAAGTATGGAAATATTTGCAAACTGTCGGCTCAATCCATGGTTAATTCTTGATGCACACCAACCAAAGTCAGCCATAGCATAGTGAGGACCTAAATGAACATTTCCAAACATAAAAATACTTAAACAATTACTTCCCAAACATCCGCAACATGTTATATCCATGAAGTCGGCTTTCTGCACTCATAAACAAGAAATTAATTAACCGGATCTTCTAACTTGCACTCCAATGAATGCACACCCTACATAAGATAGTACGTACACCAAAATATCTTCCTTGAGATCCACAGCTCAAAATTTTAACAAGAAATTGCATGTGAATCGATGAAATACATTTATGCCAGATGCTCTATTCTTGTTTGATTGTTAAATACAGAACTTCGATCTAACTTCCAGTATGAGAAAATTCTGATGTGTGGATCAAACCATTGACTAGGGTTGTCATCAATGACAACACAAAATGACATTTACAATGTCTCTTGCCAATAATCTCCAACACCAATAACTCAGAATTATTGATGAAGAAGAATGGGATTTTGAAGATGACTATCCCTCAGATTCTGCTAATGCTCCTATTTCCTCTTCTGATGAAGATTATGAAAATGCCTCTGAAGATGGAGATGTCATGGCTAATTCTTCTAGCTCCTCTTCCTACTTAGATGCCTCAGAAGTTTCATTTTGCTGCCACATGATGAGAGGACATTTGCCTCCTCTAAAGGCTCTTAGCCTACATTACATACCTACTACTATAAAGCTCAGTTCAATTAATGAAAAAATTCGATAGATAGAAGATAAAATCCATAGAGTTCTTGGTACTCAAGGTTCATGGCTCACTTGTAAAGAAAATCTTTGGAAGCTCAAAGATCAAAAGCAAGCTCTCATCAACCCTGAACCATCTTTTCAACTATTTCCAACACATGTTGTTCACCCCAAGCCTCAATGAAACCCTCCTATTGGTTCTATTACTCAGCGCATTTGGTGACACACCCGCATACAAATTCTTGAAAGATTCCTTAAGAAAGAAAAACTTGAGCTCTCAACACTCTTGGAAGAAAAAAATCAAGATTTGGTAACTTTTATATAGTTCAACAAAATTTTGAACTTGATGAATTTATTGGTCGCATTCACATAGAGGACACACAACCTATTCATCCTCCATATTCTTCTCGATCACCACCTCCACTCTTTCAACCTTTTGATTGATTTAGTAGATGACATCATTCCAAATTCCTCAATATCACTTTTACTTGCAGTTTTCCCAATGATGGTAAAGAAGAAGAATCCACCACAATTTGAAATCCTTTGGCTCACCTAGAGAGACTTTCTGAACAAAAAATACCACCCATTGGAACTATTACTGAAGGATCATGAAAAATGGCTAAAACTCACACCAGTAACTATCCAGGTATGACATTAACAATTCATTTCCCCCATTTTAAAGCCCATCCATTACATTTTCTTATGGATACTCATGCAGATATAAATATTGCACGATTCAACTGCTTTCCCTTTGATAAATGGTTTAACGTAAAAACAAAGATCTCCTTTGCCAAAGGTCAACACCATTTTGAGTATGTTTGTATAACTCCTATTGAATTTCCTAATGAGTCCATCCATGAAGTCAATTTTGTTCATTTTTAAATTGATGTCTATAATGGCCTCGTTGGTAGTGATACCCTTAGCTCTTGGTAACCTATCACCTTGTCTAGAGAATTTATTTCTCTTCAACACACCCTAGTTCCTCGCCTCAATTTCCAAAAGAGTTGCACCACCAAAATCTATCACATGGCCAAAACTAAACATGATAATCATATTTGGTTTGCCAAATAGCAAGCCCAAATTCAAGGACCCCTGAAGGAGTTAGTCAAGCAATTACAACCAATCATGACCAAGGACCTCACAACATCTACCTATAATTTGTCTTTTTCTCTTCCATTAAAGAAAGATGTTGATAATAATGAATTTCATCCTACTGCAAAGGCCAATTACTCCCCTCTTAGAAAATCCAAAATAGAGTTATTCCAAAATTAAATTATATTTCCATCCTCATCTCCATTCAGATGTCATTGCATGTATGTAACAAAGAAAGATGAAAATGACAACATCGTACTAGAGACCTTGTAGTCAACTGCAAGCCGCTCAATGTCTACCTAGAAGATAATCAATACCTTTGCCATCCAAAGAACATATTTGGAAAAAGATCCAAGGTGCATAAATCTATTCCAAGTTTGATTTGTCCAAAGGTTTCTGGTAGATTACCATAAAGGAAGAAGATAGATATAAAACATGCTTCTTAGTCCCTCAAGGATTGTATCAATGGAATATCTTGCCATTTGGTATCGAGACTATACCTTCTATCTTCCAAAAACATATGGACAATATCTTTCATCCATAATCTAAATTTATAGTCCCCTACATTGATGATATATTGGTATTCAGTTAGTGTCCCTAGACACACCTCAAACATCTTGAACAATTCCTTGCTACATTTAAGCAACATGGTATCCTGCTCAATCCATCCAAATTCCAATTTGCTAAATTTGAAATCATGTTCATTTGCACCAAATTGTTACCACATGGAAAAATGGAAGCTCAAGAATATATCCTCAAACAAATCTCTTCTCTACCAGTCAGCAATACTAAGGAACTTCAATGTTTCTTACAATTAGTTAATTATGTTGTAGGATTCTATTCTAACATTGTTGCAAATAGAATTTTACTCAATAAGCTCCTCATAAAAGATGCTCATGTTTGGACCCCTACTCATGATTAGGCAATTCAAAAGATCAAAGACACTTGTGCCACTCTTCTAGCACTCTCTTCGCTTGGTTTTGGCTATAAAATTGTTGAAATAGATGCCAATAATGAATATTAGGGAGGTGTTCTCAAAGAATTCCAAAATGATAAAGAAGTTATTGTCAGATATGCATCTGGGAGTTTTCAAGGAGCACAACAAAATTGTCACATTACACACAAGGAGATCTTACCTATGGTAAATTCATTTAAATGTTTTTAGATGTTTAGTGCAGATCAACCATTTCAGTTAAGAACTGATCTACAACATTTTAAAGGTTTCTTTAAGAAGGAATCAAAGGATAAGGTCGCTTGCAGACGTCTCCTCAATTGGGCATAATTTCATGATAGATTCGAATTCACCCATGAGAACCTTCTTGGAAAGAAAAATCTTGTTGTAGATTTTCTCACTAGACAAGGATATCAAGAAGAAGGACCAGTTTGAGTCATCAATTCTACTACTACTAAAATCCAAGAAATCATTCCTCCTATTCTTGATTGGAACACTCACCCTCAAGATCTCCATCACAGTAAACAATCAAAGGAGTATTTGATTCAAAATAAAGTTCTTTAATGACTTCCCCTTCAATTGGATTCTAAGTTCAACTTCTATTGGAATCCTTATTCCGAAGAATTGAATACACTATGTCATCATATGGCTCACCCATATAAAATTTTATACTCTATGAAAATGTTTGATCCAATATATGAATCTCCAATCCTAACAGCTTTTGCAGATCTCATCAAGGAGCCTATTGATGGTCAACATTGGCATGGAAAAATTCTACAGTTTCAGTTGGGAATAGAATAGAACCAGCCTCCATACAACGATCTCCACAACAGAACATTGGAACGACTGTTGCAAAACATAGCCCTTGTGGCTACTATCTGAGTGAAACTCCAACTCAACATATAAAGAAAGCTACCCACAATCATTTTTGTTGGTGGCTCCAATATGATGTGAATTACACACCTCAGACAGATGGCATCATCAAGTATACAAAAAATATTTATTGGCATAATAAGATCAATGAAGAAGAAGGCATCCCAAATACTCAACCACAAGATAATGAGTTTTTGTATTCTTTTGATTGTGAAGGATATGACTCTTTTACAGAATCTATAACATAAATATATAGTTTCATAAGCCCACTAATGTTAAATTAGGCACACAAGAATAACTCATGATCAAATCCATAACTCCACTCACGATAAAGGGAGACGAGTCAACATCCTCGTGATCAAAGATGCTTTTCCATATTTTCTTTTAGCTGTAAAGTAACCGTAGTATGAGAATGCGGGTCCCTTTTCTCATTTGTCGGTCGAATATTTTTCCGTTCACGCACTCGATGAGTTAGTCATGACTCTACATAAACATTTCTTGGTTACATGTCACTTGTCTATTGACGGGTCTCAAAAATCATACACCATAGTAGGTTAAAGATTAGCATCTAATTCTTATATACGGAAAGGAAACTGCCTTGTTATGCATCACCAATTAATACACTACGAGTGAGTCTTCTACAAGTGTCTTAGGATAATCAGAGTATGCTCTTTGCATTGCCACAATAGTGGAACCTTGCAAATTAGAAATAGTTTTAATTTGGTATCAAAGCCGAGTCGACCCTCAGACTATATTATTTTATAATTTGATGATATCTATAATGGAAGTTTTATTTTTCTTCTATCTAGTCATTGTTTTCGTATTGGTATGGTTTTTTTCACACTTTCTATAAGTTGTTTCATTTATAATCCATTTCTCTATTTCTACGAAGCTTGTTTATCCATATTCTCTTTTGAAACCCAAGAAGAGTTTGCATATGCCTAAATAGGTGAAGTAAGACTTGATTTTAGCCATATCTCCTCTACCAATAAATTGAGATGGATAGAATGATAGGCATTCCACAGATACTAGATCAACAAGATTTTTAGTTTGAACACAACGAACAAGTCTTACAGACTTCTTTATGCAAGTTGATGTTACATTAGCTAGATCAGATTTTGTTGCTTCCAATACGTCATCTATTGATCTTCCTCAAGGTCATTTTAAACTACCATTTAAAAATCTTGCAGAAATTTAGCCTGACACAAAAGGTCTTTTGGTAGGATATAAGTCAAAACGTCTATGTAAACTTTGTGAAATTTAACACCATGTAACCAACGATTGTGAAGGAAATCTCTAGTTATTCTCTTATAAGGAAATATAAAAATTAGCCCAAATGGCTAGGTTTGATCCAAAAGCATATCAATACATGCACCTTTCTTTGGTTCACATGGGATTCAAAGGTCTTTACTATCAAGGTCTTCCTATTAATATTTTGTTAATGCTTTGTGATAACATACATGTTAGAAAATTTGATGCAATTTTAGGAACAATCAGTGATACTATGTCCTATGGTCCCATTCAAATAGTGTTGTCCTAAACTATTCAGTCAGTCTATGAGATGTAAATCTCAATGAAGCCCTTTCTTTTAGTTTTAAGATTGAAAATCTAGAAATGAAATAAGGATCTATAGATCATGCCATATATTTCCTTGTTCATTACAAATTTTTTAATACTACAATGCCTTTTATGTTTGACCCTCATACTAGTTTACCTGGAGATGAACAATACATTATTGTTTGGTCTTCTAGTAATTCACTTGGTCAACTCAGAACCCCTCGAAGTGTTCTTTTTAAAGATGTGAAACTTCCTCAACAATGGGCAATAGAACTCTGCCAGCCTAATTCTGCTCAGACAAAGCATGCTCAACTACAAGGCCTCACTATTGAAGAAATAGGAGACAAAGTCATTAAATTTGATAAACCACAGTCTTTTACTTCAATACATGTTGCACAATCACAACCAATTGTTCCTTGTATTTGTCTAGCACCAAATTCTAATATTGTCCAGCATGATACTGAATGTGGATGTGTCGCATACCACTATAAAGGAAAAGAATGCCTTGCTCGCTAGAAGGCTCAAAAGCACGATAATCTCAATGGGAGGTATTTCATTTGAAATCAGAGAAAGTCATAGTGCAAATGGATTATAGTGCATTGGAAAAAATACCCCAAACACACCAAGAAACCAGACAACAAAGCTTGAAAGATTTTTTTGAGGAGATGAGGAATCCCGGGTGGAATCCAGTCGGGTTTTGAGAGAGAAGCTCTCCTAAAGCCCTTGGGATCGTGTAGTTGATGAAGTACGCCACTTGGAAGGTAGGGTTTAAAACCTACTTTTTGATTACTTCCCCTGTTAAATCATTTAAGACACAAGATGTTGCTTATTTTTCCTTTCTTTCTTCTAATGGATTTAAAACTCACAAGAAAAAATGCAAAAAGTTAGCCACCTTTAACCCCAATGATCTCCATTGCCCCACTCCATCAGAGCTCATTCTAGACTTTACCACTTCCACCTAACTTTGTCCTCCTAAAGCTATTATGGTTGTGCTAATTGAGGATATATAACCCCTCGCATACCGTGGAATATTTCCTACTGAGTCTAAAATCCCTCCCCAGAAATCCAATATGGGCACTGCGGGAAATCCCAAAGCTAAGATAGCCACAAAGAAACTTAAGGGTGGTTTGGGTAAGGTTCATGCCAACGCGGTGGAGGGTCTCTATGAATTGAATTCCACTCCAGAAAAATTGGCCTACAAGGCCACCACTGCAAAAAAAGGGAAGGAGAAAGGTACATCAGACCCGATTGTTAGAGAAGGAAAGGGAAGGAACATTATAGGGAAAGACTCTAGAGGAGGCACTATTATGGGGACTACTGTGATGGCTGGTGGGGAAAATTCCAGAAGGAAATCTAAGAGGCTTGCAAAGAACAACAAAAAGAGGCACATTATTGAGGATTCAGAGGAGGAGCGGCCTGACAGGAAAGAATACAAGGAAGAGGAAACTGAGGATGATGAGGATGAGATTGTGGAGGGGGCCCAGTTTAATCTTGAGGACAACAAGGTTCCTAAAGATGGCTCCGCCTCTAACTCTCTGCATCCCCTGGTTGAAGAGCCTGGAGAGGTCCCAGGGACCATGGACATTGGGGAGGAGCACTGTGATTTGGAGAAGAGAATGGACACGCTCGACAAAAAAATTTATGGGTTGACCCACTTCACCATGAAGTTGGGCCATTTTGTCACTAGCACCCTGTCAAATGTTATTAAGGAGGAGCTGGAGGGAAATAATAGTCAGGAGAACAAAAACTGGGTTGGTGATGAGGTCGTGGACCTCCTGCTCAAAAATTGGGACAACGCCAGTTAGCTGCTGCTTGTGCCAGTGTCTTGTCTTTCGATTGCCTCTATGTGGTTATTGTGTTGTCTATGGGTTGTCTCTGTTTTTTATTTACTTTAAAGTTTTCTTTTTAGTCTTCCTCCTTTTTGGCCCTTATGGCTCGACGTGAAGGGTACGACGCCCTGAAAATGCTGCTTAACATTTCAAAAACATACATATATATATAAATAAATTCTAAAAAAATCTCCAAATCAAAATTAAATTTATGGAGATGAAAATTTTTATTTTTTTTGTTTATTTGAAGACAAAACCAAAGCAAATATGGGGACACTGAATGTACATGAGGTACAACTAGCTACCTCCTTTATTGGGGGTAGCGTGTCCCCCTGTGTGGTAGGCGTGTTGCCTCCTAGGCAACACTCCATCCAAAGCACAATGTGGGTGGTGGGTAAAGTTCAACACTCCCCCCCCGCTCCCCCTCCTCCCAACAATTACATTCAACATTATTTTTTTTGTAAACCTTCAACAATTTCATCCCCAGCCAAAGAAAATGAATTCACCGTACAACAATTTTGAACTCAATTTTTTTTATATTAAATTAATACAATATATAATATATGTATATATATCTGTACATATATATATGATTTACCATGTATATATATATTTAAGTATATATTAAAATAAAATGAAACACCCAACATTCTGAAACAACGAAGAAATTTTTCAAAAAACATCTACAGACAAAACTGTGCAAATTACTAAAACTGGGAAACATTTCCAAATAGTGCTTCTACAACACAACTTGGCAATTTCATGGTAATACCCAAAATTTATAGAGGAGAATAAAGAGGCAAAGATTTTACCCCCAAATTGTTTACCGAAAGATTTTCCAATCCATTTCTACAGAGATTAAAATGTATCTATTGTTTCTTCTAAAATTTTCTATTATTCAAAAACAATTTCCCTACAGATTTTTTCAACAATTTTACATAGAAGCTTTAAATAAAATTCCCTAAATCTCATATTCTTTTCCTCTGGTTTTTCCAATGTTTTATCTATTAAATCCATAGAGGCTCTCTGATTTCACTATAAATTTTTCCTACAGAGGCACTAAATTTATTCACAAAAAAACTACAAACATAGAAACCTTACAATATTTCTCAGACAAATAAAAGCTTCTACTACAAATATAGATTCTTCTTACATAGCATTCTTTTCTAGATAAAATTATTTCTATTTAAAATATTTAACAAAGACAAAAGAAATATGGAAGAAAACCTGTATCCAACAAAGCTTCTAGAGAAAATGGAATTCCTAGTGCAGAGCCTCCTCCAAAGCCTCCAACAAAGCTTCCATGGCTTCCTCCAAGCTATTAGAATTCCTGAGCACAAGATTGACTCCAACACAACAATAATCTATCCCAAAAAAATCTAAGAATGCAAAATTTCCAACAATTTTCTACAATCCAAAATCTCTTTCCAATTTTCCACAACAAGCAAATCTTCTTCCCAAATTTTCAACATGCCAAAATATCTTGTGCTTTTCCATGAAGAAGCTTTGCACTTCCTCACCCAAAGCCAAGATTCACTCCAAGAATTAATTTTCCCAACAACCTAATTAATTTCTAAAAATTGCTGGCAATTCAAAAATATATTTTAACAACCCGTAAATATTTTCTCTAAGTCTTTTTGCATTTTTTTTTTTTAATAATTTTAAATCACAATTAAATTTCAAAATAAATTTAATTTTATTAATCTATTTTCTTAATAAATAATTTAATTACTCAATAAATAAATTTAACCTCAAGGATTAAATTTCTTTACTAAATAAATTAAATTAAATAAAAGGCTTCATCAATATTATCTAAAATTAGTTTTATAAATACTAAAATAATTTAAAGCATTAATTTAACATTTATTTCCATAAAATAAACCTTGCAAATTAAATAACAATAGACAAGGCAAACGTAGACATGACAAACAAACATACCGAACAAGGACTGACGACACACTGCGGCTAGGGTGTAGACCTAATTCAAGTTACCTAGTAACTATCTTCCAATCAACTTTACCATTGAGTTGACACGCTCAAACCTGTGAAGACAAATGGAGTCGATGTCATGTACCTGCAAACCTGTAAACGAGATATCAAAGTACATGTATATAAACAACATAGTAATACACACTGTGAAGAAGAAATCACAGAATTGTTGGGCGCTCACAAGCGAGTGATGCGATCTCGTCCCCTTCACTAATACACTAATCACGAACTGATAGTTCCTTCATAATTAAATATCTCATGTGCAATAATTTTTTTATAACAACTTACATTATTACACTAATTAAAGCATGACAATAAAGCATCAAAGAGATACATCACACAACCACAAATAGTGATCAAATAACACACACATGATAAATTATATCAAAGTATCAGAGTAACTAAAAAACTAAAACATAGCAAAGGACAAAATAGAGGGGTATTACATCCTCCCCCTAGGGCCAGACTTACTCTTGGAAGCCTACAAACAAGTAGGGATATAATTCCCTCATCCTGGTTGCATCTTCCCAGGTGGATGAAGCATCATCCCTAGGATCCCACTGGACCCTAAACTTATCAATATCTCAGTCTCGTAGCCTTAGAAGTTGTTGGCAATTAGGAAGTGAACTTGTATGTTAATTACTTTAAATAAATAAAAAATGTGCGCTTAAGTAGTTAATTACAACTTCTGCTAGGGTTATGTGGCGGGGCGTTACAATTTCAATGCTTCAAGAAAAAGGAAAGCATGGTTGTCCATTATGTGAGCTGAAAACATTGTATAGGTAGTCAAAGGATCTCAATGAAACTGTGTATGATGAGTATAGATAATTT
Organism: Sequoiadendron giganteum; assembly: GCA_007115665.2. Lineage (NCBI taxonomy): Eukaryota > Viridiplantae > Streptophyta > Pinopsida > Cupressales > Cupressaceae > Sequoiadendron > Sequoiadendron giganteum. The sequence goes on along the minus strand of CM021107.1, from coordinate 225,688,872 downwards.
TTATCACAAAATCAATGCTATCAAGTGCGTGAGAAAAACAAGTTCAATGGCAATGAATTGGAAATGAGGAAGCCAAGAAGGTTGAACCCTACTAGGTGGAAATCACTATATGACAAAAAAAGAAGGGACAAACTTTCCACTAAGAATGAAAAAACTATTTTTACAAATAATATTATGATAGCTTGCCAATAGCCCACCTATTTGATACTATGCACATCAAAAGAAAATGTGGCATAATGTTTGTGGAAATGTAGTGTCCCTCTTAATGACATTATTGTTTCAGTTGCTTTGGATTGGTTTTTAGTCGATTAGTTTATTTTGAGACTATATTACATTATTGCACTATGACATTCATGTTATGTTAGTTGCTATACTTTGTAGATGAAACACTTGAATTTACGATCATTTGGTTATTTTAGTGTGATGACATTATTATGGTTATGTGTGTATTGTGGTATATGCAGTTTCTGAATGTGAATGATATTATGATGAAATTGATGCTTTGATAAAATGTTTCATGTCAGTCTAGGTGAAGGAGATAGTGTAGCATCACTCACTCGTGAGTACCCTACTACACTACGACTCTTCTTCATGGTGTGTTTTTCAATATATATATGTGATATGGTTATAATGTAGTTTGATGTAGGCTTGCAGGTAAAGGCAACGACTCCACTTGCTTTGTCAAGTCTGAGCGTGCCAAGGTCCAATGGAAATTTGTTGATGAGAGATAGTGTCAGATCCTCTGTCATGAGCCATCATTCTGGAAAGAACAAGTATCATATGTTACCCGCTTGTTTCTGTTGGTGTTTGTTTTGTCATGTCATTTGTTGTTCCATCATATCGTTCTTTGTTCATCATGTTTGATATTGATTGGCTTAAATTAATTAAATGGTTTAATTTATGAGTATTGAATTTAACGGTGATTAATTGCATTATTAGATTAATGATTATGATTGATTTATTTAAATTTAAGGTTTATTTTAATTGTTAGAATATTTTTTAATTAGGATTATTAAAATAGAATATTATTGAAGGGTAAATTAAATATAATTGCTATGAATGTGCAATTTGGATGTTTTCGAAATTGGTATCTAGAATCAGATATCAATGCTCTATTACCACTTTACGTCATAATCTAGAAGATCAGGCCTAGAATTTGATGGTCTATTTGACCGTTTTTTGCATTTTGAACCGTATATTACAACCTAAAAATTTATTAAACCGTAATAGTTGACTTGCTATATTTTTATAAAACCGTAAATATGACACTTAAAATTATTATTAAACCGTAAAAATTTATTGTAAGTATATATATATATATGTTTATGATAAAAATATAAATTAGTTTAAAATTGGAATAATTCTTTCTAATTTTACTTTATATTAATATATATGATTTATTATAAATATATTTGTTAATTCAAAATCTTTCAAAAATGAATCTTTTCAAAATTAAATATAGTTTTTTCTAATTTTTTAAAGATTTTGACATTTTTACTAATAGTTATCATTGTTTTATATTAATATATATGATTTATAATATTTATTATAAAAACATATATTGATTCAAAATCTTTTTAAAATAGAATATAATCGCTTTTTAACTTTTTGAATATTTTAACAAGATTTATTTTCTACATGATTTTAGAAACTTCTTATTAATTGTCACAGTAAATTTAAGATTTTTACATTTATTTCTAATTATCAATATTTTCTAATTTTACATTTTCTTTTAATATATATAGATATCCATATGAATAATAACATAACACAAATTTTCATTCATTGTTTTCTCAAAAGCATTTATTTTATAGCATTTTGTTTACAGGGATTCAACTTTGATTCTTTTGAAGACAATACTGCCTTTGGTTTTATTGGTGACCAAATTTTATGTCTTTTACAAATGATTCATGTTTTTAGATAGATGATTCTTTTGAAGATAATATGCTTTTGGTTTTATAGGTGAGCAAATTTTATGTCTCTTACAAATAATTCATTCATGTTTTTTTTCAGGTGATTTTTTTTACAGGTGATTTGTGAGCTTTGATTCTTTTCAAGATAATACAACAACATCTGTGTTTTTATATAGATCAATTTGGGGATTGAACTATTTTTAATTTTATATAGTTATTTTTTGCTAGATTTGAAATTGATATTTATATTTAAATGTGTTTTTAAATAATTGAATTTAAAATATATATGAAAAATAAAATCAATTTGTAATATAAAATAAATTAATTCAAATAAAAGAGTTTCAAATTGATGGATGAATTTATGATATTTGCACATATGAAATCAATAAATTAGTTTATATTCAATCTATTCTAATTAAATATTAAATTAAATGTTCACTCCAATTTTATAGTTTTAGGAATCAATCAATAAAATAGTAATACAATTTTACAAATTAGAGAATAAATATATGAAAAAACAATCATATTGTGTAATATAATTATTCTTAAACTAATAATCTATGCATTGTCAAAATGTAAATTTTATTTATTTATACAATTTTTCATTTATCAATAAAATTTATTATATGCAATTGATTTTACTAATTGAGTGCATGCATAGTTTCTAAAATTTGTAAAGTTTCTAACATAATTATTTTATAAAATAATATTTCATAGATTACTAATATATTGATTTAATATGTATGATTAATAAAATTAATAATGTTTTAATATAAAAGATTTTATATAAAATAATATAAATTAAATATTTTTTGATAGTTAATTTTTTTCATAAAATGTAAAGTGACAGGCATTTAAATGAACAAACCGTCACAAAATTTCCATATGACAGACAGAGGTGGCCGTCAAATTCCAGGCCTGCAGAAGATTGATCCAAGTTTTCTTCTAAATACTTGTTTTGCATTTAAAAATGATGTTTCCAAATTTAAATTCTCCATGCGAAACCTAAATTGTTGTTTGACCTGCACAAATCATAGAAAATTAAAAGATTAATGATTAGTTTCCCTAAATTGTAGAGAAACTTTTCGAGGAGAGTTATAGGTTTTTTTTTTGTGTAAGGAAATTCGTTACCAGCGATAGCTTTGTCACTTGTATTTCATCTTGTTTTCCTGGCCATATAACTTTCTTAAATTTATTCTCTTTTGTTTACAGTCAGGTTGGAAGATTTATCTGGTAGTTATAGCATAGATCTTTCCTGGTAGATCCTTTCGTTACCCATGCAGCCGATCTTTTTTATCCCTGTGTGTGAAACCCTTGATCAGTAATTTTTTCTTTTGGGGTGCGACCAAATGATGTTCATCTTTGATGCATATTTATTCTTGTGTGTCTGACGCTTCATACCTGCACATACCTATCACTTTCTTCATGCTAGTATAATCTCAGCCTTTATTTGATACCACAACGTTTAGGATTTCGTTTTCCTCTATTTGGCGTCTACCTTCTAAACTGGATTATTTTCATTCTACCATCTTGTTTCGTTTGGAAATTTTGCTATAGCAGGATTGAAGTCTGTTAAACATTTATACTTCTTTTTTATTCGTAGTAATTTAATCATGGACGATTAATCTTTGTGTGAGCTATTTTTGTCGAAAGCCTTTGTCTTCTTAACACCCCTGTACTTTAAACCGTAATATATTATTTGGTGTTTAATGTTTTCCCTACTTTTTGTTCTTTGGACTTACAGTGAACTATGCTATCATAATAATCTATCACTGTGCTATTTTTTTTTTAATTTGGAATTTCCCCTAGACTCTCAACGGTGTATATTTACATATGGAGTATTCATTTTATTTTGTTCATTATTTTGTTCTTATCTGTTATTAGTTACCCTTCGACAATTAAAAATCTATAATTGTCATATTATTGATATATGTTTATATTTATAGGATTAAATTAGATGGATTATAATGTAAAGAGGTTATTTCATTCTTATTGAGATGATTGTTAAAGGATTTGGATATTTGGATATGACATATGTATTCTTACTATGAGTAACACTTCCTTTTTTATTTGTACAAAACTTATGTTTAAAAGAAGTGGATTAGTCTTTGTGGTTATTTTTGTTTGAAGTATTGGAAAATAATTAGAATGACTATAACATTGGAAATTATGATTTTGACCTTTCTATTTACCAAGCACTATTATGTTGGACGTTATAGTTATAATGCATCGGAGGATGATTATGTTTGAAAACTTGGTTTATTTGTCATTTAGCCTTATTGGTGTCGTTTTCTTGTAAAATCTTCCAAAGGCATAGGATAGTGATTTTTTTTTATTAAGTTCGAATTTTTTATTATCATCGTCATTGCACGTTTTGACCTTGACCTAGCCATGCATCATGGGTAGTTTTATTGAGATATTTGAAATGTCAAGGTAACATTTTGATTTTTATGGATCTATGTGAGATGATGTTTTGCATGCATGTTAGCTATGTTGTCACTATCAGTAGGTGAGTTGTACTTAGGAGGAGTGGCTTTCGTTAGGGGTTGGGACCCTGAAGAGGTTGCATGGGTAACCTTTCGAAAGTGGATAATTCAGTGATAACTAAACTTTAAAATTTTAGGGGTTGGGTAGTAAACATTAAACAACTCAAATAATGTTTTTCCTTGCCTTGTTACTTAACGCTTGTTTAGGTTAAGAGAAGGTTGAGATGGCCTGGAATGGCTAATCGATCACTTTGTCTTCTCGAGAAATGTTTCGATGCCACACAAGTTCGTTTAGGGGCCAGAAATCATTAGAGGTTTCCAGGGTAATTCAGGATGAGGTTTAGTAATCTAGGAAGATTCTCCAAGGTCGCCTATTATGACTATGTGATGACACTCCTATCCTTGTGCATATGTTGGCTCTCTTGTGTAGATTTACCTGTGGTTATGTCATTGCCTCTAGGAGTATGTTAGTTGTCATGCAGTTTTGATGTTGTCATGTTGTCATGTGTATGTCGGCCATGGGTTGTATGTTTTCTTTTCTCTGAGGTTAATTTGACTTGAGGACCAATTACTATCTCATAGCACTGGGGGTAGGCTTTCGAGTACCACATGGTTGGGAGGAATGTACCTTTTCTTCCATTGGGTCCCCTTGCAGGTGATGTTGCTCGAGGTGAGATTGTTCTTAATAGGTTCCTAGATTCACAACGTTCATGGAGTTGTTCATTAGACATGCTCATGGACATAATTGTCAGTGGTACTTGTTCATCTTCTTTATTGTATTCACTCATGATGATGACATGAGGCTTCATTGCACTATGACCTTGGATGTATCGAGATTTGTCGCAATCCTGTTTGTTGTAATTGAACTTGTAATGAATCTCTTGTTGGTAATGAAATTTTGATAGAGCATATTCACATGTTTCTTGTTTATATTAATTGATGTAATGTTCTTTTTTTTTTTTACTTTAGTAGCGTAGTTGTGGAACCCGTGAAGATTCATGTTTGCATTGATGTTCACATTGTTGTTATTAAATATTTATAAAAAAAAATTGTTCGATTGTTTAGTTGTATTAACGTGTCGTTCCCTGGGTTCCACAATGGGGCGTTACAGGAAACATCTGAATGAAACCAATTTTGAAGCACAAATAAAGTTATGAAAGGACTTCCAAATTACCAATATCATGCCAAACATGTAGTTGCATGAAAACAACTCATTTTTTCATGCTCCATGGAGTTTTACGTCAAAGGAGAAATAAAACACCATTGATACAATGAGAAACATACAATTTCCTTTTGATTTTGGTGCGATATTTAAAAAATTATTCATAAGAGATGGGCCAGAGTTCTTAGAGGTAAAAACACATGATATCTTAGTGATAATAGGATTTTTTATGCATATTTGAACATTATTTTTGTTAATGGTCATGTAGTATGTGTTTCCTTGATGCAGGAGCATCCAGTGGTGTAAGGGCAATCCTACATCACCCAAAAATATATTTACTTTCATTTAGATTTTTTTTGTAGATGTTTTTGCATTTTTGGATACTCTTTTCGTCGAAGAAGAATTCTCAACTTTCAAAACTGCTTTTCTACTTTTTCTGTTCGACTGCTATTTTTAGCAAGTATGATTTTGAAGGCGTAAGGAGACAGAAATTTAAGGGAAGCTTCAAGACAGAATAATAAACACTTTGGTGAAAGAATCAGGCAAAGATCATTCCTGGTTCAAAAATTATTCAAATTTCAGTTTCTGCTTTTTGCCCTACAAAATCTTCAGAGCTAACTTTGAGGGACTTAAAGGCTCCGGATGGGGCTGAAAATTAGCAGAAAACAAAAGTGGTTAACCTTTAGGCCCCACTTTCCAACATTTCATTTTCACAAGACCTTTCCGAAAAGGTATTATCATTGAAGATCCGACGGTTAGATCTTGAGTTAGGGCTTCCGGAAGTTTGTGCATAATTAGAATGTTGTTTTGGCTCCAAACGGAGAATTGGGGCTATTTATGGGGTAGTTTTTGATTTTTGTGAGTAGTTTTTAGGGAAAGAAGATCGCATGTTGCGAATAGGGGAATTTCTGTAATTTCTTTTCTGTAATTTGCAGGTATTGCAGAACTCGAGGATTGGAGATCCTCTGCATGTAAGAATTTCATATTTTGAAAATAATAAGAATCTCTGGTTTTTCTGTGTGATTTTCTTGTGTCTCGGGTTGCACCCTCATCAAGTGGTATCAGAGCGGGTTTTCTTGAGCGTGTGGACAGATCGCCGATCGTGAGGCAATTCACACCAGGTCTATGGTTGTGGGTTCAAGATATTCAAGATGCCTCCAAGAGTGGTGCGTGGTAGGCGAGGTGGTGCCGGAGGTGCCAAAAATGCTGGTGGAAGAGATCCATTAGCAGCCGAGGGTTTCAGAGCCCTCCAGAGAAAAATTAATGCATTACAAAGAGAGTTAAGAAGAGGGGTAAACCCGAGAAGGGGAGAAGAAAGTGAGGATGAAGAAGAGGTAGAAGATTAAGATATAGAAGAGGAAGAAGAAGCTATTGATCAAGATCAAATGCGGCTGATAAGGGCCATTTCGAAGATCGGAAAAAGACCTAGAGTAGAAGTTCCTAGTTTTTTTAGAAGTCTAAACCTGAAAGAGTTGATTGATTGGATCAACGAGTTGGAAGAGTATTTCGAGTATGAAGAAGTAGAGGACCCAGATCGGGTTAAGTTTGCAAAAACGAAGCTGAAGGGCCACGCGAGTATCTAGTGGAAAGAGGTCCAGCTAGAAAGAAATAAGAGAGAAAAGGGAAAGATCACCAGATGGGATCACATGGTGCAGAAACTGAAGAAGCAGTTCATGCCAATGGACTATGAGTTAGATCTATTGAAGAAATTGCAAGGGTTGAAGCAAGGAAGTAGATCTGTGAAAGAATACACAGAAGATTTTCATAAGATGATCATTAGAATGGGACATGCAGAGGCCAACAAGGAGAAGGTAGCCCGTTATCTTAATGGGTTACGATCGAGCATTCAAGAGGAGTTAAGCCTGGTCAGAATGGCCACCATTGAGGATGCTTACCAGTTTTCGCAGAGTTGAAGAGAAGTTGAACAAAAGATTTGACAGTAAGCAAAAAGGACGAGGAGGTCAAAGTGGAAGGGATAGCGGAAGATCTTTTGGAAGCCGAAATGAGGATGAGAAGAAAAATAAAGATGTGGGTACCAGTCAAAGCCAGAGGAATGATAACTTCTACCACCCACGTGATCAGAATAGTGGTGATCAAAGAGGTAGAGGACGAGGAAGATTTGGGCAAGGACCCGGAAGGGGTGGTTTCAGAGGAACTTGTTTCTGATGTGGTGAAGAAGGGCATCGAGCCTATGAATGTCCACAATACCAAGGAAGGACAGACAAAAGGCCAGAAGGTCGTGCAAGAGTTGTGCATGTAGATGAGGAGGCTCAATCTGAGCATTCAGATGATGCTGAAAGGGGAGAAGCCCTAGTGGTTAGAAGAGCCTTGGTGACTGAAGAGAAGGAGCCAGAACAGAGGAAGAATTTGTTTTGCACAAGGTGCAAGTGTGAAGACAAATGTTGTGATGTCATTATTGATGGTGGGAGCACTGATAATCTAGTGTCAGAAGAAATGGTTACAAAGTTGAAGCTGAAGAGGGAAAGGCATCCACATCCATATCGGATTTCCTGGTTGCAGAAAGACCACAAAGTTCTAGTCAATGAGCAGTGCCTGGTGAAGTTCAAGATCGGAAGCTATCGTGATGAGGTACTCTATGATATCATCCCCATGGATGCATGTCACATGTTGTTGGGGAGGCCGTGGCAGTTTGACAGGCGAGCTGTACATGATGGCAATGCAAACACTTATTCCCTGATGAAGGGTGGAGTCCGCCATAAGTTGAAACCCCTGAAGAAGGCCGAAGAAAAGGTATGCAGTAGTGCTAGAATTTGTTATGTCGATGGAAGGAAATTTTTAGAAGGCATAAAACATGAGCGTGTGTGTTATGCATTGATTCCTAAAATGGATAAGGAGGGTAGTGAGAAGGTTCCAGTAGAAGTTTCTGGGTTATTGAATGAGTTTCAGGATATTGTTTCTGATAATGTACCTGAGGGTTTACCACCAATGAGGAAGATCAGTCATCAGATTGACTTGATCCCAGGAGCCAGTTTGCCGAATAAGGCAGCTCATAGAATGACTCCTGCAGAAAATGAGGAGTTAAACAGACAAGTTGAGGAGTTGTTGAGAAAGGGTTTGATTCGAGAGAGTTTGAGTCCATGTGCAGTACCTGCAGTACTAGCACCAAAGAAGGATGGGGAGTGGAGGATGTGTACAGACTCTCGGGCCATAAACAAGATAACAATCAAGTATAGATTTCCCCTGCCAAGGATGGATGACCTGATGGACTGTTTGAGTGGAGCTCAGTACTTCACAAAGATTGATCTGAAGAGTGGATATCACCAGATTCGGATTCGAGAGGGAGATGAATGGAAGACCGCCTTCAAGACCAAAGAGGGCCTGTACGAGTGGTTAGTCATGCCTTTTGGGCTAACCAATGCACCGAGCACATTCATGCGGCTCATGAACGAGGTACTGAAAGAGTTCCTAGGAAGCTTTGTTATTGTGTATTTAGATGATATTTTGATATTTAGTAAGTCACTGGATGAGCATATAATGCATATTGGTAGAGTCTTTGAGAAGTTAAGAGAAGAGAAATTGCTGATTAATCTGAAGAAGTGTAGTTTTGTGAAGAAGGAGTTAGTGTACTTGGGGTTTGTTGTCTCGACAGAAGGTCTCAAGATGGACCCAGAGAAGGTGAAGGCTATTATGGAATGGCCTACCCCAAGAACTACTACTGAGGTGAGGTCTTTCCATGGTTTGGCCAGTTTTTACAGAAAGTTTATTAGAAACTTCAGTAGTATTTGTGCACCCCTAACTGAAACAATGAGAGGGGATAGAAAAGAGTTCAAGTGGAGCACTGGAGCAGCAAGGAGTTTTGATCTATTGAAGCAGAAGGTGACAGAACAACCTGTTTTGGCTCTCCCGGATTTCAATAAGGTGTTTCAAGTGGATTGTGATGCCAGTGGTTGTGCCATTGGAGCAGTGTTAAGCCAGGAAGGTAAGCCCATTGCCTATTTCAGTGAAAAGTTAAATGATGCAAAGAGAAAGTACTCTGTATATGACCAAGAATTTTATGCAATAGTTCAAGCATTAAAGAAATGGAGGCATTATTTGTTGCCGAAGGAATTTGTTATGTATACTGATCATCAAGCATTGCAGTACCTGAGTAGTCAGGGAAAATTAAATCAGAGGCATATGAAATGGGTAGAATTTTTGTAGAGTTATACATTTGTTTTAAAGCATAGGAGTGGGAAGTCAAATAGGGTTGCAGATGCCTTAAGTAGGAGGCATACATTGTTGATAGAAATGCAGATTGAGGTGGTTGGGTTCAGTGAACTCAAGACATTGTACCCAAATGATCCTGATTTTGCAGAGGCTTGGAAAGCTTGCAAGGAACCTGTTACAGTTGACAGGACAAAGTGGTTGGATTTCCTAATTCAAGAAGGCATGTTGTTTAAGGGAAGTCAATTATGTATTCCGAGGAGTTCCATGAGGGAGAATCTGATAAAGGAGAAGCACAGTGGAGGAATGGTAGGACATTTTGGTCAGGATAAGACCATTTCCATTATCAGTGAGCATTATTATTGGCCTCAGTTATCACAAGATGTGAAGAAGTTTGTGCAGAGTTGTAGGGTATGTCAAATGGCTAAAGGAGTGAGTCAGAATACAGGGTTGTATCAGCCCTTACCTGTACCAGAGAGGTCGTGGGAGGATATAAGTATGGACTTTGTTCTTGGTTTTGCCAAGGACACAGAGAGGGAATGATTCAGTATTTGTGGTGGTTGATAGGTTTTCGAAGATGGCACATTTCATCCCATGCCAGAAGACCCATGATGCAGTCCACATTGCTGACTTGTTCTTCAACGAGGTGGTGAGGCTACATGGTTTGCCAAAGAGTATAGTCTCAGATCGTGATACAAAATTTGTTGGATACTTTTGGAGGACCTTGTGGAAGAAGTTGAAACAGAGTTGAAGTTTAGTTCTGCACACCATCCCCAGACTGATGGGCAGACTGAAGTTGTGAACAGGAGTTTGGGTAACCTACTGAGATGCTTGGTAGGAGATAAACCAAAGGGATGGGATTTGATCTTACCCCAGGCAGAATTCGCTTACAACAATTCTGTCAATAGAAGCACTGGTAGATCACGTTCTAGATTGTTATGGAGTATCCTAGGGCTCTCCAGAATTGAGGAAGATGGACCAAGAGAAGAAGACAAGTGCTTGAAGCTGAAGACTTTGCAGAACACATCAAGAATATGCATGAGAAGGTAAAACAACACATTAACAAGATGAATATGCAGTATAAGGCTAAGGCAGATCAAAAGAGGAGGTATAAGGAGTTTCAGATTGGTGATGAAGTGATGGTCCACTTGAGGAAAGAAAGGTTTCCAGTAGGAACCTATAACAAATTGAAGATGAAGAAGTTCGGTCCCTGTAAAATTTTGAAGAGGCATGATTCAGGGAACGCATATGAGGTAGAGTTGCCAGATGGATTCAACATTTCCCCTGTGTTCAACATTGCAGATTTGATAGAATATCATGAGGGTGGCGCAGAGGAAGTACCAGCAATGGAACAGTGCGGTATTCCAGCACCTACTTCAGAAAAGGAGGAGATTGAAGAAATCTTGGATAGCCGTGTAGGAAGGAGTACCAGAAATAGGCAATATGAAGAATATCTGGTGAAGTGGAAAGGAAGGCCTATGGAAGATTCATCCTGGTTGTCCAAGGCAGAGGTTGACCATTTGGGTTTTCCTCAACCATCTGAGAAGTGACGGAGTCACTTTTCAAATTACCCTGGGTGTCTGATGCAGGAGCATCCAGTGGTGTAAGGGCAATCCTACATCACCCAAAAATATATTTACTTTCATTTAGATTTTTTTGTAGATGTTTTTGCATTTCTGGATACCCTTTTCGTCGAAGAAGAATTCCCAACTTTCAGAACTGCTTTTCTGCTTTTTCTGCTCAACTGCTATTTTTAGCAGGTATGAATTTGAAGGCGTGAGGAGACAAAAATTTAAGGGAAGCTTCAGGACATAATAATAAACACTTTGGTGAAAGAATCAGATCAAGAGCATTTCCGGTTCAAAAGTTATTCAAGTTTCAATTTCTGCTTTTTGCCTTATGAAATCTTCGGAGCTAATTTTGAGGTACTTAGAGGCTCCGGATGGGCCTGAAAAATTGGCGGAATACGAAAGTGGTTAGCCTTTAGGCCCCACTTTCCGGCAAGAGATCTTCGCGAGAGCTTTCCGAAAAGGTATTATCATTGAAGATCTGACGGTTAGATCTTGAGTTAGGGCTTCCGAAAGTTGGTGCATAATTTGAATCCCGTTTTTGGCTCCAAACAAAGAAACGGGCTATTTATGGGCGAGTTACTGTTTCTTTTAGGCAGTTTTTTGGGGAAAGAAGATCGCATGCTGCGAATAGGGGAATTTCTGTAGTTTCTTTCTGTAATTTGCATGTATTGCAAAACTGGAGGATTTGAGATCCTCTGCATGTAGGAATTTCATACTTTGAAAATAATAAGATTTGTTAGTTTTTCTGTGTGATTTTTTTGTGTCTCGGGTTGCACCCTCATCATTGTTTCATTTTAAAGTATGTTGTTTGTGGTTTTATGATTGTCCATATTGGAAGATTTTGGTTATGTATTTGAATTATGTTCATGAGAGTTTTAGCCATGCAATGTGTAGTCATTATTCTTGTTTATTTTTGGTGTGTGAGAGGGTTCAAGCCTTGCTTCATGTGATTTGTGATTTTGTGCAAATGGCTTTACCCGGTTGGATATGTTTGGGTCTTCTATTTGTTAGTAGGGGGAGTGGCTCTCAATGGGGGCTGGTGCACAAATTGGTGCTAGGGTAACTCATTGAGAGTTTATTTAATCAATGATAATCTAAAATAAATTAGGGAGTTAGGTAGTTCACCTTAATCAAGATAATGGTAATGCCTCACTCATGGCTCAAGTGCTCGTTTAGGCTTGAGATGAGTGGGAAGGCTTGGAATGGAAATATTAACTTCCTTGTCCTCTTGAAAGGTATGTTGACCCTACATGAGTTTGTATGGGGGCCAATGTTTGGTGTAAGTGGCCAGGGTAACCCAAGATGTGGGTCTAGTAGCCTAGGAAGATTCACTAGGGTAACCCATAGCAATATATGTGATGAATCTCCTCCTTTTAGCAACCTAGCATTGCCAAGTCATTGTTCCCCATTATTGTTTGTGTACCTCTAGAATTAGAGTCACTGTTATGTGAAGTTTGTGGTAAATTGTATGTCTGAGTCATGTTAGCCTTGTCTGCTTGATTGCTTGTGTAGTGGGTCCTTATTGTCATCTCCTAGCATGGGGGGTGGAACTTAGGGTTCCACATGGTCTGGTGGAATGTGCTACACACTCCATTGGGTTCCTAGTTGATTTTTGTGAGCATTGATGTTGTACCTCGTGTAGAGATTCTAGATCTTGTACCAAGCTTGAGACAGCGTTGATGTTATGTAACGTAATCATTTCAGTTGTATCTGATCATGTATCTGATGTATTATTACCATTATTATAATGGAATATTTGATGTAACTTGTAAGCAGCGTAAGGATCTACCATGGATGTATGGGAAGTTGTATATGTATTCTTTGGTTCATATTTTATGCTCTTGAATGGTGTTGTATCTGTGAAAATATATAAATTTAATTCTTGTAATGCAGTGGATGTAAATGAGTCCTTATTTTTGTTTACTTTACGATGTATGTTTAGGTTGGTTAATTGTTATGTTCGTAATGCAGTCATGATACCCTAAAGGACATAGTCAGTGAAAATGTATATGTATTTTACATTCTATGTTCTTGTTAGTATGATCTATATGTTGATTCACTTTCTTTAAAACAAAAATTGCTTCATAATTGTTAGTTGATGTGTTGTCCTTTGGGGTTTCTTGGTGGAGCATTATAGTTCACACTTCCATGTTTTTTAATAATGTACATGTATATATTTTTTTATATATTTATATATATATGGATATATATATATATATGTAGATATATATGTGTGTTTGATTTACATACACACATATATATGTATATATATATATTTATATATGCAATCACATACAAGCTACTTATTTTGGAATGGGTTATAGGTTTCATACATTATCATTTAAGGTAAGAAGCTTGAATTTTCATTTTGAGCATCTTTATATATATATATATTTCTTACACTAAAGGAAATAATTTTCTTTACAAATGCTCATTTCCATTTCCTTCAAATCAAAAATTTTGAATAGACAATTTAATCTACAAACCATTCATTTTCAAGCACTGAAACAATTCCAATCAGGAAAATTTTGTTCTCTTATATATGCAAATCAGTTCAAATTCAAGTCTTCATTGCATTTGTGGTGTGTGCTCCTAGATTCCAATTGGATTACTATTTGATTTGACTAAACAATCCTACTTCAACCGTGTTATCATCCTTCAACCTATCACCCTGCAATTGCACACACTTACACTTGCAAATTGATTAGTAATGTTTAATTTTTGATGACACATAAAATAATTTTCAAAAATTCATAAAAGTCAACATTAGTCAACTCCTTTCATTCAATTTTTTGAATATTCCAAAATCTCCATTTAATATTTAATTGAATTCCATCAATAATTCAATTTTATATATTTAAATAAATATGCAATAAAATTGGGTTATGAAAGATCTCTAGGGCATCCTTGAATGTGGAGTATAGAATTTTTTTTGTCCTAGGTCCTAAACTATAGCGACAACCATTTTCTATCTTACATTTTGGTGAATTTGACATTAGAACACTTCATTTTGTAATTTGGAGTGCACCATCATCTTAGATATTGTTTGCATTAAGGTTTGCACTAGTTAATTTGCATGTAGGGTTTCAAAATATTGTATTAGTGAAAGTGCATATAGGTTGCATTTTTTCATCTTGCATCATTGAAAATCATCTAAAATCTGCATTTGCATTTAGTTCAGACACCATCCAAACCAAAATAACATAGAAAACACTTCAAATTTTCTAAAAATTGTGAAAAACCCTAACTATGACTCATACACCCCTCTCGATGATTTAGTCCTTGTCCAGATTTTAAACTTCCTTTTACAACATTAAAAAATTCATTTTTGTGCTTCCTAAGCTTGTTGGTAACATATAGTATCAATCTAAAAAGTTTTGGTAACTTTTGTTTTATGCATCTAGTTCAAAAACATCAATTTAGGGTAGTCATTTTTTAAATCATTTCAATAGAAAAAATCATCAGATCTAAAAATGTTCACATTTCTAAAACTTTGCAACATACGGATAAAAGAACTTTTCACTTTTGCATATACAATGTTTACATTCATAAAAAAAATCATAATTTTGATAAACTTTTCATTTTTGGACATATATTGTTTGCATTCTTCAAGTTTTGCATACATTGGATAAAAGCACTTTTTGTCTTTGGATATACATTGTTTACATTCTTGAAGCATTGCATAAAATGGTTAGAAGTGATTTTCATTTTTGTTCAAACAATGTTCGTACCTTTCCTTTCTAGGCATGCTAATAAATAGTTCATATCCCCTCCCTATGAGAGTGTTTTAGTGAAAGAGAATACAATAGTGGATAATCATAACAATCATATTATTTCTTCTCCTAGTATCTCTCCTATTTGTGAAGAAGATATTTTAGTGTTAGAAGAACAAATCAATGAGAGTTTTGAGAGTCCTAGTTGTTTCTCTCCTTCTACCTCTCTTAGTGGACAAGATATTGATTGACAAGAGGACATAACAATAAGTAATCATGACTATCACATAACACAACAACAAACCATTGAAATTTCATCTAGTCTACATTCATCTCCCAACATATTCCCCTCTTGTGATAATTTTGTAAATTATGCAGATATGTTGGTGTTAGATAATCAAATCTTTAAGGTCTATAATAACTCTCTTTATGTTCCTTCCCCTACCTATCCTATCTTGGAAGATATTATGGGACAAAGGAATGAAATTATGGACAATCATGACAATTGCATTTTTTCTTCTCCTAGTATCTCTCTTGGTTGTGAGGAAGATGTTTTGGTGTTAGAAAATACAACCACAGAGAGTCGTGAGAATCTTATGTGTCTCTCTTCCCCTAGGAAAAGCATTATTGAACAAGAGAATGTCATCATTGATAAAAAAGAAAATTTAACCATTGATCATTCCCCTACTTGTGATGAAGTCATTTTGGAAGAACCAATCCTTGAATTTTAAGAACATTTGGTTTGTAGATCTCCTAAAAACTCTCCTCCTAGGGAGGATATCATGGTCCAAGAAAATGACAATAATAGTGATGTGACTTCCTTGGATTATGGTGAAAATATGATACTAGATTGCCCTTTATTATAAATACATCAAACCAAGACGACTAAGGTTATGAATGCACAAGTGTCCATTAAATCCACCTTAACTATCAAACATCCTACATACCCTATGGTACATCCTAAGAATCCTCTAATCCTTTACCCACCTTCACACAAACCTCAAACTCAAAACAAACCCGAACTTATCCTCTACCCACCTAAGAATAATGTGTCGTAGTAGCTGAGTCATAATATTGTTGCTCATACATATAACACAAGGAAAAATCTATAACCAAGAAAAACACCCTCAACATCCCTCCCATTGCCTAATCCTATGCTACCCAACCCTATCTTATCGGGTCCTCCCCATGGAAATGAGTATGATCTTGTCGAACATCTAAAGAATACTACTACTAAGATATCATTGTGGGACCTTATTCAAGCATCCCCTCACTACCATAACATGATTCAAAATGCTTTAAAAAAAGTTCCTATCCCTTCTAATGTGCAACCAAATGACATAGAAGCCCTAATTCAAGGAATAAATGTTGACATTGTTTTCCACCAATGTGAACTACCCCCTTTGAAGTGCAAAATAAAAATGATGCTTTCATGGTAATCATTATCTATAAATGAAGAGGCATAAAGCGAAACATTGTTGACAATAGCTCAACCCTTAATGTGTGTAGTGTAACCCTTTTGGATAGGCTTGGCATGGATAAATAAAAAATTCAATCTGACTCTTTATCTATTAAGGGATTTGATAATATGTAAGAGAGGGGGACCAACCACTAAAAGGCCCCAGGTCACGAAAGGCCAAGAGTAGTATGGCTACCCTAACTTAACCCAGTTTAAAGGAAGGTTAGGATAGATGGGATGAGAATGATGAGGACTGTGAAGTCCTTCGACCACTTTGCAAACCTGAGAGTTAAGGGGAGACTAGGTGAGTCGATCTTCAAGGTCAACTCTGTGTCTCAAATAGTTCTCTATTAGAGGACTCAAGTGCAGTTTTGGGATGATAGTGCAGTATGCTAGCATCGGTATGACCATAAAACTAGAGAGACGAGGTTAAATTCTAGAAGAAATACTGACAGCCTAATTTAGAAGTTTTAGGAAGTGAAGAACAATACTAAGAAGAGTGAAATGTATAGATAGATATGATAAAGGAAGTAAATTACCGCAAGGGTGATGAAGATGATTTTGCACAACAATATTCTCACTAGCTTGCTCCAAGATTTCTCCACCTGCACACAAAAAAGTGAGAAAATGTTGGGGGGCTATTTAGGGGTCTGCCTCTGTCAGACCCTTGTTTTGGTATTTCCACCTCCACAGATAGCCAAGTTTGCAATGATAGAAATAATGTGATAAAGAGGAGAATACAAGCTACATAAACAAAAGATATGACAAAACAATACATGCTTACTCAACCAAAATGATAGAGAGGATAAGAGGATCTTACCACCTCCGTCCAAAGTGCTCAAGGCTTGTAGAGGAGAAAATGAGAGGAAATCAAGCCTCTGTTGCAATGGTGTTTGTCCTACACTTGCACTATCGAAGTGATGGAGTGGTAGGTTTCTTCAATGGAGTGTAAAGTGTTGCTACAAAGCTTGAATGAATGAATGGAAGGGAGAGGGTGCTCAAATCGATCTTGAAAAAACTTGAGAATGGATGAGAGTGAAGAATATAAAGGAAAAGGATGAAAAATGACCATATTTGTGTTGGTTAGCTGAAGGGAGGCATTACATTTCGACTCCCAATAGGAAGTGTAACATCTTTGCAAACTCTAGTCATAGGAATCTTCTAGGGACATAAGTGCACCACGTGGATGTCTATGCACCATGCAAGCATCCCCGATAGAAATGCCTCCACCGACACACAAATAGGGTGCCAAGTGCGATGGGAGCAGCGAACTTAAGTGGAATTAAGCTTTCACCTTAGGTTTTCTAAAGTGTAAGGGGGTAAAGGGGAATTTTCGTTAGGGGTGCAAATTCATGCTTATACATATTTCGTCTACTTTAGCAAGCATGAGTACTGATAAGTGCTTCAGTAAAGTAGAGTAGTAAGAAGGTGACAAGGTAAGAAATGTATACCTGAACCGATGAGGAAGTAGAGCATGATCTAGAAAACTCGAAAGTGTAGGATAGGACTTCATAGTTGCACGAAACTATGAAGCTAAAGAACGAAAGTGCCTCACAGGCTCGCAGTCCTACAAGGGAGGTATCCTTCAAGAACTCTCACATGAAGGAAACCAGGAAGAGCACCTTATAGAACTGCAGACCTGTAAGGAAGATATCCTCCAAGAAATCTCACATGAGGGATATTGCGCAAAGGGGACTCCACAGAGTCAGAGAGGGCGACATGTTTACCCCCAGATAGAACACATTAGGAAGCGACCATGCAGCCGGTGATGAAACAGTCATGTAGACCATCGCTAAGTTTTAAGACTTTCAAAGGGGTCCCTCAAGAACCCTTCAAAAGGAAGGAGGGTCCACTCAAGGGATGCACTGTCTGAATAAAGCCTAGTCGGGCTGCTCCCAAGCTAGAAGCAGGAATGTGAAGAAGGTCTAGTTGGGCTGCCCTCAGACTTAGATACCAAGATGTGAAAGTGGTCTAGTTGAGCTGCCCCTGAGCTAGATGCCATAGAACTCAATGAAGGATTTCGAAGGGGTCCCTTGGGAACCCAACGTGAAGAGGATGGGTCCACTCAAGGGACATTCTATTCAAAATCTACTATCTTCCTTCTCGAATCAATTCATCATCAAGGAATCCTTTCAAAATATGTTCACTTCATCAAGGAATTCAAAAGGAAGGATATGCACCCATACAAGGGGAAGATCAAAGTTGTTCCCGCTTCAGATGAAGGTTCCCAATTCCTTTCTTTACGAACCCATGATGAAGGAAACATGTTCCATTAGGGTTTCAAGTCAAGAATATGACTCTAGAGAAGGAACATATGAAGGGTCTTGATGAAGGATTCATTTTTGCAATGAATGCACTTTCTAAAGACCAAATAGTGTAGAAGTGGAGTTGTCATACATAAGAAGGACAACTCAAGAAAAGAAGAGAGAAAGATCAAAATTAGACAAAAGAAAAGAGAGTACACCCAACGGGCATATGGGGATCTAGTTTTGTGGGGTCAGATTTTCTTTTATTTATGAATATAATAGGTAACCGTGGTTTGAGGTGAAAGATCATCAATGCCCAACCAGATTTGGAAGAATGCACGGAAGACAAAGTAAAAATTAAAAAATTGGGTCAACATGGAAGGAGGCCTAAATGCTCCCGACGCTTTGCATTATCCCAAATTTATCGAAAGCCAATCACAAACATGGAAGAATGAAGATACACATAGAGGAAGGTTTACAACACAAACACCATGCTTGTATCCAAGCACGAATAGGGGTGACAAGGGTCATCCAGGCACATATAGCATGGTTATGGGGGAAGCACATCACAACACACACACATCTAATCTAAAGATCAAGAAGAGGGTCTCCCCCTAACACTGGTCAACCAAAAGGTCATCGGCTTCCCACTCTAGATCATTGTAGGGGGAGGATGACGAGCTTATAATGGTGTAATGCTAAGGGGAGGAGCTTCCGATCCTCCCAAGACAAGGGCCAAGGTAGAGGGACTTGTGAGGTCTTTATTGCTCAACTCTTGTGGGTCTAAGGTCAATGACTTTGTGAAGATCATTGACAAGGTCAAAACTTCATCCACCAAGTTAAACATACACTTGACGGGGGTGCCATGTTTTACCTCAGTGGATGGAGGAGTTTGAACCTGAGGTTCACCGTTAGAGTCATCGAGAGAGTCGAGAGTAGTGACAAACTCAAGGGAGGTTGAGACTGGTTCTTTTACCAAGACAAAACAAGTCAGCACATGACCAAATTTTGAAGAAGGTGGCTCTTCTTACATCCTTTATTGCTGGAGGGGCCACACATTACCTTCTTCTTCATTGGAGGAGGTGAACTCCCAACAGACGAAGCAAGGAGGGTCAAGTGAGAAGAGGAAAGATGCATAGTGGATAAAACTGAAGTATTAACCATATCCATGGGCTTTGGGAAAGGTGAGACCTTTGAGACAAGAGTCAACAAGGGCGGATCCATAGAAGGAGTGATAAACACTTGCACCTTTCTAGACACATGTGCATTCATAATTAAAATATGAGGTTCAGAGCTGGTTTGGATAGGGTTAAAAAGAAGGAGAGAGGAAGAAGCAATAGGAAGTGCGGTTTATCTCCTCCTCAGCTAATACCTTAAGGAGATGCCTTTCGGTAGAAAGAGCCTTTTTTGTCAGAATTAACTACTGTGAGGCAGTTTCTATCTTGGGAAGTAGAAAGTGGGGACTACCAAAAGAACTTGAGAAAGTTCACTGCCTCAACCACATAGGAAGTATCTCTATGCTTCTACTTAAGAAATGCTAAAACTCTTGAATAGAACAAAAGAACCAGTGAAAAATAGTGGGAGAAATGAAACTCCAACTTGCTTGGTGGTGGGCCTCTTTTTCATTCGTGTTTTGGGGATAGGAATGGTAGAGGAGGCTAGAGGAAGCTAGACAAAGAAGGACTTCTCAGCCAGGATTTTTGTCTCTACGATAACCAAATGGATGGGCTCCGTGGGTGAATGGGAGGCTCCAAGATCATGGTGGTTTATTTTGTGAGGCGGGCTGTGGGATTGCTACTTGAAGCGCGGGGATGGTCGGTGCCACGTTGGGACGAGAGCATCAGTGAACAATGAAAGAGGAAGAAAGAGGATCTCAGGATCACTTCTCTTCTCATCTCCTATGTGCCTTGGCGATATTACTGTTCGCTTTCAAACAAGCCCTATGCAAAATGGCATAAGGCAAAGGAGGATATCTTACTTTTGGCTTAGCATGCCCTTTCTTATAGTTTTGATATGTGCTATATACGAGGTCCTTCCTAGGTAGGAGAGGACTGAGGGATGTAGGCCAAAAGTAATGTATGGTATAGAAGCCATGTGCAACCGATGGTCGATAACCAGTATCATGGATAACATGTACTGAAGCTCAATGAAAAAAATTCAAACACTTGTGCACAACTGAGGGAACTGCATTCATAGCTACCAACCAGGGGATGCCTAACTTCACCCTAAAGAGTTCAGACCCTAGGATGATGTCAAATTTAAGGCTCACATATTTAGGTCCAACGAGGACCGACAAGACAATACTCCCTATAGGAGGTAAAAAAATTTCATCGTGTGTGCAGACGGTACTCTCAGGTGCATCATACCCATCCTTATGTAGGAAGTTAATCAACATGATCTCCTCAGTTATGATATTCACTTGATATGTTAGATCAATGAGAACACCTACTATAGTATTCCCATTTATCCTTGCCAAAATGTAAAGAGGAGATGGTTCCCTATTAAAGCCCATTGATAGGTCCTATGAGGTGAAGGTTATGCTAGTACCACTACTCACAGTCTATGCAAAGGGAATAGGTTGATTTAAGAAAGAGTTCATTGTGCACACCAAACAATACTTTTATAGAGCCTCCTAAGATCTATGAGATAAGGTAGTGACCCAATTAAGGTTTCATTGTACAACACTATCAGGACCTTCCAAGTATGCCTACTAGGGTCATAGGTTGGGTTGCAAAGTGAAAGACTCACAACACTCACATCGACAACACTCCTAGGATACAAGGAAAGGGAATTTCAGTATTGCAAAACGGAACCAAAATGGTTCATGTTGGGTTCACCAAAAATGTAAGAGAGGAGGACCAACCATTGCAAGGCCCTAGGTCATTTAAGGCCAAGAGCAGTATCACTTCCCTAACTTACCTCAGTTTAAAGGAAGGTTAGGATAGACAAGATGATAATGATGAGGACTATGAAGTCCTTTGATCACTCTGCAAACCCAAGAGTTAAGGGGAGACTAGGTGAGTTGATCTTGAAGGTCAACTCTGTGTCTTAGATAGTTCTTTGTTAGAGGATAGAAGTGCAGTTCTGGGATGACAACACGATGCACTGGTGTCTCACAAGTGTGCTGACATTCGTACAACTAGAAAACTAGAGAGACGATGTTAAATTCTAGAAGAAGGACTAACAACCTAATTTAGAAGTTTCGGGAAGTGAAGAACAATACTAAGAAGAGTGAAATGTACAGATGAACATGATAAAGGAAGTAAATTACCACAAGGGTGACGAAGATGATTTTGCACAACAATATTCTCGCTAGCTTGCTCCAAGATTTCTCCACCTACACATAAAAAAAGTGGGAAAATTTTGGGGGGTTGTTTAGGGGTTTTCCTCAATTAGACCCCCATTTTGGTGTTTCCACCTCCATGGACAACCAAGTTTTCAATGATAGAAATAATGTGATAAAGAAGATAATACAAGCTACAAAAACAAAATACACTACAAAAAAGGACGTGCTTACTCAACCAAAATGATATAGAAGATAAGAGGAGCTTACCACCTCCATCCAAAGTGCTCAAGGCTTGTAGAGGAGAAAATGAGAGGAACTCAAGCCTCTACTGTAATGGTGTTTGTCTTGTGCTTGCACTATCAGAATGATGGAGTTGTAGGTTGCTGCAATGGAGTGTAAAGTGCTACTACAAAGCTTGAATGAATGAATGGAAGGGAGAGGGTGCTCAAATTGATCTTGC
Source organism: Sequoiadendron giganteum (assembly GCA_007115665.2). Classification (NCBI taxonomy): domain Eukaryota; kingdom Viridiplantae; phylum Streptophyta; class Pinopsida; order Cupressales; family Cupressaceae; genus Sequoiadendron; species Sequoiadendron giganteum. Next base: position 225,666,412 of record CM021107.1, on the reverse strand, counting down.
CAAAACTTGAGAATGGATGAGAGAGTGAAGAATACGAAGGAAAAGGATGAAAAATGGCCATATTCAAGTCATTCAACCGAAGGGAGGTGTTACATTTTGACTCCTAGTAGGAAGTGTAACATCTCTACAAACTCCAAACATAAGAATTTTCTAGGGATGTAAGTGCATCACGCAGACGTTTGCGCATCATGTGGGAATCCCCGATAGAAACGCCTCCAACAACACACAAACAAGGTGCCAGGTGTGATGGGAGCAACATGCTTAAGTGGAATTAAGCCTCCACCTTAGGTTTTCTAAAGTGTAAGGGGGTAAAGGGGAATTTGCATTAGGGGTGAAAATTGACGCTTATACATAATGTAGGGAAACAACCACTTGTTGTGATCACTTTACCTATTACAACTGGAAATACCACATTAGAAACACCAATCCATGTTATGCCTCATGATATTTCATACAACCTTCTTTTAGGTAGAACTTGGATTCATGCAATGAATGGGGTTCCTTCTACTCTTCATCGTATAGTGATGTCTATAACAACAATGTGTACACACTCAAAGTTGAACCTAAACCAAATAGTTGCTTGAACATTGAGAAAGGTAAGGAAAATCCTTGTAAAATATCAACACCAACTACACAAGTAGAATCCGTGCAACAAAAAGACAAAGAAAAACATATTGAGGAAATCACAAAGTTATTAGAAGATGATTGGGGTTCCTTATATTTTGAATGAACCTTCATGGGAGAATACAAGATCATAAAAAATTATTTTAAAAAGGGAAAATAAAAAGTGGTAATTTCAACAAAAAAATGGAAGAACTTTCGAAAGCATCCACCTCAACCACTTTAGAAGAAGAAGCAAATTATAAGATAAAATTTGATGAGATAGACTATCAACAACCGCCAAATCCAAAAGAAATGAAGAATCTTTATGGAAATGGTTATGAAATGATAAAACAACTTGGTTACAGTGGAAAAGTATGTGGTCTTAGAGAACAAGGTATCTATGTCCCTATAGAGCCTCACACATAAGAAAAGACTAATGGTATTGGTTATTTTCCTTCGAAAGAAACAAACAAGCCTTCACTCAATATCAACACTCTTACAAAATATTCTTCTAAGCCCGATTTAACAATAGTGCATCCTAAACTAATAGACACTAGTAGACTTGATTCACTTAATGTCAATGTCATCTCACAAAACACTAATGATTTGAATTTTTTAGATTTAACATCCTCCTTTCAAGGAGAGAACAAAATCTTACAATCTAAAGAGTCTTGTGTAGGTATGACACCTTGTACTAAGGAAGAGATATCTTTGTCACAAAATAAAGGAACATCTTCTATTGATCAGGAGAGTATCTTTTAGAGACTCCTCCAAGATCATTTGATATCTCTCCCTCCAAGAACATGAAAGAAATTTTACTAAAAGATTTCATTTTTCGCATATCATAGAGTTCATAGTCATGCTACTAATGAATGTAAGGCTTTATGTAATATAATTCAACATCTTAAGGAATATTGTGCTTTTCCTTGTGTTGAGCAACCTATTTTTTTCTAATTGACACTTATTTTCATCCTATTTATCTCATCTTTGTCCTTTCTAAGTGGGGGAAAGGGGTTAGTTAGCCTTGTCCTTGTATGCCACTTGTCGTTGTCTCCTTTGGCTAGTTGACCTCCTTTCATGTTCATATAAGATAAATCTTGGGATGTGGGCGACATGCCTAAAGTTGACTCATATGTGATGTACCAAGTTATACATTTTGGGGAAACCCCTTCCCCTTTTCATGACATGGATTATTGGAAACATTTGACTTGGCATACAACTTTCTGAATAAGCTCTCATATCTACTTCTACTTTAAAGAAATTTCTCACAACAATGGTGTTAGCAACTTCTTTAAAGTGGGGGTATACATCGACACTCATGTTTCACTATGCAATTTTCTTTATTCTTGTGATGTGTCCCTTTCTTGGTGGTGTCATTAGGCTTGATTTCCACTGAGAGTGTGATATTTCTTTGATTTTTCCTCTCTTGGAGACATTAAGCATGATGTCCCCTAAGAAGAAACCTTACATGATCTAAGAAAAATCCCTTTGAACATTCCTTATACTATTTCATGTTTACAACATCGGTTATATGGCCACCTCACATAACACACTTTTCTTCCCTGTGGTTCCATCTTGTTTGTTCATGAGTTCCAAGAATACAAAGTTTATCTTTCCTTATGAAGCTTAAAGTTCTTTGTTTGTTCATGAGCTCCAAGCATATGAAGTTTTTCTTGTCTCATTAAGCTCAAAGATCATTATTATGTGGCGTCTTATCAAAGTTATCAAGAGATATAGCTTTTGGTATGGTTAGTGTATGTGTTCTGAACTTAGGCATCACTTTCCCATAGCCTCGTGTTTGGGGGCTCACCTAGTGGATGGCCTAAGGTTCCACTAGCCCTTGTGAGCATGTATTTGGTTTGCATAGTGGACACCATGTTCCACTTGTAAGCCATCACTTTGGATTCTCACCCATTGGACACCCTGAAGTTTCGTTGCCTCAGAGTGAGCGTGCATTTTCAGAAAAAAACAACCTAGATCTGATGTACATCACATTGTACAAATATTTGAAGCTTGATATACCTTTTCCTTTTGTCTTCATATCTTTGGAATTGTATATTTGTGTATCTTTTTTTTTCTATAAATATTTCACCGTGTGTGCATCCCTTTTTGCTTATGTCGGTTTGACATAGGATCTTGTATCTTGAGGGCTTGGCCACCTCCTTCGATCTTTTTCATCCTATTTCATCTGCATTAGTACACTTGGACTGCTATTGAATGTCTACTTTAGTGTGAGTTTGAAGCAAGTTCCTCCTCTCACTAAAGTGGGGGATAAATGTAATAACAAAAAAATTATTCCTTTTCCTTGCTTGATTTGGGAGTAATTAATGACAAATTGGAATTAATATCATCTTGATCTAGTGTTGTAATGTGTTTTTACACATTCAGATTAGGTCTTTGGCCCTTTTTAAGCTAAATAAACCTAACTTTTCCTTAATTTAGTGTTGTAAAGTGTATTTATCTACACCTTCACATTAAATTTAGGAGGCTTGTAAACTAAATGGACCTAATCTAGTGTTGTAACATGTTGTACACTTTCACATTGAATTTAGGTCCCTTTTAAAGCTAAAATGACCTATTTTTCCTTAATTTAATGTTGTAAAATGTGTTTATTTATACTTTCACATTGAATTTTGAGTCCTCTTGCATTGATGACCTTTATATCATCTTTAATAGGCACATAATACCCTATATTATGCATCCCAAGGCATATTTCAATCAAAATCTCAGCAATATCAACAAATAAACTTAATTTCTTAACACCCTAACACTTTTGCCACCTAAAAAGTCCCTATGGGATCCATACACCACCTTGGGTGTATGAGTCCTACCCAGGTGGGACCCATACACCAAGTGTGGTGTATGAGTCCCATTTGGCCCCTTTTTAGGGTTTTGAGCAGGAAAATCTAGGTTTGAAGTTCAAATTTCATGAATTTCAGCTTCTAGGACCCAATTAATGGGATATTAAATGGATTTCCTATATAAATGAGGTCTCAAATCAATATTTCATTAAGAATTCATGATATCAAGTCAAGCACTCAAGAGTTAAGCATTCCAAGACTTCACAAGAGCATTGAGAGAGTTTACATGATCATTTATAAGGTATTCAAGAGCATAATTCTTCATCATTTGTTGCAGCAATTCAAGATCCATTATCATGCCAAGATCATAAAGCATCAAACATGTGGTTGAGCTAGTGTTGTGATGTTGTATTCAAGATCCAAGGTTATGCATTGTTCTACACTAATTTCAAGATCTAGATCTACATCCTTCATGGTCACTTCATGTTAGGTTGTTGATTTACAATACATCATTCAAGGTATCATTGTTCATGTTTCATGTTTCATGTTTCATGTCCTTATTTCATTCTCTCATCATTTGGTTTAATTACCTACAAGGGTTTTGACCAAGGAAAACCCCTATTCACTAACAATCAAAAATATTTTCTCCTCTTTATACATGTGATTGTAGATCTAGGTGTCTTGGAGCTTGAAGATCCCTTGAAGATTAGGTTACAAGCTTGGAAAAAGTTTTTGGAGTTGTCCTCTCATTTACAAGGTTGCTATCTTCACAAAAAGACATCTATAGGTCTGAAATCAGGGTTTCAGATTCAAAAAAAAAAGTGTAGAAGAGAGAGAAGAGATTGGAGAGAAGGATCAAATGTTAATCCTTAGAAAAATCACACTGGGACTGATATGCCACCTTGGGCATATGAGTCCCAGTACAACAATTTTCAAGGTTTCTAGAGATTCAGAATCAACACTGTCAGATTCTAGTTTTGGTACAGAAAACCCAGTTTGGGATTAAATCACCTAGACTAGCATATGAGTCCCACTTACCATTAAATTCAGTGTTTGCAACATTTTAAGACTTCATTCAAGCTCTTTCAAGTTCCCAGGTGCACACCTCTGATCTCTTGACTTTCTGTTCTAATTTGGTTGCATTTCTAGGTGTTTTATTCAAGTTTTGCATATCGTTGAGTTTCACAACTAGATCTTGCATTTCATTAGTCTTTCCAAGCCCTAGCTTGGCGGTGAACCCCTCATTCATTTATAATCATACCCTAGGAAAATATTCTAGCAGATCTCTTACCTCTATTCTACTCTTGGGGTGAGATCTCTAGGGCATCCTTGAATGTGGAGTATAGAAAATCTTTTTTCCTAGGTCCTAAACCCTAGCGACGACCATTTTCTATCTTACACTAATAAATTTATAGTGGTTTAAGTAATTTTATTAGAGTTTTCTACTTAGTAAATTATATTGTGTATCAAAATCAAATGTGTTCTTCACTCTCGAGCTCATAAATTTTTTCGAGTTCCTCCATTTTCATGATTATTGTGGCATTATAAAGTTCTTTAAGAGATTTTACAACTATTCATGTACTTTTTTAAAGATTTGGTCCCAAACAGTTTTCATGTTTTCACATTCTAGTTGATTAATTGAACATTTTCACATTTATATTTTCATAGGATGACTTCTTTTGAGCTATTATTTATACATATTTTCACTATATTATCCTTTTTGGGGTATTTTGAGCATTTTTTGAATGCACTTTATCATTTGTAGACACATTAAGATAAATCATCAGTAATGTTTGATGATTTTTCACATCATGTTGTACCTTATTTTATAATCTCATTGTATTATGAAGTTTCATGGTGGTTTTTCTGTGTGCACATTCTTGTTTTCAATCACAATCTTGTCTACCTTCATGCACGTTCTCTTTTGTGTACACACGCTTTTTCAGTTGCAAGTAATTTCTTATGCATGTTTAGATATTATTTATTCTCCTTCATGATGTAGATTGTGATACATTATTTTAGTGTAATTTTCACCCCTCTCCCTCATCAGAATTATGGAGGTTTTCATATTGTTGATGCTAATGATTCCTTCATTTCACTTTGAAGAGAACTATGAATCTAGTTTTTATTCATATATATTAAGCAGATGTAACAACTAGTTACCCATGAATTTTTATGAGATGTAACACTTACCATGTAAACACTCTTGCATTCATATTTTGTGGAGGCTACCTTCCATCATAAAATGATTAGTTTCTTCACACTATTGGTACCTATATTTTTGACTTATAGTTTTCTTATATTTGTTGAGTAGTGTCATTGAGGTCACTCATGTAGATTCATGTATAATTTGTATCTTTGACGATGATATTATTTTCATTTATTTCCCATATCATTGTTCAAGTAGTGTCATCAAATTTTTTTCTTCTTGATCTTAATTCTAGAGATGGTTCTTCATTTACAATATTATAGTATTCATCATTTGATATTTATTTGTAGCTTTTTTTTTGCTTCATAGGTGTTCTTCATGTTCCTACTATTTTGGGGATATTATTTTGGAGGCTTCTTAGTCTTTCATTCATCTTTCTCTTTTTGGGAGGAGTTTTTCCCATGATATTTTCTCCATTTTATTTAGTTATGAGAGATATTTTTCACTTGTACATGGGTACCTCATCAAGCCTAGTTGTTGAGACCCATCCTTTTTATTTTATAAATTTATCATTTAGAGATTTTAACCACTCACCAGGTTTAACTTAAGGGTAGTGTTAGAGTAAGATGACATATACCTAATTAATGATTTAATTCCTTAGGTCTCTTTTCACTCTAGCTACTTAATATTACTTATGTCGTGTGATATTTATGTCTCATTTCATAACATTGGGACACATGTCATGATCTCCATATATTCTCACCCGGGGTTCTTTAGGGTTGTCTTTTACTTTTTTCGTTCTCATTTTATAAGGATGCTTTGTTGTATTCACTTAATTGTGAGGTTTACATTAATTTTGATTCATGTTTGGATGAATAGTGCTTGACCTCTATAGCTTCACTTTTTTATTTTTCTATGATAAGTGGTTGATTACAAGTGATCCTTGGGAGCTATAGGGTTGACAAATCAACTTCAACGAAAAATAGTTGTTATCTCATCTTATTTGGATGTCATGATGGTACATTCAAATCCTCATAGTATTTCTTAATGTTTTATTTCTACCTTATTAAAATATTCTATATATATTCATGAGTCCATAGATTTGACATAGCCATCATTCATGTTGTCATATTCTATAGTCCCACATTATCATAAATTTATTTATCTTACTTATGGTGAAATCCATACATCTATGTTATTATACCTAAATTTTGTATGTTTCTTGATTCATCTTATCAACATTTATCATAATTTGGTATTGATTTGGAGAAGCTAGATACACCATCCACATATTTGATACATATTATTTATTACTTTCCACATGGTTTTGATAGGTCACTTTCTTTAGTTGGACCTGTGATTGTAATGACTTTGGTGTTTGTATTTTTTTATTATGGATTTAACTCTAATGATCATTATAATTTATTATTTTTCATTAAGGTATTCTTGAAATATTTTTCTATTGGCATCTAGATTTTGATTGTATATTGCATAATACATACGATACTCTCGCATTTAGATTTGACTTTTTTATTTTATTTTACGTTTTCTTAGTGGATATATACATAAATACATGTTCAAATATGGATGTTGGCATTAATGTTTTGGAATTCTAAATGTTTATCGATTATCATATTTTCATGTTTGGATTATGTACACTAGCATGGAGTTATTTGGATGTGATAATTATATGATTTATATGATTTTCTACCCTATTGGATAATTTTGCATTGCTTCATAATTATATATGTATATGTATGCTTGACATGTGAATTAAGTGTGTAGGTACAAAGGGTATTTCCTCACATGAGCATGTAGGTCTAGTTATTTTTTCAATGTTGGTTATATTAGAGATGTTGTATTGGGCTTAATGTGTTTATAACCCCCATTTTACTTGAATCAAGTGTGAGATGTGTCTTATGACACCTTAAGTTGATTTGGATCTAAATTGATGCCGATTTTGGAGTCTACTTGTGTTGTGGTTAAACTACAATTACATGATTATGTTGTGATTTATTATTTCTCAGTTATATTTTATTACAATTTGATGAATGAACCTTTTCCTAGTAAAGTTTTATGATGAATTTGGGAATTGATAAATTTGAAAGGAAAAATGAAATTTATAGTAATTACATCAGAAAATTATATGCAATTGTTTTAATTAATTAAATAGTCTTTGTTTATAAGTTCAATTTAATTATTTATTTATTTCCAAAAGTAAAGAATTGATTAGAGAACTAAGTTAATTTATATGAATTCCAATTAGAAAATAGAAATTAAAAAGGATAGAAAAAAGGAAAATGAGAAAATAGAAATAAAAGTACAAGAGGAAATAGAAAAGAGAAAAATGAAGTTAAAATAAAGAGGAAAAAGTCATTTATGGATTCATTCTCATTTTCTTAACTAAAACTTACTCTCTCAAATTTTCTTGCTCTAAAAAAGATGAATGGAAATAATTGAAATTGCTTGAATGTTGGATTACAAGTGAAGGATTGAATGTGTGATTGATTTGTATTCAAATTATTTCTCAAAAATTGAATTAATTGAAAGGAATTGGAATTTTTATGAGCTCCAACTTGAGATATTTCACTTAATTTATATTTTTTTATATCTCTCTCAATTTATGTTTTTCATGCCCACCCTTGTCATAACATATGGCTTTAGTTTCAATTTAGATTTATTAGGTTTTGTTAAAAAATATAATTGTTGTGTACTTTTTAAAATGTCGATTTTATAGCTCTTAGTATGGATTTTTGTAAGAAATTAGAAAATATGAATTTTAGTGTAAAAGAGTGGTGTTGTGCATGTATGAGTCAAAAGTGTTTCCTTCAATTTTGAAATTCACTTTAGAAATTGTGAATTTTCAAGAATGGGTAAGTGCAAGACGTTGGGTCCACAAAATGATAAAAAAGTGGAAGTGTTTTTCCTAATTTTCAAAATTTGTCATAGTTGGACTAAAAATAGATGCACTTACATATTGAATCTTTTAGAAGTTGATTAATATGAAATTTAGTATTTTGAGTCTAGTTGTCAAATATGTAATTTATTCTAATACCCAGATGATACAAAATACTTTTTAATAGGCATATATAAAAACCACATTTTAAAAGTCACTTTTTTAGGACCATACCATGCACGTGTACGAACACCATAATTTGACCTAAATAAAATTATTTTTCTAATTTATTTTGGGGAAAGATGTGTATTATATTGAATATTGATAATGATTTTTTATAAAAAAAAATTCCAAATATTTTATTTATTTATTTATTCTCAATTGGCCTTAATTGCTATTTTTGAAAACCCTTGTGTACGAATACCATAATTTGACATAAACTAATCATTTTTTGAATTTGTTTTTTTTTCATTTAAAGAATTGTTTGTAGACTGATTTCATATATATATTTTTACAAAAAAAATAATAAATTAAAAGTTATTAAAAAATACAAAAACCTAACATTTCAAGTTTATGGACTAGTTTCCTAAAAAAATAATTAAAAAAAAGGAAAAAATAATTCAATCATAAGAAAATTACATATTTGAAAAATGGAAATCATCATCTATAATGGGTTTTAATTTCACAAAACTATTAAAAAGAAATCCATCATCCATATTACATATGTTACTTTTTCTGTTGACATTGCCATGACCTTGTACTTGGAGGTCTAAGGCTAAAGGTTTCATTACCATGCATTTTTTTGAGCCTAAATAAAAATGAAAAACATGGATTATTAATTTTAAACTTTTTGAAATGAGTACCCACTTTAAAATGGGTACTTATTCTAAAAAGTGAATGGGTACTTATTTTAAAGTTGAAAAATGACACTTCCCCTAAACCTGGACACAACTGTTGGTGTAAATAGGTGTTTTACCTATCTAGTCATTAGTAGGTCCTATTTATATGTTAAGTTTACTTAGGTCCTAGAAAGGAATCTTTCTAGAAGGTGTTAGTTGTCATTAGATCTTATCTTATTTTTTGAATTTTAACACATGTGTCCTAGGTAGTTATAGAATGTTGTCACATGACATAAGATTAAGGCACTTTGTCATAATCCTATTTAATCCTATGTCTCACCTTAGACATATAACCAAGTGTCATATGTAAATCATATTGATATATCATTTGCATCCTTTGATAGAATAACATTGTTATTTTATATCTGATCTCTCTGATGCTTTCATGAAGTTCCTAGATCTTGGGTGGCTATAATATTCAACCAAATCTTGCATGGTGTACAATTATTCTACACCAAATCTTACATGGTATTAGAGCTTGTGAGATTGCTTCTTGTTAGTATTTATTGATAGATCTAGGTTTCAAATCTTGGTAGATCTTTAAAATTTGAGTATTCTCTTCTCTTGCATCGAATGATGATATGGAGAATCAAAAAAGATTGAAAGAAATACCAAATTTGGGGGTTTCATCTTTGTCGCTTTGTATTGCAAGTTCAAATTGGAGCTTTTTGGTGTAAATTTGAGCTCACCATTGAGTTATGAGGGTTTGAGAAACTCATTTTTTCCTTTTGTTTCATCTAAATCAAATATATGAGGCCAAATCTATGAGGGTTTGAAGCCGAAGTGTGGCTACCAAATCTGAGAGGTAGTTGCAATTTTGGAGCATTTTGGGTCAAATTAAACTCTGCCATCACGTCTAGGGGGCCCAAAAACCTCAAGATCGATTGTCAAATCATAAAAATTAGAGTGCTTAACCTCGAGCATCAGAAGAATTTTTTTCTCAATTCGGCCTTACATTTGACCATATGGTCGTACAACTTTAGTTGTCAGTGCCTACAAAAAATTATAGTCAACAAAAAAATCAAGTTTTATGGTAAAAATAAGTAAACAAAATTCTTTATTTTAATTTTTTAGATTAAAAAAACAATGTAGGGTATGCCTACACAGACTTGCACATGGTACTATTGTGTGGTCTCACAACATGCCCCTAGAATGTAAGGCTTGGGGACCCAAGTAAAAAATTAATCCTTATGGTAGGTGTTGGTTGGCAAAGGATCACTAGAGGCTTATGTTAAAGTGGAAGTCTTTGAGGTAATTCATGATTTGTGAATGTACCGAGTGTCGGGTGTACTAGATACCGGGTAACAGAAGGTCATATGGGTTGTAATGTTTAATGCAAGGTTTGGTAAGTTGTTGCAGTCCGTTGGTGAAAGTTTGGGAAAAGTGAAGGTTCCAATGGTAACCAAGATCTGGGTAAATTTTGTTTTGATAAAAGGCCGAAGTTTGTTGATATAGGTACTGAGTGACAATGCATGAGTGTTGGGTGTTAAGTTTGATCGTAAATTTTTTCTTGAGAGATCAAAATTTCTAGTAACCCACCTGAAGGTTTAACTATGTGAGGATGCATTAAAATCATGTTATTTATGATTTGATTTAAAAGATGATTTATTAATGATGGTTTTATTTTAATGAGAGTTTTATGAATGTTTTTAAAATGGATTGATATATGGAATTTTATGTGTAGGAGAAGTAGGATGTTGGATTATGCTATGGTATGGACGGTCAGGAAAATTTGGGATACAAGTAGATTCGATGGTATAGCAAGTTTTGATGGTGCACTCTAAAAGCTCATGCGAGAACAAAGTTTTTTGTGAAGAAACATCAGATACCGAAGGACTAGGAATCCTGGTATTACACATGTGATGAAGGAGTGCACCTAGCTTTAGGGTGATTTACTTTTGGGTGTTTTACACCCAAGACCAAACCTGAATGTAGGAGTCAAAAGTGTTGGTGGATTAGGATATATATTCAGTTCCACCTATTCACTCTGAATATTTAGCAGAGGAAGTTCCTACATTTTGTTTGACAAATCTTCTTGGTCCAAGTTTGATTTACTAATCGAATTTTAAAGATGTAAGTCCAAAAGTTTCAAAGTGTTGAAGAAGGTTGATGTCCATTGACATATTCAAAATTCCTATTGCTAGTTGTCATGTGCAATGTGACTTGTTGCAATTCATCCCTTGGATTCCTTTTCATATCGCTATGACACCGATCAATACCAAAAGGACCATTTACCCCTCGTGTTTAATAGAATTATCACAATGAATCCTGAGCAAACCTAGTGCATCAAGACCTGACATAAACGAGCCTTGGGAATAAGTTGAGTTAGCCTTGGATTTAGGTTTTCTCGGTGGAGTCTTTCAAGAAAAATAGCTTATTGCAGTGTCCCTATGATAATTTTATCTATTTGCTGGCGTGTCACTAACATTAGCGTCAACATGAGTAGCGCTAGAAGGAGGGCATACCTCCAATTATCTTTGGAGTTGGTATTGTTGTCCTGGTTCTGGGTTGGAAATTTTCGTGTGAGGTGAAAATCAAAGCAAGTCTGTTATGGAGGGTAGAATGGAAGTTTCTAAGCTCTAGAAAATCCTTACCGGAGGCTTTATCCCTTAAATTTGTTCACTTTTGGTAGGGGTACCAAGTGCAGGATTCATAAAACAATTGATCATAGTGAGCTTGAGTGTGATTTTTTTTTAACTAGGGTAAGTTTGGCCACCTATAGGGTAATTCCATTAACAAAGACATCCTTAACTACGAAAAGAAAGGAACCGTTATGGAAAGAGGTTTGAATTTTAAGAAAATGCATAACCCTAGTGAAATTGGAAATATTGGAAATTTGACTATTAGATCAAACAGATTCATTAACAGTAATTGTCATGAGGAAATTCCAAAATAATTGTAGAAGAAAAAGAAGTCATCAAGACTTGGAAACAACACGTTTGAAGCGTGAATGTGAAAGGAGTGATTCATTGATCTTCACACATGTGTAAGGTGATAACAAAGAGAAAGTGTGGGTGAAACGAGTGGGATACACATGCTTTTCGCCCCTAATTGTAGGTCCACAACCTAAAAGGGATGAGATTCTTGATTTTATGCAGAATACAAAATATGAAGTTTTTACTTTCTCTCTTTCTAATGATGGTGTGAACTGTGTTAATATTTGGCCGAAAAAAATGAATAATGATGTTGAAATAAAAGACAAGACCAAGAACCAAAGGAACCTAATGGAGAAAGAAAGTCAAGAAATGAATGCAGTCATTCATGGAACAAAGTAGAGTAAAATGGAGAACTATGAACATGGACTAGAAGAAGGTAGGTTATCAAGAAGATAAAAAAGGTGTCTGCAATTGACCATTAATGAGATCGTTTCCATACATTTTATCCAAATTATTGGTAAGTATGTTTTGGAATTTTTGTTTGTCAAATGTAGAAAATTTAAAATAAATCGTTGCTATAGTAGGTTATCTGAGATCTATTCGAGTGAATTTAAAGATAAGTCTGCTATAATTTGGACAAAAATCAATATGAATATAGTAGTATAAATTAGGGTAAATTTTAGTTAGTTAGGTTAATTTTCTTTATTAGGGTTTGTTTCTTGTTTTCTGGTTTTGTTCCTAGAATTAATGAATTCTACTTAAGATAAACCACTGAGATGTGAATTCTTAAAATATTGCATTACAAATTTGAAAAAGATAAAACCATTCAGAATAAATACGCACTTGAGTACAAAAAAGCAAAATTTTCATTATACTTCATATATACATGGGAAATTCAAAATTCTCATCATAAAGAGAAAAAAGAGACAAAAGGAATCACATTGGAACAATGGGTAGGGTGATCAATCAATTTGGGTTGCTTCATCCATGAGGGATTTGTACCCCAGGTAAGCACAGTCCCTATGGTCATCAATGTCGAGGGTATGTAAATCAGTGAGGAAAGGTCGAAGAGGAACTACTTCCCTATGCTCCAAAAATAGTGAAATGTCAGAAGAAGGGATTCACATGGCTAGATGAGCGACAAAGAGAACATGGTCCAAGTTCCCCATAAAGTTAGGTCATACTATCATCATTGTTGTAGAGAAAAATTTAGCTACCAAAAGTCTAAGGTCCAGAAGCAAAGCTACAAAGCGTGTGGCCAGGTCTAAATTCAGCCTGTAATATGCTCTACAATTCACATAAGCTTCTTTATGAACCATGCACAAGAGTGATTTAGTGGTAGGGATCCAAAGGAAGAAAAAAATTCCAAGTCATTGGGTTGTGATTCGACCAAGGAATCCATTTTGGCAACAAACACAGGTCAAGAAAATGGCAGTATCCATAGGCTAGAAGCAAGAAAATACAATTAGAGCAATTTTTTTTTGAAGAAATTGAAAGAAGAAGTGGAGAATTTTAAGGAAAGTGTGGAATTTATAGAAAGCCGCGAGAAATCTGCGGTACATAGTTGCCCAGATAGAAAATCTTGGGAATGAAAGTTTAGGTGGCAACATGACACTTTTCTCCATAATTAAAAATTAAATCAAATAAATTCTCACGAAGTTGGTGGCCATTACTTCAAAATTTTCCAGTACGAATATCACGAATAGAGCAAAATGAAAATTTCACAATTAAATGGTGGTCATTTTAGTTTATTTTATCGAGCCATATTAATCATTAGGATGTCCATGTGTTCTCTATAGAAAAGAAAATTAAGCTAATGGGGTGGCACACATCGACATGTGGAGAGCTTGAAGGAAGCAATACGTGTGTCTGAAGGTGTGCAAATTTAATGTAGAGTATGATGATCGAGCTTAAGTATAATCATGACAAGTCTGATGCGTTAATGTTAGTGCAACATCATCAAAATAAAAATTGTTGGTCAAGTTGTTTAGTGGGTTTCCATAAAATGGAATGGAAGGGTGGTGACCGATTTCTCTAATTTTAGAATTAATTTGGTGATTTGATAACTTGCTGCTAAATTCTAACTTATGGTTTTTGGGTAGATAACGAATTCTAGTTAGCTTAAATTTGGTATAAGGATGGTAAAATTTAGCTGGAGAGTTACACATACAAGGAATAATTAACTAAGTCTTTTTAGAGTTGGTGAAATGAGCCTTGGGATTCAGCTGAGTTAGCCTTGTATTTAGGTTTTTCCAGTGGAGTCTTTCAATAAATATAGGTTCTCACAATGTCCTTGTGATAATTTTATCTATCTATTGGTGTGCAACTAACATCCACATCAACAGGTACCTACATCACCAAGCATACCTATAGTTTGTGAGTACAAGAAATATCAATTGACATGTGACAACATCCTTCTCTCTCATGTGACGGATAAGAAACTATGAACCCACTTGAAGTTCAAGCAAAAGAAAGAGAATATTCTACTACTTTTGAAGAATATTTTGGTCACTTACAAGATTTCGTCGGCTGAAGATTCAACATATATTCCATCAATATTTTGTTGGTCGTCGACATAGAATATTCTCTGAGAATATTGTGGCATCAAAAATATTCATTTGAAAGGGGTATATTCTAGTGGTGATGTATTGTAGGCCATCAAATTTGACCAGGTAGATTGCTAACACCAACACTACATCAAAAACCCTTTGATTTTTTTTGGATCCCTCATGGTTGTAGTTTTTATTTTTATGATCCAACTTTGAAGGCTCATAACTCAGTCATACTGACTCCTTTTTAAGATATTTTTTTAATTTGGGGTACAATTTCATGTTCTATGCAGTGGTACAATTATTTTTTGATTTTGGTGCTTCGTTTTTCTAGAAACCATAGATTCTCATTGGTGTTGTTGCATCGTTCTCTTTTTGGGAACTTTCGAGGCTCAATTTTTTCTCATATGATAAAATTTTTGGGTGAATGTTTTTGAAAGTGCATAATTTTATGTTTAATTTTCATTGGTATGATTAGATTGATTCCATTTTATGTAAAAAATTTACTTTGAGATTGTGGTCAAATTTGGCATTTGTATGCACTAAGATCAAGTCCACTTCATTTTTTTGGCAAGTGGCACCTATAATCGTACTAAGTATAAAGTTGCAAAAGAAAAAATAATATTCCATTGCTTTTGAATAATATTTCAGTCACTCATAAGATTCTATCGATTGAAGACTCAATGTATATTCCATCAATATTTTGTTGATCGTTGATAGAGAATATTCTCTGGGAATATTGTGACATCAAAATATTTCATTTGAAAGGGGTATATTCTAGTGGTGATGGACTATAGGCCATGAAATTTGACCAGGTAGATTGCTAACATCAACACTACACTAGCAACCCTTTGAATTTTTTTTAGATCCCTCACGGTTGTAGTTTTTGTTTTTGCAGTCCAACTTTGAAGGCTCATAACTCACTCATATAGACTCCTTTTTCAAAGAATTTTTTTAATTTAGGGTATAATTTCATGTCCTATGTATTGGTAGAATTAGTTTTTGATTTTGGTGCCTATTTTCTCTAGAAATAATAGATTCTCATAGGTGTTGTTGCATCGTTCTCTTTTTGGGAACTTCTGAGGCTCCATTTTTGCTCCTATGGTAGCATTTTTGGGTGAATGTTTTTTGAAAGTACATATTTTTTGTGTGATTTTCATTGGTATGAATAGATTGACTCCATTTTATGCAAATTTTTTACTTGGAGCTTGTGGTCAAATTTGGCATTTGTATGCACTAAGATCAAGTCCACTTCGTTGTTTTTGGCAAGTGTCGCTTATAATCACTCTAAGTACAAATTTGCAAATCATATATTTTTTGGGGGTGTCTTGATTGAGTAATTTTGGGGGTTAATCTTACAGTGGTTGATTTCTTTCATTTTCTTGGTTTGTGTTCTTGCAATGGGAAAATCTCAAATTGAACTTCTATCTCTATATAATTATACTACATGAAGAAAATTAGTATGGAAATTTTCTAATGATGAAAGTTATAATAGGCTATCTAAAGGAAACCATTCCTAAACCTACGAATGCTAAATAAGTGGAAAAATGAGAGCTTGATTGTGATAAAAAATTAGATGCATATGTTCATTAGTGTCCTTTGATTTACAATTTCATGTTGAATCATGCAAAAACACTTAAAGAGGCTTGGGAGACTTTTGAAAAATTGTATGGTAAAAATGATAAGATTAGGGGATATCATATTGATAATTATTTGATAAATCTTGATCCTAAATTTTTTGACCACATCCAAGACTACATATCCAAAGTTAAGAGACTAAGAAAATAACTAAAAGATTGCAATATTGATAAGGAGGATATACAATTGATTCTAAATATTTTATCCAATATTTTTCTTGATTATTTAGTGTTTGTTTTTTACTTTCATGCCCATCAACTTTCCATGGGAGCATCATATGTTGATCCTAAGTTTGATGTCATAACAAATCTCCTAATCCAAGAGGAAGCTAATTTCACTAATATGAGTCTAATCAAGTCTTTCAAGTCATAAGAATTGTTGGCTAGTAAGTCTAAGGTACAAAAAGAATCATGGAATCTTGATAAGAAGCTAAATAAGAAAAAGAAAAAGCCACATAAAGAATCTAAATCCTCTCCTTCAAAAGGGGAATCATCTAAGAAGGAGAAGCCTACATGTGCATATTACAAGAAAATGGGGCATGATGAACACCAATGTTATTCAAAACAAATTGATGAGTTGAAGCATATTCTTAAGAAGGCTCAAATTAATTATTCTTCTACATAAAATGTGTAGAGTCCCTACTAATTTCTAGTGAACTTGGTGAAAATCCCAATTCAGAGCGGAAACCTAGCTAAAGAGCCTAGTTGAACCTTTGGAAAGACATTCATTGAATTATCAACTACGGCTAGTAAGCTTGTGGTGGTACTGGCACTATATGTTATTTTAAAGACTTAAGACTACCTAAATCATCTTAATCTAGGTGTTACACTTGATGATAAATCATAAAAATTATTAACAATAAAAGAAGTAATGTTGATGCTATTGCTACAGGTACTTATTGTATAAGTTTGTGACTAATTTACTATCAAGAAATGAATGCTAGAATGTAACTTATATTATTAACTAAACCTACACTGTGGAGTATAACAAGCTTAAGAAAACTAAGGCATGAATATGAAACAAGAATTATTCACGAATCCATTTAAAAATTTAACACAATGAATCTAGTCAATACAACATGCATTTATGAAGTAACTACTATAACAAAAGTAATTATACAAACAATGAATTGAGGGACAATTGCCTTGAGTGGCCCTTGCTCAAGTGACTATCTCCACTTATCTAGCCCAAATATAGCTTCTTAGATTAACACAATCATAATAACTTAAAACCATTCATCGTACAACTTTAGAATATCACATAAGATTCTATTGGGATGTCTTATTCATGAAATCATGATTAAGTAATAAAAATTATCTGTGTAAGAACAAAAACTAGCTAGAAAATATCTGAGAGCTATGTCTACTATTAAATAATTAACTAACTCTTTATGCCTCAAGCACTAAGGCATACATATAGGCACGAGGGAGTATATTAAAAAAATAAATCTAAACAAAAATAATAAATCAGCACTCCCAATATATCAGTGTGATAAAGAATTGTTGGATGTTATGGTTGTGTTGCTGATATGTGGTTGTCATTGATGTCAGCACTATTAGTATTGATGATTCTGAAGGTTGTATATGTCAAGAATATTGAGAAAATTAGAATAAATATGTTGTAGAAATTTTGTGAAGCTATGATGATCAGAATGGTGGAAAGTTCTTTAAGTTGTTATTCATAAGTCATGCATTAAAGGGTTTATTGCTGAGCCTATCTAGTATGTTGTCTGGAAGTTTTAGTGGTACGCATCAAGATTGGAGAAATTTATGAGTTTTTGAGCTCCTATAGTTATTTTGTTACTATAGCAGGTGTTTCTGGAAGAAGATAATGAAATTATAGTAAATTGAGTTGTTGTGTATGCTACTATAATGTTAAGTAATGTTTCTAGATCATTCTCTATCATTGTGGTACGTACACCTTGATTGGTGTGCTCGTGATCAAAGATTTTTCCTTTGTGTGTTCAAGTTTTCATGTTCTTGGCTAATATGATAGTTGTAGATTGATGCGGATCCTTATGGATTAATTTTTAAATGTTTGGCATGTTCAAGGATGTTGATTTAGTTCTTCATTATGTTGTGATCGACTTAGGTTGATGCACATTGAGATTTTCTCATAAATTGGGCCAACAGTTTGTAATTCATTTATTCTTTATTTGTGGCCGATAGAGTTGTTAATGTAAATTCATGTAGTAGATATATAAGAGTGATTGTTTCTTCATTTTGAAGAGTGTGAGGCATGCTCAAAGAAGGAATATGAAGTGTGAATGTGAAATGTGTGAATAAAGATCGAATCATTTGATTTCAGAGCAGAGTGTGAAGAAGATTGAGTGAAGTGTGAAGAAGTGTTTTTGTGCCCAACCAGAACTGTCATCAGGCTTTTGTAACTATCATCAGGCTTTTGTAGAAGCTAATTTCTCAGTTCAAACTCATAAGATGGATTTAATCTGATTTTTTTATGTAAGGAAGTGAGCCTTCCCTTTGAGTAGTGAGCTCTAGGCAGTGCGCCTGAATGCATGTGAATTCCCTATTCATTTTTCATTATATTTCTAATAGGGTATAATCTTGTGGACTAACATCCACTATGGTTTTTTCCCTAACAGGGTTTCCACGTATAAAATTTTCGTGTTCATGTGTTTATGATGTGTTGTCGATTCATTTTTTCTCTGTTGATTATCAAATCTGAGATTAAAGGTTGATAAAGGTTAAATATGTTTAAATTCTGTAACAACTAATTCACCCCCCTCTCAGTTGTCTATCCTTGTTTTTCCAACAATTGGTATCAAAGTAGGTTCCTCTGAAGAATTTTAATAGCTTGAGGTGATCCGAGATGGCATCATACAAGAAGGATAGTCCTAGATTCGATGGTACAAATTACTCTTTGTGGAAGGTCAGAATGGAGTGTCATTTGAATTGCATTGGTGAACCTTTCTGGAAGATTACAAAGAACATATACAATATTCCTCAAAATGGTCCATCTACTCCTGATGAGATCAAAGAAGCTGAAACTAATATCAGGGCTATAGAAGTATTACTAAGTTCTTTGATAGATTCAGAGATGACAAATGTGATAGGTCTGAAGACAACACATCAGATCTAGAAGAAATTAGAGACATTGTATGAAGCAGATGCACAAGTGAAGATTTCTAAGCTAACAAGTCTAAAAGGAAAGTGGGAGAACTTGAAGATGAGTGAAGAAAACATTGTCGCTTTCATGCAAAAGGTAAATGAACTAGTGATGGGTATTAGATGTGTCAGTGGAATTATGGAAGAAGATGAGATTATGGCTAAAGTGCTCAAATCAGTGCCTACTTCTTACAAAACAAAAGCTTATATTATTGAAGAACTTAGGACAGTAACAAATGTGACAAGAGACATGCTAATTGGTAAACTAGCTGCCTTTGAAGTGAGTGAATTTGGTGAGTCTACTCCTAATACAAAATCTGCATTTAAAGCTACTGTATCTGGGAAAAGCCAATAGAGATATGATCTGAGAGAAAGTTCGAGAAAAACATTCAAATATGAAGATGAGATGAAACAAATTGAAGATGAAGAAAGAGAGTTAGAAAATTTGGAAGCATTGATTGTGAATAGAGAAGCCAGAGGACATGGTAAGTATAAAGGAAAGCTACCTATTAAATGTTTCTCTTGCAGTAAGATAGGTCATCTTGCATCAAGGTGTCCTGAAAGAGTTTCTATGTACAAACCTGCCAAGTCTAGATTTCAAAAGAAATGTTATTATGTTGAAGAAGGTGTTACTAATGATGAATCTGATATAGAAATTGGAAATGAAGATGGATGGGTATTCATTGCTATCAAGGAAAATGGTATGGTGTCCACTAAATCTGCTAGTAATCAAAATATTGAGAAAGATCTTGCAACCAGAATTGATGAAATGGATGAGTGGGTGATTGAAAATGGATGCTCACATCATATGAATGGTGAAAAAAGAAAGTTTCTAAGCTTGGAGAAGTATGACGGTGGTGTTGTAAGATTTGGAGATAACAATGTTGGTGTGATTTGTGGCAGAGGCACTATTTCTCTTGGTGGTAAATATAATACTGATTATGTCCTTTATGTTGAAGGATTGTAGCATAACTTGTTGAGTGTTGGAAAGATGGTAGACAAGGGATACAATATTTAGTTCAAAGATAGAAAATGCAGGATATTGGGAAGCTCTGGAAACATAATTGCTTTAGGTACAAAGACAACAGGTAATATTTTTCAATTAAGTGCTGCTAGTGAAAGTTGTTTAATTGCTCAAGTTGATGTAAGTTGGTATGGCATAGGAGGTCGTGTCATGTGAATTTTGATAACATTATCAAAGTAAGATCCACACAAGTAGTTAGAGATCTACCTAAGTTAGTGAAGCCTACTAACACTATATGCAAGGAATGTCAGATGGGAAAGAAAATAAGAATTTATTTTCAGAGAAAACAACATCATTCTAATGGAGTACTAGAACTGGTACATACCGATCTATGTGTCCATCTAGAATCAGAAGTCTACAAGGATAAAGGTACTTTCTGTTGCTTATTGATGATTACTCTAGGATGATATGGGTTTCCTTCTTGAGAGAAAAACATCAAGCACTAGAAAAGTTCAAATGTTTCAAAGCTATGGCAGTAAATGAGATAGGGTTGAAGGTTAAATTCTTAAGATCAGGCAGAGGTGGTGAATTCACTTCTTGAGAGTTCAATTCATTCTGCGAAGAACATGGAATCAAAAGACATTTATCTGCTCCTCGGACCCCTCAACAGAATGGAGTTGTTGAGAGAAAGAACAAAACATTTATATGTGTTGCTAGAACTATGATGTTGGAAGGTAATGTTCCTCATATCTACTGGAGAGAAGCTATAAGCACTGCTATATACACTATCAACTGGGTAAATTTTAATGGTAATTTTGGTAAGAATCCTTTTGAGTTGTGGTTTGGTTATAAGCCTACTGTTAAATATTTCAAAATCTTTGGAAGTAGATGTTATATCAAGAGAGATGAAGATATTGGCAAGTTTGATGCTAGAAGTGATAAAGGAATCTTTCTAGGTTACTCTACTAAGAGAAAATTTTTACTGGTGCTACAATAGAAGATTGAAGAAAATGGTTGAAAGTGCAAATGTCAGAGTTGATGAAGACACTATTAGATCATCCAGATATTGTGAAATTGACTCAGATGATCAACAAGATAGTATGTATAATAGAAAGAATGCACAGACACAAAATCAACTTCAAATTGTTCTTGTGAATCAAGAGAATCATGAAGGAGAAGCTAGTGGAAGTGTAGAAGAGAGAACAAAAGAACCAAAAGTTAGAGAGAATCCCAAAGTCCCAAGGTATGTAAAGCTAAATCATTCTAAAAGTCAAATTATAGGATATAAGAACAAAGGTGTGTAGACTAGAAGGAGAATTACAGAAGAGTATTGCCTGATTTCCAAAAATGAGCTAGCAATGTCAATGAAGTATGTAAAGATGAATATTGGATGGAAGAAATGAAGGAAGAACTGATGTAGATAGAGAAAAATGATACATGGATTATTGTTCCCAAACCTAAGGATAAAAATATGATTGGAACCAAATGGGTCTTTCGGAATAAGTTGAATGAATAAGGTGAAGTGGTTAGAAATAAATAAAGACTAGTATGTAAAGGACTAGTATGTAAAGGATACTCACAAATGGAAGGTATTGATTTTGAAGAAACTTTTTCCCCTATTGCTAGAATTGAAGCTGTAAGTTTGTTTCTTGCTTATGCTACTTTCAATAATTACAAAGTCTATCAAATGGATGTGAAGTTAGCATTTATGAATGGTGAGTTAGAAGAAGAAGTTTATGTTGATCAATCAGATGGATTTCAATTGACTGATGAAAAAGACATGGTTTTTCGATTGAAGAAAGCACTATATGGACTCAAACAAGCTCCTAGAGCCTAGTATGCTAGATTGGATAAATACTTGTTGAAGCTTGGATTCAATAAAGGTACTAATGACAACAATCTATATTTCAAGATGGATCAGGATAAAGATTTGATTATTGAAGTCTTCATTAATGACATTATTTTTGAAGGTGATGATGACTTATGCATGAAGTTTTCTAATGAAAAGAAAAATGAATTTGAGATTTCA